>CM073438.1:35237706-35835206 GCA_037074515.1 Mimosa bimucronata | reverse complement strand
TCAAACAATGATAAATATTGGGAATTATGTATTATGGTTTTTTACCTTTAATTAATTGTTTTATTTTGTAGTTATTAATTTTTAAAAAAATATATATATGTGACAGGCTTAAAGGGCCGGCCCTTTGAAGCCCTTGGCCCTACAGGGCCAGCCCCTGAAGCCCGATTCCTTTTTGAAGCCTCCAAAATCAAAGCCCGGCCCTTCAAGGGCCAGGGCCTAAAAGGGCCGCCCCGATGGGCTTCGCCCGAATTACCAGCTTTAGGCTTTACTAACAACTTTTTAGCCTGTAATAACAACTTTTTGACCTTCAGTAACAACTTTTTAGCCTACCATAACAACTTATGGCCTAAAAATCACTCTTGGTTTGTAACAACTTGTGACCTTACGATAACAACTTTTTGACCTGCAATAACAACTTCGTGGGACCTTAGATTAATTACGTGATTTCGTAGAACCTCATCTTAAATAAGTCCCTTACAAAGGACCTATATTTATTTTTCCCAAATTACTTTTATAACATATATGGTATTTTTATAGTAATAAAAAATACATTAAAATGAAATGGACATGAACGAAAACGACTACTTATAATATTAGGAAGAAAATATATATAAAATATAGGTAATGCAATACATATGGTTTTGCTTGTAATTAATCTGAAATTGAAAGTAACTTCAATTAATACTGTATACATTTGGAGAGAAAAAAATAGATAATATTTGTATTGAAGAAACAGATATAAAATAATAACAAAGGTATCTGTTTACTTTAAAATTAAAGACTTGTTGATAAAATTTAATTTAGAGATAATTAAAAATTTGTTCCTCAATTTAACTCATTATGCCAATATGGTTTGTCCTATAATAAAAACATTCAATCATAACAACACATAAGTAACGAAGATTAAAAGTTGTCTCCCAATCAGGGGTGTGTGGTTGAGTGGAAGGGACTCATTTACCCTTAACCAATTATCGAGGGTTCGATCCTTGGCGTTGAGTATGGAGAAGAATTAAATTTTCTGGGCCAGTTGTCCCACCCTTCAGAGGATTAGTCTCCACCTGTCGGGTGGGGATACCTTGATGTTTCATAAAAAAAAAAATTGTCTCCCAAAAGAAGATGATGCAACGGAAAATATAAAAGAAGCGACGTCAATGAAATGAACGATTGGATCGAAAGTCTTCGTAATCACAATCATTTTGAAAATTAGAATGATACAATAAAACAGCTTCATTTACTTAATATTTCTTTTGTTTTTTTGGTATGTTTTTATTCATCCGTGGGCCATGAGAATGAGATCAAATCTACTATCTGCATATGATAAATTCAACGTTAATTGCTAAAAATAAAACAAGCAATTTCTGAAAGGATTTAAATTTTCTGACGGAATCTCCTATAGATTAGCTATGAAATCTAATTCTTTGATGAGTATTTGTCGCGAATAATTTAGTCATTGCAAATTAATTTACTACTATTCCATCGGAAAATTTTGACAAAATTATGTTGATAAATTCCTTCAGTACTTTATCAATAGAAATTTTTTTTACAGATGAAATTCCGTCGAAAATTATTGACAAATTTCTGACTCATAAAAAATTATCGATAATATTTCCCGTCAAAATTCTTTTGTTAATTTATTCTTTCAAAAATGTGCATGTCACACCAATCATAAGGGCCACGTGGCACATCATTTTCCTGCCACATGGTAACTTGTCACCGCACTGCTGGCGCACATACCATCGCTATTCGCTAGTCGGCCACCTCTCGTCCGCTGCCACATGTCATTGCCACCCATTACAATATGTCAAGGTAACAAATTGGTTGAAATTGTAACTTATTGATGCATTAACCAACAAAGCCATTATAACTTTATTGATTATATTTGCGAAATTTTACATATATAATATTTGAACTCCAACAATTAACATAAACATATTTCATATTATATATATTTTACATTATATTTCACTTAATATATTATGAAACATTTATTTATTGTTAGTGTATATTATTTATTAAAAAAATTTAAAAAGTATACTTATAGTATTTTTTATTTTTCCATAATTATATTTATATTTCAATTTTATATTTATATATAACATTTTTAATAAATGATTTGTTTTTCATAAAATTTTAACTTTAATAGTTTATTATATTATATTAATTATTAATAATAATTTTTTCTTGAAAATATTTATTAAAAATTAAAATAATATTTATTGAAATAATAAACATAAAATTTATAATATATTAATTTTTATTTGATATTTTTATTTTTTATTTAAATTAATTATAATTTTATCATATCATATGAACCATAAAAAATAATAAGAAATTTGAAAAACAATTTACCAACCAAATTCCACCAAAAAAATCCATCAGTAATTTCCGTCTAAAAAATCCTTTAGAAGTCCATTAAAATTTTAGACATAATTCTTCCGTTGAAAAATTCAGTCGTTAATATGTCAAAATTCCGTCAATAAATATAATTTCTGATGGAATTAGTGATAGAAATTACCAACAAAATTTTTCCGGCAGTAATCCATAAAAAATTAGGGAATGAAAAGTATTCCATTTGTAATTGATTGTGCTTTTTTATCGATGAAACGTTTCACCACAACATAATACTATTGTTTCATTGTTGATTATCCTACAACATTGCTCATTATACCTTTGTTTTTATAAAAAGAAGGAGGAATTAATATGATTGTGAAGGGCAGAAACAATTGGTCAACTCACAAATCAATTGACTGGTTGATATAAACATAAAAATCTGTAGACTTTTGTTATATATGTTTGCGAATATTCGTGTGTATGCGGGAAGTCAATGAAAATATGGCCTATACAATTATAGTGATTCTAAAAATATGAAGTTTGATCAGTCTTTTGAAGATAAAATCTTGCTCCTCTATTAATTGTGAATATTAATAAAATATTTTCACAAAAATTATTACATTTTATTCATTTATTAAATTAAAGGATTATAATATTTAAGTTCTAGATACTATGGTTTATTTTTTAGCAGTGACGTGATATTCTAATTTTTTTAATAGCTACTAATATTTCATCATATAAATATACGCATTATGATGTTGTCACCTAGAATTGAACCTAAACAATAACGCGGTGAAAAAGAAAATGTGATCCTTGATTTGATAAAGGAAGAAATTATACAATGCAATATTTTCCTGCTTTTTCTTCGTTTCACCATCTTTTATGAGTTAATTAAGTCTGAAAAAATCGAAGAAACATTTTCATTTTTATGACTTTGATTGAGATTTTTTATTATTGACGTCACATTGTTAGACTAAGGATTAGTGCTTTGGTTTGGTTTTCATCATAAGAAATTGTGATTCAATTCTCTGAACTGATTTCATATTGTAATCTTAGCAGTACTACTAACAAATTAACTCAACTTCTGTATCTATATATATATATATAATTAATTAACCTTAATGGTGTATAATCTTCACAAATACCCTTTTTTAAATTATGCAGTTAAACATATGCTTTTCTTGCCAGAGGCTTCTCCACTACAAAGCCCTCTCTACTTCCTCTCTACTTAATATCTTCACCATTGGATTTACTTTCAATGATAAGATTTATTACAATTGGAAAATATTATTATATATTTATTATTGCTTATAAAATATTTTTCCAATTATATTGTAATAAATCTCGACCATTGAAAACAAATCCAATGGTGGGGATATTGAAGCCATATAAGTTAAACAACATAGAGTATAAATTACAATTAAACAAATACAAGTCAATACCGTAAAAAGTATAAAATGATGTGTTTGTTAATTCCTTGATGCACAGCACTTGCAATATTGATTAGTCTACTATGATAACCATGGAAATACCTCCTTCCATTGTTTTTCTCTTTTTCCTTCACTGCTTCATGGCCTCAGCTTTTATTGAGAGAAACATCACAACCGACACATCAGCACTTCTTTCTCTTAAATCATATATCACTTCGGATCCATACAATTCCTTATCTAATTGGTCTCTCTCTTCTTCTCCGTGCAACTGGGTTGGTGTCATATGTGATACACACCATGGAAGGGTTTATTCCTTAAATCTTGGTGGCATGAGTCTTAAAGGCATCTTATCTCCACAAATAGGAAATCTCTCTTTCCTAGTTCAACTTGATCTTAGTGGCAACAATTTGTATGGTGAAATCCCACAAGAGTTACTTGGATTAAGCAGATTGAGACTATTCAACTTGAGCTATAATGATTTTGATGGACAAGTCCCAACATGGATAGGAGATTTATCTATGCTTGAGTACTTGGATTTTCAAAATAACAGTATTGGTGGATCTATTCCGTTATCTCTATCTAACCTATCAAGATTGGAGGAGTTGAATTTTAATTTTAATTTGATCAAAGGGACCATTCCAGTTGAAGTAGGGAAACTTGAGCACTTGAAGTTTTTGCTTCTCGCAGGAAATCAACTTTCAGGAAATATTCCACAGACAATATCAAACTTGTCTTCACTTGAGTCGCTAGGTTTGACTTTTAACAGTTTGTCAGGTAAGTTTTGAAGCAACATTCTTAGCTTGTCTCTATTTTTTTTTTATATATATATATTTACATTCCTTCTTGATTTTTCCATCATTTTTCTGTTATTTACAAGCAGTCAAACTATTCGTCATCTAATTTTTTAAAGGGACAATTGTACATAGGTCTCAAGAATTAATTTTTACACAGGTCTATTGACAACTTCTTCACTTGTCAACCAAGACTATTGTAGTTGTTAATAATTGTCATTAACAACTCTTTGAGACCTCTCTAAAATTAATTCTCTTACTTGGGACCTATGTGTAATTGTCGCTATTTTAAACGATTAGTGAAGTCATTCCATGATGAAAAAGGATACTGTCATAGTATCTATTATTTCAAGAGGCCGGTTCTAAAGGCTCACGATCGTCAATCCTTCAAAGTAATTTTTTTTTTCGACACACTCCTTCAAAGTAAATATTATTGCTCCCCTTGTCTTTTATATATTTTGATTTGGATAATCTGAATTATACTCCCTCCGGTCCTATTTATAAGAGCCCGGCCGTCAAATCACGCTTATTAAGAAAATATGTGAAAATAATTAAATGTTCCTGGAATATACATCTTTTTCCAATATTACCCATATTTATGATGAGTTTATTAATAGAGAGAAATATAGGAGCATTATTAAATATGAAAAAGATTTAAGGGTAAAATAGGAAAAAACGCATTAAATGATGAGAGAATAGAGGGTGAGCTCTTATATTTTGGATAAAATCAATTTAAATTTTGGGCTCTTATAATTAAGACCGAAGGGAGTATATTAATTCTATTATTTGTTACTATTAATATTAGCTTGATTGAATTATCATTCTTATTTTGAAAAAGTTCGTAGTTAAGAAAAAAATATTAGTATTTCCGAGAGTTTCTCAAACAAATGTGTTTTAAGAAAATGATGAAAACGATGAGGCAATGGGATTTGATGTGCGTTAGTTTAGTTTTCTCAACCATAGTAAATTGAGTAAACTCTTCAAAATCATACTTTTCACAAAATGCCAACATAATATGCAACCTGGATTGAGACATATAATATTCTGAAACGATTAAAACAAAACGGTTAATATCATTTTTTGTCCTTGAACTTTCACTTATTTTAGTTTTGGTCTATGAACTTTAAAATTGCTACTTTGGGTCCTTGAACTTTTACTCAATTTTGATTTTAGTTATTGAATTTTAAATTGATGGATTTTGGTCCATGAACTTGTAACGTTTATAACAATTTGTCCCTAATTTTACAATTTTTTTAAACATCAGGACCAATGGTTATAAAAGATATAAAGTTGAAGGACCAAAATCATTGACATTAAAATCTTAGGATTAAAACAAAATTGAGTGAATGTTCAAAAAGAAAACCACAAATTTTAAAGTTCAGGGATCCAAACGAAAATTGAATAAAAATTCAATGACCACAAGTATTATTAACCCACAAGCAAAAAAGAAAAAAGAAAAGCCCCGAAAAATGGTGCACCATCAACTTTTCTCACTTTTAATTTTTAGTAGATCAATAAAATTAGTTGTTGATTTTCTTTTTTAATGTTTATATATTGAAATAATAATTTCTTCTATGAATAATATTATTAAATATTTCAACATCGAACTCGATCAATTTGTCAATTACTTAATCCCATGAAAGTTGATATTCACATATTGTTTGTGATTTAATATTCTAAGGACGAATCCCAAATGAGATTGGTGATCTTTCACAACTCAAGATACTGTATCTTGGAGCGAATCAACTTACTGGCTCAATACCGTCTTCATTATTTAATAGTTCAGTGCTACAAGAAATTCAACTTGCTAAAAACAGTTTATCTGGTACTCTCCCAACAAATATGTGTCTTGGGCTTCCAAAACTTGCATTATTCTATGCGTTTGAAAATGATTTGTCTGGCAAAATACCCTCTATTTGGCATCAATGCAAGGAATTGGTTGATTTATCTTTGAGCGATAACATATTCAACCCAGGAAAAATTCCAAGTGACATTGGAAATTTGACCAACCTCCAACTACTATATCTTGATAACAGCAACTTGATAGGTAAGAGTGTTGATGATATTTTTGTCATAATTTTTGTTCCCAGTATTTTTTATCACTAGATATATGCATGTGTCTGTTTGGGGTCTGGATCCTCTCAGCAACGACGGCCCTCAGCATCTTTAAATCTTGTCCATTTAGATTAGTCCAAATGCTCATAATATGCCACATCATTACTTAGATTATCATTTTAAGTGGAAGATATATAGGCGTTATATAGACCCAAACAAATATGCCGTTTGTAAGGAGCATTGTTTAGTTTGGACTGAATAAATCTTCCAGTTTAAGTGAGGTAGATTCAAGAAACTATGTATGCATATACCTGGTAGTAGAATTTTGTTGCTGTTTTTGATAATCTGAATTAGTCTAGACTCCTAGTAAAACTTTAGTTGAAGTGTAGTTGGTTTAAAAAACTCGATGTTCCACTTAAGAAGAAGTGAAAAATTGTTTGAAATTATCTGGATCAATTTTAACGTTTAATAGTATGTTGATGTGGCATATTGTGAGCCTTTAGATTGATAAGCATGGAGCCATGGACATATTAAGGATAATGAGAGATACTGTTCTTACTTGTTTCATTCTACTAATCCTTTTTATTGTTTTCATTATCCTTTAAATTCATAGATTTAACCAGCAAGCTATTGGTAGAGCTATCCCGAAAAACACATCACTTTATCATAAAATAACATAAATAATTGAATCCAAGGAAAGGAATACCCTTGATAAAATAAAAAATTGAAATATAATATAATGTTACTTTAGAAAGGTTGTGTCACTTTTGTTATAATTATTACTTCATCTCATTTTCTATACTAGTTAAATAATTTGCTCCTATGTTTGGGATGAGGGAGCATCTTATTAGTTTGATATAATTCATATCTGGTTGATTTCAAATTTGAGACAGGTGAAATACCATCATCTCTCTTCAACATTTCTACTTTAAGAAGTATAAATTTACAAAACAACCATTTGAATGGTAGTCTTCCAATATTTAGCAATGGTACGATGCTGGAATTTTTCTATCTACACTACAACTACATTACCGGTATGCTCGTCAACCTATCCCATCTTAAATTCCTTTGAGAGTACAAGTTATAGTGTAATTGCTATATTTAACACGATGCATTACGTTAGGAAAAGTTATGTTGTTTCACGCAGGGCTTCTGCAAATATCCGATTATCATTTTTACCATATTACCTTATGAATATGTGTAACGGAAAGAATTTTAATTTCATGAATAAAAATTATTTTCTATAAAGCCTCTAATTAACAAATATGCACATATTATTTATATGGTTGCGCGTGCATTCAGGAAATTTTTCGTCTTACCACCAACAAACAACTATTCTGTATTTTTTTAGGCGGAATTCCTTCATCTCTCTGGAGCATGTCTTCCTTGAGAGTGATTGGCTTTGGCATAAATCAATTAAATGGTAGTTTACCAGAAGAAATGTGTAATCAACTCCCTTTACTTGAAGTCTTCAGCGTTGCTGGTAATCAATTAGAAGGAAGTATTCCAAAATCAATAAGTAACTGCACATCTTTAAAAGGGCTATATTTGGAAGCTAACTCATTCACAGGTATGCAATAAACAAAAAAATTTATTTGATTAAGTGTAACAAATCAATTACAAATTATATAAAATTGACATCAAAGAAATAATTTCAATGAAAAAAAAAAACACTTGTTCGACCATATTTTTCAGGTCATATTGATGAACCGGAAGAAATTTGATTTCTCCCTTTTTAGTATTTAGGATGGTTTGATCGGATAAACACAGATGTTCATGTATCTGAAATTAGTAAAACACGTGTAGCTTTTATTGTTAGGGTTCGTTATTGTGTGTGTATATTATTTGCAAACAATGTTTACTAATTTATATTTTTCTTTTGAAGGCTGTAGCATTTTAAAACATGTTACTCCCTCTTGTCCTAAACATAGAACCTATTTAACTAATTTGATTACGTTAAGGATGTTTGTTATGTTAGTTAGTATGATTTGTTTTTTTTTAAAATACCACAATCATCTTCCCTTATTCCCCACCCCCAAAATCTCTTGATTATTATTGGGGAGCACCAATAGTGACAATTTGGAGAGGAGTTGAAAAAAAATTAGAATTAAGTCCTATATTTAGAATCAAGATCACCTTCCTATATAAATCCTATATTTAAGATTAGAGGGAGTGTACACCTAATACTTTAATACTATATTATAGCATTTTAATTGATTAATAACCACTTATTTAATGTCAGAAGCCCAAAAATGTGAATAAATTTAAACTTTTCCTTTTCAAATCATATTCCAACTTCAACTCTGTTGAAATGGGCTTTCCTAACATCTAGGTCAATTAGAAACTTTTTATAGAATAAAGAAGTTATTAAAAAATTAAAATAGCTTAAATCTAACTATTGTACCTACTCCTTCTAATAGCATTTAGGGAGTTAGAATCCCTTATATTGTATATACGTCCATTCATTTTATCATATACTATATAACTATCTACGTATTTCCTACTATAACAATATACTAGTAGGTCATCTCAGTGATAACCCTTTTTCCTGTACATTCACTGTACAGCTTATTAGTGATATATATTTACATACATATATATAGTATTATACTAACTACTGAACAAGATTTAAGTTCGTTTAACCTATTGCAAACTTATAACATGTCCAAATAACTAAAAACCAAAAGGGTGTTGCTACGGTGGTACAGAAACATAACAGGCATCTCTGCTCCTTCATATTACCTTCCCAAAAAGCCCAACTTGATTCCAGCTCATCTGAAAACAGCTGTTAGAACGCAGTTTATTTCATTAACTGAAATTCTCATTTGTGTACTGACATGTATATATTGTATAAACCTTTACATATAATGATAATTCTTATCCTACTAAACTGTGTGCTATAAGAACCTACTAACCAGTGATAACAATATATTCGTTACCAGTGGCGCTTTACCTGCAGGATTTCTCGTTATAACATTTAAAGTTACAACTAAATTGAGCTAGCAAAGGGGTAGCTAACCACCTAAGCCTTAGAGTACTCCACATAAAAGGAATCAGAACTTATATCAATTAAAATGCAACGGATATTATAAAATTATACATGTATTTTAATTGTTACTGAAATAAACTGCTACCTGACTTCCAAGTTTATTTGTAACTTGGTGCTTCCTCTTCACAAGGCCCCGGAGATTCTACTCCACTATCATCTCCTATCATTACATGTAAATAATAACTTAATATTTATATACTGACTGATAATCATTCGGCGTCTCTCACGTTCCTATAGTACTACCCTTCCTATTTCTAATATATAATTAAATCTTGGTTTCTAACTTGATTACTAATTACACAATTATCACAAACATTAAATAATACACATATAAACATCAATATCCATACACACGAACAAAATAGATCCGAACAACATTCAACTTAAATGAAACACGCACCAATCATATTTTATTACTCTTCCTGTCTAATCACCCAACATTGAAACAAAACAGACATCCAGTTACACAAGACACACACACATGCTAAACTAAACTCAATCCAATAAATATCACCATTTCAACAATCCAGAATTGCAGTCCAAACACATTCTAACCCAAAAATTCAGCAATTCAACTTTGCACCAAAACAAACAGAAAAAATCAAACACATAGAACATAATTCAATTACTTATCAAGGCAGAAAATCACTGAAACAACACAAGCATTTGCATTCCATAAACTCCCAACAAAAACAACCATCAACACATTCAAAATCACAACTACATAGCACTCAACAAAATAGAACAATTAACAATTCATATTCCCAAAACAAAAGGGACCCAAGAGAAAATAAGAACACAAAAAACAAAGAAATCAAAAATCATCATCAAAACAAAGAAGAACAAGGAAAGGATCAAAATCTCCATCAATTTACAAAGCACAACCAAACACCCAATCAACTACAACAACCATTTTCATCATCAATAATACCAATTCCATCATATAATTTCAATCATCCCAAGCTAGGAAATCATACATTTAGGGCATACTCATATCAATTAAATTCCATATTTATCATCATAACATCACATCTCATGCATATAAATTAATCAAGAGCAGAGGTACCAGAAATTTTCCCTCAACTCCACGGCCAAAACAGAACAGGAAGCAGAGAACAAAAATTCAACCAACACAGCAACCAATCAGATTAAACCAAACAAGCACTAGAATTTTCAAAGTAGCATCCATCAGAACAACATATTCAACATAAAACAAGGAAAAAGAACAAGAAATCCGACGGAAAAAGTAGCAAAAAAAGAAGAAAAGAAAAAGAAGTTGAACAATTATTGTCTAACACCATCAAGCAACTAAAACAAGGAAATTAAACCCTTAACCACAGAGCATAAATTCATCACCATCAGCTATCATTACCGACGACATGAATCAAGAACAGGGGAAGAAATATTTTCAAGAAAAATCCCTAAGCTTCAATAATCAACATACAAAGCACAATTATAGCATTAATCCTACTACTCTTAATGTTTAATCATGCTTTGGTTCAGCTAAACACCCCAAAAATCATCAATTTCCCGTTTGGTGAACAGTAACCCGAAGAGGAAATTTTGGGGCAACTTGAATCATGCCCCTTCATCACTCAAATCCGACCCCTGGAGTGATTAATCGAAGTCTGAGCTTCGAATTTATGCAATTAAAAGCTTCTAAAACTTCCCAAATTTCGAATCTCTCTTCCTCCCATTCTAGCTTGAAATCAGACAAGAGAGAGGAGAAATGGAAGGAAAAGAGCTTACCCAAGGTTCAACCAAGCTTCTTGGATGTTTCCTTCGCTTATCGCCATTGTTTGTGGCCAGATTTGCGGCTGGACTGATGAGCACGAGAGAGTAGAGAGTGAGAACGTGAGGGAGAGTGAAGGCAGAAAGGAGAGAACGAATATAAGAGAGGAATGAATGAAGTGTATTTGAATATGTGCTAAAATAGGAGAGGATAAGGATGAGAGTAATTTTACTATTTTACCCTTGATTTACCTCAATATTATCATTTTCCATTCACATTTTCCTATTTTACCCTTTCATCAAAAATTTAATTATAACTCTAAAAAATATCAATCCAAGTTTCCTCTATAAATAAATTATCCAGATATATTTTGGTGTCCAAATTTATTTATAAGACTTTTTAGTAATTAAGTAATACCCCAAGGTTCCAAATATTTCCTTATTTTCTCTTTTTTAAAAATTTTAGGGTGTTACAGGGAGTATTACATATCATTTTTATATTGCATCCCTTTTTAATATTTAGGTTGATTAATTAGACCAACACAAATATTCTGGTTTCTGAAATTGGTAAACCACGTATAGCTTTTCTTGTTATGCTTTGATCAATATACTCATGTGTGTCCTCATTTCCGCATAGTCGTCATGTGTAGTCTTATTTTTAATTAGGGTTTATAATTAAGGATGCTATTTCAAAAATAGGACACATTGCCACACATGTCATTAGGGAACTTAGGACAATAGATATATGGATGCGTAAACAATTATTAAGGTAGTTTATGATGTACATTCTTATCTCAGCTATATAAAATTCATAATTTCCAGTAATCACACGTGGTCATGTATTCTATTTTCGTTTATTATATATATATATATATAAGTTTGCCCAATTTTTTATTTTAAATATTTTTGAATGCATAAAAAATAATAAAAATTTATCTGTATACATTCTTATATAAGCTATATAAAGGTCATAATTTCCATCAATTTTTTATGTTCATGTTTTAACTTGTAGCCAAAGGCATAGGCAAACTTTATAAAAACGTAACTTAGACTAGAGCAATAGTTATTTTAAACTACGTACCCAATCGTTTTAATATATTCAGCATTTACTTAAGTTTTCTAAATTAGTAAACTAAGTGTCTGTTTCTTTTTACAAGTCCATTCAATTTTTTGTGTTTTCAGGTTCTATACTCAACGATATAGGCAATCTTGATAAGCTTGAATTCTTAGATATGGGGGCAAACAATTTGAGCGAACATATTCGTTCTAATGTATTCAACATTTCAACATTGATATTCCTGGGACTTAATGCTAACTACCTCTCAGGCGACCTCCCATCACATATAGGAATTGGCCTTCCCAACTTGAAGACATTATGGCTGGATGCAAATGAATTAACTGGACAAATTCCATACAGCATATCAAATGCTTCTAATCTCATTACGTTGGATTTGTCATCAAATAAATTCACCGGAGCTATACCCAATGCAATTGGAAACTTAACAAACTTAATGAATTTAGATGTGGATATGAATCATTTGACTGGGCTGATCCCAAGTACAATTAACAAATTGTTTAACCTTCAACGTTTAAGTCTCAGCAACAACAAACTGCAAGGGTCCATTATAAACGAACTCTGCCAACTCAAAAGTCTAAGTGAGTTGTATCTGGCTAACAATATGTTTTCGGGAGTGATTCCAGGATGTTTCGGGAATATTTCGTCTTTGCGTAAGTTGAATTTTAGCTCCAACAAATTAATTTCTCAAATACCCTCTTCTCTTTGGAGTCTCAATGATATCTTAGTTTTAGACATATCCTCCAATGTATTGAGTGGAATAATTTCACCGGAGGTATCAAACTTGGGAGCAGTCACATTATTAAATTTATCAAGAAATCAAATTTCTGGAAGCATTCCTACAACCATAGGGGGCTTGCAAACTTTGCTAACCCTATCTTTGGCTCAAAACAAATTACAAGGACCTATTCCTAAATCACTTGATGGAATGATTAGTGTGGAGTTCATTGATCTTTCCCATAATTATTTGTCTGGTGTGATTCCAAAGTCCTTAGAGTCATTACTCCATCTTAAGTACATTAATCTTTCTTACAACTTACTACATGGAGAAATTCCAAATGGTGGACCTTTTCAAAATTTTACAGGTGACTCCTTTATGGTGAATAGAGATCTTTGTGGGAAGACCCAACTACAAGTTCAACCATGCATGAATGGAAACAAGCACATATCAAATAAGGTGACGCTGATGATAAAATGGTTATTGCCTATCATGGTTGTCATTTTGCTCCTTCCAGGCATTGTCTTTCTAAAGTATAAGAGAGACAATGATAATTTCTCAACTGAAAGGGATTTACTAGATTTGGATACACCAACTAGGATATCTTATTATGAGCTTTTACAAGGAACAAATAGATTTGACAAGAGTAATCTTCTTGGTTATGGAAGTTTTGGATCAGTATATAGAGCAATACTTTCAAATGGAACAATAGTTGCTGTCAAAGTATTTGACATAGACATGGAAGAATCATTAAGAAGTTTTGATATTGAATGTGTTGCCATGTGCAATTTACGCCATCGCAATCTCATCAATATCATCAGTACTTGCTCAAATGATCATTTCAAATCTCTAATAATGGAATTCATGAAAAATGGGAGTCTTGACTTATGGTTGCACTCTCAGAACTACTACTTAGATTTCTTGCAGAGGATTAACATAATGATTGATGTGGCAGCAGCTTTGGAGTATCTTCATCATGGTTCTTCCACACTAGTTGTTCATTGTGATGTGAAACCAAGCAATGTTTTGTTAGACGAAAACATGGTGGCTCATCTCAGTGACTTTGGTATTTCCAAATTGTTTGGTGAAAGGCAATTGGAAATACATACCAAAACATTGGCTACAATTGGTTATATGGCACCAGGTAATGATTTAATAAAGATATTTTATTTATTTTCTTTTCCTAGTTATGCCTTATAAAAAATTTTATTATACATTCAACTTCTAGCAAATATTTATGTTGTCTTGTGTAAATATTTGAACTGATGAGAAGAAAGAAAAGCTTACCAACATACCTTATATTAGGGCTTTTGACAATATGATTTCTATGTACTAATTAATTATTCAATACGACATTTAGAGTATGGATCAAATGGAGTTGTTTCGGTAAAAGGAGATGTGTATAGCTATGGAATTTTGCTTATGGAAATGTTTACAAGGAAGAAGCCAACAGATGAGATGTTTATTCAAGGATTAAGTTTGAAAGATTGGGTGAGCAAATCCACACCACATTCAATCGTCAATATTGCAGATGCCAATTTGTTACACAAAGAAAATAGAAAAACTGATTATGTATTACTTCATATATCATCAGTTTTTCGATTAGCATTAAATTGTTGCATTGACATACCTGAGGCACGATTTACTATGACTGATGTTGTAGTATCATTGAAAAAAATCAAGGCTTCTCTTCTGGAAAATTAAATGCTAGAGACACCATTAGTTGAATAATTGTAAACTAAAACTTTAGCTACTTTTTATCTTACCTTTGTGATTTGTTTGTTGTAACAAGTAATATTGTGCATTGGAGTGAGTTTCTATGCATTATAATAATTAATAAAGTACTTGAAATTTATAATTTTCTGACTCGCTTATATTTGTTTCAAATTTCTACATGCTTCGACTTTCTTCTTAACTCATTAATGGAGTTGTCTGATAAGAAGTTGAGTCCACTCTTTTGCTTTAGGAAAATTTACACACTTTAAAATTTAGTTTTGGAAAGAAAAGTTTTTAAAATTAATCAAAGTGGGCCCTACATCTTTCTTTTTTCCCATCTGTCCTATGTTCATGTCTTGAAAACATATTGTTCTTATAGAAAATTCCACTTAAATTGCGTTTAAGTATTATGTTTGAGCTATTAAGTACTTTAGTTGGGTCAATATTAGGACTCAAAGATGATTTCACATAACTCCAAAATCAATGGCACTTAATAAGCTTTTTTAAGGTGACCAAGGGTCAAGCTATTTGAATGAAATGAAAAATGAGTGAAATAAAAAATCTTGACATAAATGATTATCCAACTTGTCTCTCTCGTTACTACACAAAAGTTTCTTCCATGAAGCCAACCACACCCCAGAACTTATCTTAAATTGATTTTTTTTTTTTGTTCTAAGTCCTATCGGATTGAACTTGTTTTTTTCTACTGTTTTTCTTTGTTCTTTTTTTTCCCTTGACCTAGGAATGCAAGCTAGTGAATTCTATACTCTATTTACATTCCTATAATAGTTACATTCATCTTCTAACAACCACACCAATCCTCGTTATCAATAATAAAGATCATCTCAAGATAATGTAATGCATGTATTTCTATGCTTTAAGGGTAATTTTTCAATTAAATGTTCAAATAGGGTTTCAATTGGAAATAATCTCAAATGTATGCTTGAAAGACTCAAACACATTTGAAAAAATTCCCATGTCATTTTTTTTAAATTAAGCAAAACCATTAAACCATTAAACATAAGCATGCGAATGAGTTTGAGCTCTAGAAAAATCACCCTCCATATAATCAAAGGTTGAGACATGTGAACTACTCACAAAAATGGTTATATCCACAATAATTGCAACAAATTAAATGTACTCACGGGGAGCTTCATAGAGATAAGAATCATAATAAGAATTTGCATAACCATTTTGATACTCAAATCCACCACTAAACCAATGATAATCTATATCAAAGTTTCAATCAAACAAAAAAAAAGAACTGCCTAAGACAAACAATCACTACTACAGAAATGCCATATTGCAGCACACCAATAGCAGCGCACACCAAAAGTAAGCGCTGGGATAGGTATGTAAGACCTATCCCAGCGCTTTATAAATATTTATAAGCGCTGGGATAGGCTAATTCCCTAAATATTAATTTAAAATAATGTCTTTTATTTAATAATGTCTAAATTACCTCCTAGGTTTGTCTTTATATAGGTGATTTCCTTTGAACTTAATTCTCTGAACCATATTTAACCCCCATAATATATTATACGTGTCCTTATTATTTAATAATATCTAAATTTAATTACCAATATTTTTTTTTTAATTTTTAATTACCTATCCTAGCGCTTTTTACGTAAAAAGAGCTGGGATAGGTCATTTATGGTTTATAATTTATTCCCTGAATATGTAAACTTATCTCTTTTATTTAATAATTAATAAAATTCCCCCAGTTTTTTTTTTAATTTTTAATGACCTATACCAGCGCTTTTTACGTAAAAAGCGCTGGTATAGGTCATTTATGGTTTATATTTTATTTCCTGAATATGTAAACTTATCTCTTTTATTTAATAATTAATAAAATTCCCCCAGTTTTTTTTTAATGACCTATACCAGCACTTTTTACATAAAAAGCGCTGGTATAGGTCATTTATGGTTTATAATTTATTCCCTGAATATGTAAACTTATCTCTTTTATTTAATAATTAATAAAATTCCCCCAGTTTTTTTTTAATTTTTAATGACCTATACCAGCGCTTTTTACGTAAAAAGCGCTGGTATAGGTCATTTATGGTTTATATTTTATTTCCTGAATATGTAAACTTATCTCTTTTATTTAATAATTAATAAAATTCCCCCAGTTTTTTTTAATTTTTAATGACCTATACCAGCGCTTTTTACGTAAAAAGCGCTGGTATAGGTCATTTATGATTTATATTTTATTCCCTGAATATGTAAACTTATCTCTTTTATTTAATAGTTAATAAAATTCCCCTAGTTTTTTTTTAATTTTTATGACCTATCCCAGCGCTTTTTACGTAAAAAGCGCTGGTATAGGCCCCAGAAGAAGTAATTTTTATTTTCAGTTATTAATTGTTCTGGTTTAATTAATTTTAGTAATTTTCATTCATTTTTAGGGCCTATACCAAAAATTTTCTTGTAAAAAGCACAGGTATAGTTTTTATAATTATTATTTTACTTTTCCTCTATTTTAATCTTTTTTCTGATTTAATTCATTGAATATTTCACCTTGTCTTTTTTAATTCATAATTTCTAAATTACCAATAGTTTTTTTTACATTTTTGTGACCCTATCCCAGTTTTTTTTCATGATTTGCTTTAAATTTTTATTTAAACTTATCACATCAAAAATTTATTTATATAGGTTATTTAATAATTTGTATTTTATTCCCCGAATATATTTAACCCGGTCCTTATTATTTAAGAATTTCTAAATTCCATCCAGTTTTATTTTTTTAAATTTTTAAAGACCTATCCCAGCGCTTTTTACGTAAAAAGCGCTGGGATATGTCTCATAAAAGAATTTTTAAATTTAATTATTTTTTAATTTAATTATTTTAGAATATGATTTATGTAATTTTTTTTTAATTTTTATCACCTATCTCAGCGCTTTATATGTATAAAGCACTGGGATAGGTGTGGCGCGTTTTACAATTCATTTCCCTCTTTTTTTTCCCTCTCAAAACCCCCAAAGTTCAACCCGGCCAGCTCAAAAGTGAATCTTAGCTTTAGGCGAACTTTTGTTCCTTCTTCTTCTTGCTTCGTCTTCTTCCATTTCCAGATAACCCAGCTCCGTTTTGTTCCTTCTTCTTCCAGATCCTATAACCCAGCTCCATCCTTTTTCCATCCTTCATCTTCAAGCTCTGTTCCTCCGTGTTTCCAGATCCTATTTTCTTGGTTCTTCACGCTGTTGTCGCTGTGAGTAGTGGAGATGCTGAAATAATCATTGTTGGTGCTGTGCTCTTGCTTACACGCTGCTCTCGTTGTGAGGAGTAAGAATCAGATCCTATTCGGGTATTTCTTCTTGTTCTTCTTGCTTACACGCTGCTATCGTTTGTTTTTTTTTCTTATTCTTCTGTTTCTTTTTGTTTTTTATTTTTTTGTTAGAATCTCCTTAATTTCTGATTTCTTAATAGATATGTTATTTACCCATGCATTATTCATAATCATTAATCAAATTATGTAAATATTAAAAAAGTTTCTTGTAGTAGGAAGACCGTGCCTACAAAACTTTTTGCTTTACTATAGATTTAACATATATCCTATAATGGTAAGAGTTCAAATTATCGTGAATAAAAAATGTTAGTGATCAATAGCTTGCAAGTGCTTTATATAGTTTCTTGATATTGGGGAATGTTGATGAATGACCAATATTTGTGCTAAAAATAATACATTTCTAATTTGAAGATCGGGATTTTAATGAAGTTATAGGATTAACAAATATTGGATTAGATTTAATGTAATTTGAAGATGTAATGGGGTAGTTTCATTGTTGTTGTTGATCATAATTTATAAGGTTGATTAACTTTATTTTATTTTGATTGTTAGGTTGATCTAATTATGTTATTTATATGTTGTAGGAATTTGAACAAGCATTTTCATGGTCCACATTTTCATTGTCCACCTAAAGACAAATTAGAGAATTGAATCAGGTACATTATATGTTATGTTAGGTGCTAAAACTACTGTGTGGTCGTTTAATGTGCTTTTGTTTTCAACTTACAATGGTTGGTTTTATTGTACAATATTAGTATGACTTTTCTGGTGTGTATGTATATATGGTTTGGCTGTAATGGATAGTGTTGCTGGTTTTTTGCACTGATGCAGGAGGTTGTGAAACAAAAATAACTGAATATTTAAAAAATAATAATGCCTATAGCAGCGCTTATTACGTAAAAAGCGCTGCTATAGGGTAACCTATACCAGCGCTCATTATGTAATAAGCGCTGCTATAGGGTTTCTTTTTTATTTTTTATTTTTTAAAATTCATATAGGTATGACCTAAAGCTGCGCTTTTCAGATAATGAGCGCTGCTATAGGTAACCTATAGCAGCGCTCATAACACAAAATAAGCGCTGCAATAGGTCATATGACCTATTGCAGCACTGGCTATAGCAGCGCTTAAAAGCGCTGCTATAGGGTCAAAAAAAACGCTGCTATAGGCTTTTGCTGTAGTAGTGAATAACAAAAGAAAAGAAAATTCAACTGAAACAATTAACAACTCAGTTGTGATTAAACACACAAATAAACTAATTAAAGATTCAAGCCACAATCCTGGGCAACATATAACTTAATCGCAAGCGTACAGGTCATCAAGTAGTACAAATATTGTTCCCATAAGGACTATGGTTGAATAAAGTTCAGTTTAATTAACTTAATCGAAAAGAAAATGTTGACTTGATGAAAAAACAGTAATAAACAAATAAAACAAACTACAAAAGACTACTCTAAAATAAGGTTTTGAAGACTACAAATAAAAAATAAGGTTCATTATCCCCTCTATATGTCATGGTTTTTCCAAATGTTCCATTTTATTAACTATCTAATGCATTCAAAATATATCTAAAATTATGATGTAATAAAAAAGCTCTCTCGAGTCAAAAATCCAATCTTTATCTTTCAAAACCCTCACTGATTGCACTTGATTATTATATATTTTTAGCCACTAATTATAGGGATTTTAGCATTTATTCTAGGCTATATTATAGAGAGTTAGGAACTTTTATACTTAAGGTCCTAGATTAGAGAGTTAATTGCATTTTCATTATAGTTTGAGCATATTAGGGCATTAACTCACGCATTTAGGGTTTGTGAACTTGATATATTTCACATGTGCCTTAAAAATTTTATTTTAGGAGCAAGGAATAAGGAGCAAAAAGCAAGAAAAGACAAATCAACAAGAGAAAAAGAGAGGAAAACACCTATTAGCCCTTTTTTTAAATTAAAAGTCTAATTCATTGGGCTAATTGGGTAATTGTGCTAATTGGGCCTATTAGATTGACTAAATTTTAGATCATTTTCTCTCTAAAAATATCTCAAAAATATCTTACTCCCTCATATCTTTCTCTCTTTTCCTATCCCTAATTTTAGGTACCTCACTTTCTCTCCTATATCTCACATATGATCTCTCCCCCTCTCCTTGATTTTAGGGACCACACTTTCTTTCCTCACCCATCTCACCTCCCTCTTCCTCTAAATATCTCTCAAATATCTTTTCCCACTCTACCTCTTCAAAATTTTAGGGACCACACTCTCTTTTCTCATTCCCCTCTCTCTAAAAATATCTCACTCATATCTTTCCTTTCTTTCTCCTCCCACACATAATTCACGCATGCCCTCCTCTTTCTCTCTTAAAAAAACATATCACACATATCTCTCTCTCTCTCTCTCTCTCTCTCTCTCTCTCTCCCACCTAAAACCACCCTCACATTTCTCTCTCTTCCTCTCCCTGAATTTTAGGAACCTCATATCTCTCTCTCTCTCTCTCTCTCTTATCTCTCATTATTCATATGACATCCATCCTCTCTCATAAAAAAACAATTCACGCCACCCTTCATCCTCCCTCAAATCCATCATCATCCAATTTCACGGCATTCATCCCATCCTATTCTCTCTCATCCAATTTCGCCACCTATCATCCTCTTTCACCACAAATTTACCACATCCATACACCAAACACCAAAAACTCTAACCTTCTCATATATTCCATTCAAATTCCTCTCTTATCTCTTCCATCTACCAATTTGAAAATTCAAGCCCCAAATTCTTTGGAGTCTCAAATTCAAGATGCATCTATGATGATCAGGATAATGAGTGGCTAAATTCTTGTAGGGATCTTGATATTGAGACGACACCGGAGCTTTGATGTCTTTAATTAGGGGGTTTTTGTTTTCTTGTTCAATTATCTTATATTCTAATTCATCATGGTTTAGTTTCTGTATGAGTAATTAAAACAAGGGTTTTGAAAAGTGTGTGCCGCTCCACACAGTGTCTCTGGCTGAAAAAACTGATAAGAAACCCTTGAAGACGCTCAATTTCGAAAACTGTGCCATCTGTGCAATTTCTAAAAGTTTTGGGCCCGTTTCTGTAATTTTCCCCTAACTGTTCTGCAGCTTTTCAGAATTCTGGGCCATTTTCATTTTCCCCAGCAACGACACCATTGATTTAACACCTTTAGTCGCCTTGGGTTAAATTCAAAAATTCTAAATTATGCAATATAGCACAACTCAGGTCTATTCTCTCGCTGAGCCTCTTTATTTGAAACTCTAGGATAAACTAAGTATCAAAAGCAACGTTAAAAAGGGTTTTGAAATTGATTTTACCTATCAAACTACTGGTGAATGCAATTAAAATAAATCCTAAGCTACTCTTTTTGGTCTTTTCAATAAACGAAGAATGACTTGATGAAATTGGATTTGAGAAAATTAATGAAGGAATGCTCCTTGGAGATGGAATACTAGTTATCTTTGTTTGAGAAAAGATATGGAAGTAAATTTACCAGTAAGTTAGATTGCAAACCCCAAACACGGTTTGGGTCAAATGTATTTAATCAATAATTATTCCTAAACGCTAGGCTATAATCACCAATTAAAACATTTTTTTTCTAAACCACTTAGAGTGTAATAGAAATTGGTTAAAGCAGCTTGGTCCTCTAAATGCGAATTCTCATGGAGACAAATTCTAAATTCAACTAAATTATACGATCAATCAAAAAATGATAGATAATATAATTCTATTGAACTTAAAAGTAGGAAATATAAATTCAAGCATCAAGCTACAAATCCCAATCACTATTACAAGTTTAATCAATCCACACAGAGAAACTGAACAAGTCTTAATTACACAATCATATAACAAAATCTAACATAGGAAATTGAAATATAATCAGGCAAATGGATGAAAAATAAACAACTCCCCTATAAGAAGCTTAAAAGCTCAAGCTAGATCATTCCCTCCAAGAAGCACAAGAATATTAGCCACTCATGGTACAAGTCACCGCCACAAAGTGTTTGCTATACAAAGAATAAGCCATATATGGATGATTGAAAGGTAGGTTATGGAAAAAGAGATGAAGAAATAATGAACAATAAGGAAGAAGATGGTGGATGATGGTAGAAAAGAGGTGAAGATTGATGGTGGATGATGAGAAAACGTGATTCTTGCTGAAAAATTGATGTTGGGTGAGTATATGATTGTTGTGCGCCGCTCCACACTGTGTCTCTGGCTAAAAAAACTGATAAGAAACCTTTGAAGACGCTCAATTTCTAAAATTGGGCCATCTGTGCAATTTCTGGAAGTTTTGGGCCTGTTTATGTATTTTCCCCTAACTATTCTGCAGCTTTTCAGAATTCTGGGCCATTTTCTGTAATTTTTGTCAACTCTCAGAAACAACAATTTCAGCCCATTTTTTTTTCATTTTCTACAAGGAAAAATTAAATACAATGTAATACATTTCATCCCAAAAATTAAGCACTCAAGATAATCAATCAAATGTGACAATTATACCCTTATTTGGCTCATTTAACACTCAATCATCTTTAATTCAATCTAATCATAATAAATGCATTTTATCTCAATATTAATGATAAAAACCCTAAATAAGATATATAATACCATGATAAAATAGGGATAAAAACCCTAAATAAGATATATAATACCATGAGGGAAAATTTGGGATTTAGTTGTCTAAATTTCAATTTGAGATGTTACATATAAAATTTGAAGTAAATTCTGTCAACATTGGCTTACTGGTTTAGTTGGCTAGAAAGGGGTTATTGTACGTAGAGGACCCAAGTTCGATCCCCCAAGAAAGGGGTTTTTTTATTTGTTTCCAGGGACTTTCTGTGGCGACTTTTAAAAGTTGCTGCCAAAAGCCAAACTTTCAACAGCGACATTTATTATCGTCGCTGAAAGTGCTGGCTTCAGCGGTGACTCACAAAAGTCGCCGCTGATACACACACATTCAGCGGCGATGTTTAGGTCGCCGCCAAAAGTATATACTTTTAGTGGCGACCCAAAATGTCGCCACTGAAAACCCACTTTCAACGGCGACATTTTTTGTCGCCGCCAAAAGTGGCCACCAAAAGCCCTATTTTTTGTAGTGTCACTGTTGACCTCTGATCTCGGTAGAGATCAGAGGAGTGTTCTTGCCGGAATCGGTCGCTCTTCTGGTGAAGTGGAAAGGACGACGAGAAGGCCAAGAAATAGAACAGATCTGTCGAAGAGGTGGAGATCTTAATTTCTTGGAATGAGGAAGGGTGGATCTGGAGCAAAATCCTGACTGTGATTAGGGCTCAAATGGGGTAGTGGGGCGGGGGTTTTTTTAAAGACAATACTTACATCCAATTTATTATATTCAATTCCTCAATTTCACCAATCAACCTTTGACACCTGGATCAATTAAACACCTCATCATTTGACACCGTTTCTCCTCTTCGTCTCCGTTACCAAGTCGCAGGCGTAAAGGTGATCTCCTCCCCATCTCTGTCCCATCGACAATTGTGAAGAACCACAACGGCAAAGGAGAATCGGTAGCAGTGGCCATCAAGGAAGGAAGACGGTGCTGGTGCGTTGAGATAGACAGTTCGCCGCTAAGGAAGATATATGAACAAAGGAGGTGGTGATCTGCGCGAAGGATTCTGGAATAAATGCATCACTTTTGATTCTATGAGCTTTTGGTTTTCACCAGAGTGATTAGATTTATATAACTGCAATATTCTAGAATATGTGCTTTTGATTTTGATTTTCAAAGAGGGATCAAGCTTAGAAAACTGTATACAAAGTATATTTGGTTTCCCACAGTTTACCTTAACTGTTAGATTCATTAATTGATTTGTGTCAAAGAAGGGGTGAAGCACTGCCCTTTGATTTGATTTGTTGGGACTCTTCATGAATATCCATTGTTGCTGCTAAAGCCCCTTCGACAAAATATGGTTTTTGGTTCAAGGAGTTATTTGCACCTGCAACTAGTTAACGGGGACGAAGAGAAAAAATGGTGTCAAATGATGGCTTGTTTAATTAATCCAGGTGTGAGAGGTTGATTGGTTGTTTGCACCGCAAGTGCACGGGTTGCGCCAAGTAATAAGTGATAAGAAAGTATCGTTCCCACAAGGATTTGGTTACAAATGTGATCAATCAGAAGGCTTAGTGAGCTCAATTAAGTTGAGCTAGAGCAAATTTTTGTTGGAAGAGTTAATTAGTAGAAAACTAGCATTAAAAATAGAAGTTGATAATTACAATTGATTGTTTGACTTTAAGGATAAAATGGAGCCTAGGATTACTTATCCCCCTTGTATTTCATAACCTCTAAATAATCTCCTCTCACAAGTGCTTTCAATAAATATAGATGTATTAGCCTAGGATTCAAAATATACTTGTAAAAGCTTTCTCAAGTCAAGAACAAGTGTCTCATTTCATCAATTGCTCAATCTCTTGTTACAATTAATAAAACCCAATTTCCAAGCTCCAACCTTAATGTGGCTATGCAAGGTTAATAAGTATATCTCTATCTTACCAATAAAACCATCCATTCATCAAGCAAATTTCAAGTTCTTGCACAATTTCACCCAAGTTCTATATTTAACCTAGCTCTCTCAAGCTTCAATCAAATGAACAAAACATCTAAATGGTGATCAATCATTTAGAAACGTTAAGCAAAGAGTAAAATAAACACACACACACACACACACACACACACACACACATCATTAATCACAAAAGGAAAGGAGTATTAAAGAGTTAATCCATACAAGGGTTCAAAATAATCTTAGATAACAATTTTAGGTACTTATTGTCAGCCAAAAACTACAAATCCAAGAAATTACAGCCATAACTGAAAACAAGAGAGGGAAAGGAGATGAAGAAGAGAAACCAATGAAATGGAGCTCCAAATCTCTTCCAAAGCTCAATCCTTTGCTACCCACTCTTCAAGAGCCAAGCCCTAGCACCCCAAAGCTCCAAAGAAACCCCAGCAAGTATTGAATGTCGCCCTCCTTCGAGTCTTCACGCATATATGCTTCAAAACCCTTCATTTTCGAAGCTGTGCGTTTTGCTCTATTTTGCTGTCTGATAAAAGCGCCTAGGTGCTAGATGGAGCGCCTGGGCACTGGTGGCTTCTGTACAAGTAGCGCCTGGGCTGCTGTGTTGCTTCTTTATTTTGTCCTCTTATGTATCTCATATTCGCTTCATGTCTTCCTAGCCCTTTAAAAATGGTTATAACAACTAGATATATAATCAAAATATATACATTTGAGCTATAATATGCAATCAAAAATCAAATGCACATTTTCCTTCACACAATACCCAAAAGGGACAATTGCACATAAGTCCCAAGTAAGAGAATTAATTTCAGAGAGGTCCCAAGGAGTTGTTAATGATAGCTATTGACAACTGCAATAGCCTTGGTTAACAAGTGAAGGAGTTGTTAATGGACCTGTCTGAAATTAATTCTCTTGCTTGGGACCTATTTGCAATTCTCCCTACCCAAAATATGCACAAATGTACACATTGGTGCACAAAATTGGAATAGAACCTACCAAAATGTCATGAAATTCGAGAGGTTAACATTGGTGAACTAGAGGAACTGGATGTAAGTTTTTTCCTTTTTTTAATCAGTTTCCACGTCTTACTTTACAAAATGAGACATGGAAACCTTTTTTTAATAAAAAATATAGTATTCACGTCTCACTTTATAATGAGACGTGGAAACCTTTTTTCTAAAAAAAAATGTATAGTATCCACATCTCACTTTATAAGTGAGATGTGGAAACCTTTTTTTTCAAAAAAAAAAAATATAGTATCCACGTCTCACTTTGGAAAATATATCCCACAGGTTTTCCACGTCTCACAAAATTTTGTGAGACGTGGAAAGTTCTTCCCGCATTCTTTTTCACCCTATTTTGAGTTTACCGCTTTTTTTTTAGAATCCACGTCTCATAATTAAAAAAAGAGACGTTGAAACTTTTTCACATATTTATAATTTTGTCACCTCCTTTTTTTCTATATCTCATATTAAAAAGAGACGTAAAATAGGGAAGTAAATACTATTTTTTGTAGTAGTGAAGCATGGCTACTACATGTGAAGATGTATCTTCAACAACTTTATCTATTGACTTCACTTGTCTTCATTCATTGTTGTGTTGTATAAAGTCAGCCAATCAATCATCCAAACAACTCTAAACATAGTTCATTGGTTGCCTTATGATTACCCATTAGTGACAGCATTCAATTCAAATTTTGACTCAAAAGTTCACTTGTACTGAAGATCCAAAGCAATACTCACTTCTTTAGATTTTGATTAGGGCTTTGCCTTAAAAGCATTTTGAAGCTCTCAAAACCTTTATGAAAGTGTTTGCTAAACTTTTGGCAAAAATTCGTGAGAGTAGCCCTTACATCGACCATCTTGTTGTGTGAGAAGAATCTTGATATGAATTTCTATTTCAATTGATCACAAGAGCAAATGCTTCCCTCTTCTAAGTTGTTGAGCCACTATTTTTCTTTTCCTTGTAGAGAAGAAGGAAAAGGCCAAAGGAGAATCACATAATTGGGAACTCCATTTTTTTTGAAAGAATCACAAACATCTAGAAATTGAATCAAATATTGGTTAGGATCCTCATTATTGTTTCTGGCAAATTGACCATGTAGTTCAAGGATCTTGAGCATTGTTTACTTGATCTCAAAGGTGGTTGCTTAAAATTTAGGAACTCTATCTCCCGACTGTTATCCTCAGGATTCTTTTCCCAGGAGGTCATTGACTCTCAATTATTCATTTTCATCCTTAGCCACCGTGTTCAATCTCAATAATCTCTTGCTCTTGGTCATGAGTTGGAGTAGCTTCCAAAAGTTATAGGATATCATTTGTCTATTGGGGCGTCTTTGTAGCTTTGGATTTGCGTGTCATATGTCAAGGTACTTGAACAACAAACCAGTTCCATATAGTATCAAACTAATCAAAGAAGAAAATTCAAAAATAATTTATTTTATTTTGTCCAAGAATAAACTACTAAAGGATTTTAATTCTAATAACCAATTGCCTTGATTCCTCGGTAATGGTGCCTAAAAAATGATGCTACCAAAATTTAAACAAGGTCGGTGTTTAAGGGTCACAGAAATAGTAATTAAAAAATCACGGTGGATCCCTCAAAAACTAAAAATAATTGTTTAATTAGGCATTAAATCTTCTATTTTCCTTTAAGTTGAGCAAGACAAAAAAAAATTGCAAATAAGTGAAGAAACATTAAGTAAGATATAAGGAAAACAACCTAGAGTCAATATCCCCTTGTTTTCTTCTTAGATTTTATCCTTACCAAATTAATTATGTTTAACTTAATAAGCTAAGATAGAGTCTTTGTATCTACACTACTGCAGAGAAAAGGGTTTTCAATTCTGTTATTTTAGGGTTTTAACGTTGCTTTCGTAGGGGACGTCAATCTGAGTAACGTTGAAAAGTAGACTTTTAATGTCCCCATAAATAACGGACATTGAATATCAGAGTTTCAACTTCCCAATTATACAAAAATAGAGACATCAATAGTCTCAGAAGAAGAGTGTGGTATTTGATTTCAGAGAAACAACATCCCTATTATATAACATGTGACATCGTTTCTAAGAAACCACATCACTTATTATATAATAGGGGATATTGGGACGTCGTTTCTAAAAAACGATGTCCCCTATTATATAACTGGGGACACCGAAACTTTCTTTTACTATTTTAATCATTTGTTTTTCATTTCCCATTTGTAAGCATTGCACCAATTTTTTTTTTAAAAAAAAAATAAGGGCATTTTTTGGATTGGAATCACCCACAATCCAAAAGAATGCTTCTATATGAATGATTGCACTTAATTATTACATGTTTTTATCCATTAATTATAGGAAATTAGTATTTGTTCTAGGCTATTAAATGGGAATTTAGGCACTTTTGCACTTAGGGTCCAAGATTAGAGAGTTAATTGCATTTTCACTATAATTTGAGCATATTAGACATTTAACTCATGCATTTCTTATTTCTGGACTTTGAAATACTTCATATGTGCTTAAAATTTCCATTGTAGGTGCAAAGAATAAAAGACAAAGCAAAATAGGAAAACTTATGCAAAATAAGAAATTATTGATTAGGAAAATGGTCTGATTGATTGAACCTGATTGGCTTCTAAACTTTCCTAATTATTAAAATCAACAAGAATAGGAAACTTCCTATTTCAATTGTATTGGTTGATTGATTGATTGTATTTGCCTAAAATATTTCCTATTTGTTATTTCTACAAGAATAGGCAACCCTAGGCTTGATTAAGATTACGAAGTTTCCGAATTTATTATTCTAAACACTACTTCCTATTTTAGCTACATTTCTTGAGATTGAGTGATTGGATCTTCCCCAAACCTTTCCTATTTGTTAATCCTAATCAGAATAGGACAACCTAGGCTAATTTAGAAGGTTTTAAGTTGTCTCTTGTGCTATATATAGGCCATCAACGAATTTCCTTTGGTCCTCTCTAAAATTTTCGTCCTCTCCCCTCTCCTCTTCTCTCTTGGCCGAATTCTACCATTCCACTACACTCTCATGGTTTCTAATTCCAAAATCCAGTCAATGTTGATCGAGAGCATGAGTGGCTAAGCACCTTTGTGAGGATCTTAATGGAGAAAGGCAACAGAAGCTTTGTCATCATAATTGAGGAGTTTATCAGTTTCTTTTCCTTGTCCAATTTCATCTATGTATTATAATTCCATGTATTTTGGTATATGTATATGTTTTTGGAACAAGCTTTCGAATCTCTATCGGTCATGCATGTAATTAAGCGATGCTCTTTTATATATATGAACATATTGTTGTTTTTATGATATCATGCAATAGATGTACTTCATTTATAGCTTCTTTGTATTACTAGAATATGTTGAATGCATGAACGATTGTATGTGTGTTTAGACATTAGATCCATCATTGGAAGGCTTGATCTACTTCCAATGAAAGCCTCTTTATCTGTTTAGCATGAATCTTCAATACCAAGTTGAGAATTAACAATTACCTATTTGATTAATTGAATGAACGATGCATCACGTTAATTAGTTAATTAGGTTAATTGGACTAAGAGCGATTGCCTTAGGTTTTTACATTAGAACTTGGATTAAGACTCCCATATCATTTTAGAAGTTAGGAAGGTTTCCTAATTCAACAAGAGACCCATATTTATCATAAAGTTGTCATAAATCATTTTAATTGCTTTCTTTATAAACAGAAATGCCAAAAAGAATTAGCTTAGTTTTCCTAATCAAAATCATAAAACCCCAATTCTTATAGCTTTTAAATGAGTTTAGTTAACATAGGTAATTAATTAGTTAATTGACTCTATGTGAGACGATCCGATAGAGCACTACTTGTGCAATTCTTGGTTTTTTAATTATTTTGTATTTGCACCCCAAGACGTTTAGGAACGTGACAAATCAATGAACATTTAAATTAAAATAAGATAAACTAAATAACTAAAATAATCATGATATCTTATTCAAATACTGTTACAGAAGAGGTACATACGTAAACAAAATCATTAGCAACATTAGAAACAAATATAGAAGAGAAAAAGCTCAACTTTCATCGAATAAAATAACCAGAGTATTTCACATAAGAAAGTACAATAAAAGAAATGTAACGACCAATATTTCTGCAGAGACAGCTTAATTTAAATTTTACATTAACACATTATATACAGTCTATCAAACATAAAATAAGCAATCATAGATTTGTCACAAGGGAAACCAAATGAATTAGAGTTATGCTCATTGGCAAATAAGAAGAATGAGGAGTTGAAGCCGCAGCTGCTGTAGCAACTTTGGCAACAGCTGTAGTGGCTGCTACCATTTTCTTTGCTCCTTCACGAAGTTGAATGTAGTCACCCTCAATCATAAACAACTGAAACAAAAGAACAACCCTATAAGATTGTACAGCAAATAAACTATAGATGCTTATACATCCTAAATTCTAGCTTTAAAGGGGAAACTCACTTGGGGATGATTGGCCATAAAATCGTCAAGTCTTCCATACTTTTTCTTATAATCATGCCAGTGTAGAGGCGCAAGCATTTTGCCAAGTCTATTAGCAAGCTTTTTTTGGAACATATTGCAAATCATATCAGTACAACTTTTTGTCATTTCACTATGATCAACTGCATCGATTTGTGAGATGATGCATTTGCAACAGGGCTTGATTGTTCTGTGACCAAAACTTGGTCCTCTGGCCCATGGTTTTCTGAAGTTGTGACATTCTCATCCTGTTCAACAAATAACACTAGCTTTACATCATCTAAGCAGCAATAGAAGTCAGACTAACGTTAATTTTGCAATGTGGAATCAATGAATATCAACAGAGAAAGTAATAGAATAACAAATTTGTAGACATTCTTGTACCTTAGCAACATCTAGAAATTCCTTGCAGGTGTCTTCAAAATTAACCTGTAATGAAATAGAAAATCTGAAGCCATAAAATGAAGAAAAACAGTTGAAAAACTTCACTACTTTCAATATCAAGCTCAAAAAAACTATAGATGAGCGTTACTTTGAACAAACATTTAATATATTGGGCATGGAACAATGGGAAAAGGAAAATAAATAAATACTATAGATGAGCGTGGTTTCAAAACAATGTCATAAACAATCTCTGTACGTATTTCCTTCAAAGAAGGGAAAACAGTAAAACACAATAAATAATTTATTTATATTAAGATAAAGGACCAAAAAAGCACAAATAATTAATATGTACATTGTGACGACAACTCTAGAGACAGAGACTGCTGAAAAAAGGTTTGCGGGCCAAAAATCCCTTGTACTCTAGTATAACAAGAAATAAACATACTTACATCCTCACCAAGTACACTTTGAAAAGATTGTGATTTTTATGTTTTTATAATATCTTGTGTCTTGATTTTCGGTTTAGTGATGACAAGCGTAGGATGGCAATTACAATATCAAAGAAACAAACTCTTAGGCTGATATTGGTCTTGGCATATGAACTTGCTTTGGTCCAATTTTGGGATCAGATTGAAAAAAATAGAAAGAATGTTCTGGCCTTTGGGCCTTCCACACTTATTGACCATCCAAACTTTTCTTCAGAATGAAATAAATCATGTTTCCTAAAACTGATTTCAAGAATCCCTAAAATTAAGGCAGCAGGAAAACAGTGGGAACTCAATGGCAGAAACATCAGTCAGGAAGATTAATATAATCATGAATTCAAAAAAATGCAACAATAACAAAGAGCATGTCGATTATGCAACAATTAACACAAAATCCAAGCTCCAAACCTGCTCAACAAAATTTCGTGGAAGAGGTTCCTTGACGTTGTTGCTCAACTCCATTGCAAGATCATAGCAGCACATGACAAAACTCGAAAAAAAACACTACCTGCATGTTAGAGGTCCAGAGGGCGAGGTTATCACGAAAAAGTTGCATGATCAAAGTGCTATCCTTGTATGATTCTTCTCCCAAAGCATCCAATTCAGCAATTTCTTCATCAAAGGCCTAGAAAATTTCGAAAATATAAAAATTCCTGGTGATTGAATGATTGATAACAAAAGCTTAGCTATTCAAGAAAGAACTAGTCAACAAGTAAAAGAAATATAGTATTTAGCAGTAACATAGCAGCAAGATTCCATTAACAAGAAGAAAAAGAAAAGATGTAACAAACTATGGGCATTAAATCAAAGCAATATCCCTGGCATGCGCTTCCACACATAGAAAAGATTAAATAAATTGATTCAAATGACAATGAAATAAAGCAACACACAAACGATAAGCAGATCACACAGCACTAACCTGTTTTGCAAGATTGCAAGCACGGTCGGGAGAGTTAAGAATCTCATAGTAGAATACAGAAAAGTTCAAGGCAAGACCCAGTCTAATTGGATGAGTAGGAGGTAGTTCGGCATTTGCAATACCCTGCAGGTAAAAATAGACATAAAGATTACATAAGTACATAATTCCTAATGAAAGATCAAAAGGAAAGTAAGAAAAAGATCATAATCAGCATCTTTTAAATATTAAAAGGGCCTTTCCAATGAATATGCTTGTTTACGTGATAGCGAACATGCGATTTTTCATATTAGGAAACTGCTTGTTTTGGCCAGATTTTGTGTGATTGAGTGATTGGGTTTTCCCCAAATCTTTCCTAATTATTGGCCATTTTGGATAATGTTGCTTCTTGTGCCATATTGTGAGGAGGCCGAATTTACACATGCATTCACCCATTCTCTCTTATATCCGATAATTCTTCATCAATTCTTAATGAAGCTCAAGTTGCAGCTACTTTTGAGTAACTTTTTCTCCTCTTTAATGAACTAAATCGGCCATATGCTCTCTTGGGCCATAGGATGAGGTGAAGCAAGCATATTTTCCATTCTATGGGAGTTTTTCTTAGTTCTAATTATTTATCCATGGATTTTCATATGTGTCTTTCAATATTTATTCTTCTTATATTCACACTCCATTCGTGTTTGAGACTATTTGCTATATATGTAATTGTTGAATTTCCTCTTTGTGTTTGTATTGGATTTTGTTTGGTTTCATCTATCTTTTCAATTGACATTATCTTTGTGAGTACTTATTGATTGCCTATCATTGTGTGGTGATTTAATCTATTTAACTTGTCCCGATTATGTCGTTTAGATGGATTATTTAGTTTGAGCTTGTTGATTTTGAGTTTCTTCTTTAAGCGCTTAAGTAATTGCATCTATTAATATCACCTAAAGAAACCATGCTATTGATTCAATATAATCACATAAGCGTAATTAGGTAAAGTTCTACAGGTATGAGGGTTTGATTATAAGTTAATGTGAATTAGTTATTGGATTCAAGGATATTGAGTAATTTGGATGGCACCCAAATTATTCTATCTATTGAAACCTATTTCTAGTTGTTGTTAGATTTATAATTAATCTAGTTAGTCTATTGAGATTGAGTGGTGTTGTAACTAACATATTCCTTCAATTAAGGCTAATTGTATTTACTTGCATGAACTTGGCCCAATTAACCTCTTAATTCCCTAAGAGTGTGAAATATATGCTTGCCACATGTCAACCCTAATGAAGAGAGTATTCCATCATTTGCATTCCATCAACTATTCCTTTGTATATCAAAAAAATTAAAAACAAGTCTTTACATTTATTTCATGAAAATACCAAAAATACCTACTCTCAACCCACGGTTTTATTGCTTTAATTGCATTTAGTTTTCTTAGGTAGTGTAAGACTCCTTGAGAGAAGATATGGGAAAGCACCATTAGTGCAATCTTTGGTTTCAATGAATAACTTGCATTTGAACCTCAAGGCGTTTTAGGAAATGCTCAAATCAAGAGGTAACACTTTCTAAACTCTCTTTCCCACATGCTTTTATTAGGAGTAGGAAAAGATTGGATGATAAGATTGAAAAGGAGATGCTTGATTTGTTTGGTGAATTGCATGTTAAGGTACCTTTCTTTCAACTTGTGAAATCCATGCCTAGTTATTTTAAGTTCTTGAAATAATTGTATACTAATAAAAGAAAGTTTAGGTCTAATGAAAGAATTCAATTGAATCCTTGTGCGTCTGCTTTGTCAAGCCTCAATTACCAATCAAGTGCAAAGACCCTGGATCATTTATGATTTCTTGCACTATAGGAAACTTGACGGTAACTAATGCCTTGTTGGATTTAGGAGCGACTATAAATGTGATGCCTAGTATGATTTTCTCTACCTTAGGCGTTACCGGTGAAAAAGAAAAGTGTTATTTTACAATTAGCCGATCGCACACTCCGATATCCACAAGGCATTATTGAGGATATACATGATAGAGTTGAAGATTTGGTATCTCTCACTGATTTCTATGTTCTTGACATAGCTAGTGAGCCAAGTGACTTGACTATCATTCTTGGTAGGCCACTCATGCAGACTATTGATTTTCTTATTGGCATGAAAAATAGTTTGATCACAATGGAAGTGGGAGATCACTAAAGTAGCTTTAACTTGAGAGTGGTTAGGTGCTATTTGTCAATAACAAAATCAGCAGTTTGCATGTCTTGAATATTTTTCATTCCAACTTGAGGATGTTGATTAGCTTAGACCATTTTTATTGTTAGTTATATGCTTTGACCAAGAGTACAAAGTTATAAGTGTGGCGGAATGATTACACCATATCATTATATACTTATAATAGCCAATATGGGAGTATCATTGCATATTCTAGGCCATTTTGTGTTTAATTTTGATATATTAAATGATAATCCATACATAATAGGAAATTAGACTTTAGATATTACAATTTTGCTTGATTTTGCATTGAACAAATGGAGGATACTTTGCAAAAGAAGAACAAAATTCCACAAGCACTCACTGTGGCCTTGTGGGTGCAAAGCCATGGCAAAGCCCCAAAATTCACCAAGTTTTTGAAGTTCACTCGACGTGGCTTCACTGAAGAAAATCTACGGCAAGTCCGCGATACCATATATGGCAAACCTAACTTGAAATTTAAAAGGGGGCCGAAAAAATCTTTATCTATTTCTTTTTATAACTCTCACAATTTCATATCATATTTTAGGTCAAATTTCCATTCCTCCATCTTTTCCTCTTCATTCCAGCTTGGATTTTGAGTTGCAACTGCTCTGTGGTATCTCCTCTTCCTCCATGAGTGGTTAGATTGACCATATGCTCTCTTGGGTGTTGGTTGAAGTGAAGCAAGTTTTGGTTCCACTTTAAGGGAGTTCTTCTTCTTCCATATGTGTAGTTATAAACTTGTATACATGTATTTGTGTATTAAATCATATTGCATATAGATTGTATGTTTATTTGGAGTTCTAAACCATATGAATGTGGAATTCTACTTAAGTATATGGATTTGGTTTTGTATTAGCTCACAATCTTGTTGAATGACAATTTCATTTTGAGTATTTGTGGTTTTCACTACTACAAAAAGTACTTTTAACGTCACAAATTTTGGGGGTTTCCACGTCACTTTTTCAGGGGACATTGAATCAAGTGACATGGAAAATAGACTTTTAACGTCACATAAACAAGTGACGTAGAAAGTCAGAGAAACAACGTCACACATAATATTATGCGTGACGTTGTAAGTTGCTCGGAGAAACCACGTCACACATAATATTTATGTGTGACGTGGTTTCCTGGAAACCACGTCACACATCTTACATTGTGTGACGTTGTTTCTTTTTTTTTAAAAAAAAAACGTTTTTAATTTTTCTATTACCCGTTGATTACAATCCAATTTCACTCCAGTAATTTGAAGTGATTTATAGAAGCAAAACCAGCAAGTAAAATGCAACAAAGAAACAAGCAACAATGCAAGGAAATTCACGACGATTTTAGTAGCAACAAGATCAATTAGACAAAATAAATCTTCAGCAATTTGAGAACAAAAACCAATAGCAAACCAATTTACAAGACTTATAAAACATTTTGGCAAGTATGCAATATTTGCAGCAACTACAACGTAACAGCATTTGCAAACCAATTTACAATTGAACATTAAACATTCTATGGCAGACCAATTTACAAGACTTACAAAACCATTAAATATTCTATGGCATTTTTTGCAATTTACAATTGAGAAAAAAGGCAGCAGATTTAATTATCAGGAAAAAAAAAGGAAAAGAAGGAACCTGGATGAAGTGAAGCTGAGAACGGAGGCACGATTGAAATTGCTGAACCCGATAGGAGGAAAACAGAGCTGAAAAAAAACTTTGAACAAGTAAAAAAAAAGAACCCGATAGAAATTGCATATTTAATTACCAAAAAAAAAAAGAAAAAAGAAAAGAAGAAACAAACCTGCGTGCAGCTGGAGGGTGAGGGGGATGGGGGAGCTGTGGGAGGCTGGGGGGGAGCTGAGGGCCGCTGGGGGGGAGCTGTGGGGGGGGAGGGAAGGGGGGAGCTGTGGGTTGGGGGTGGGGGAGATGTGGGAGGGGCGGCGGCTGAGGGGGTGGGGGAGCTGTGGGCTGGGGGGGTGGGGGGAGTTGAGGGCACGGGGGGGTGGGGGGAGCTGATGGTTTTTGTTTTTGGGGGGGGGCGCGAAATGAAAAAAATGGGGGGGGGGGAATGGAAAAAAAAGGAGGGGATTTTTCCACGTCACACCAAAATTTTGGTGTGACGTGGAAAACCACTTTCAACGTCACACCAAATTTTGTGTGACGTTGAAACATTTTCCACGTCACACCAAAATTTGGTGTGACGTGGAAAGTTCTTTTCAACATCACACTTAAAATTAAGTGTGACGTTGAAAAGTTTCAACATCACACTTAAAATTAAGTGTGACGTTGTTTCTTTCCTGTATGCCCTCCTTTGTTTTCAATGTCACATTTTTAAATAAGTGACGTTAATTGGTGACATAAAAAGGGCTTTTTGTAGTAGTGTTTATCATCTAGCATATGTGTGGAATGATTCAGTATATTAGGCTTGTTGTGATATTGTTTTTGAGCTTATTCAGATGGTTGTGTTTCATGATGTTGAGTTGTCATTTCCATAAGCATTTAGACAATTCTATTAATTGAAGTTAATGAAGAGCCTATACCATTAACCTAATCTAAAAGCACAAGTGCAATTGGAATAATTTTTATAGAGAGAGATGGTTTAATGCAATTTGGTGTTAATTAGTTATTTGGCCTAGCGATATTGAGTGTCTTGGAAGGGGCGACAAGTGATTCTATTAATAGACCTACTTTCCAATTAACATGAGATTGCGATTAATCCACTGAGTCTATTAAAGTATAGTAGTGTAGTAAGTTTGTTAACCCATTCCTTAAATCATTACTTCTTAGATTTAATTGGATGAACTTAGCCCAATTGCCACTTGATTCGTTAAAATTGTGAAGCTATGCTTGTCACTTAAAATCCCTAACCAAGAGAGCATCCTTTCCATAGTATTCCACAAATTTTCCCCTTTTATCCCCAAAAATAAAAAAACAAATATTTTACACTCACATATAAAAATACCAAAAATACCTTCTCCATGAAAATCCCATTTATCACTTTTATTGCATTTAATTTCTTACGGTAGTTCAAAGACTCATTGTGAGACGATCCAGCTGGATATCACCACTTAGTGCAATCCTTGGTTTTTATGAAGAATTATGTATTTTAACCCCAATGCGAGTAGGAATGGTCGAGATCATGTGTTCATGGAAATTATCAATGGGAGAAATTTGACGTTGCATCCTAACTATTTGGTCTTTCCGGGGTTTTTGGCAAAAAGATTTATGGTTCCAAGTATTAAAGATCTAACTAATTTTATTGATCATTGGTGGAGAAGTCTGGCCATCAATTCCGACCCTCCAAATACATGCTTACTTATTTTCTACCTTGAAGAATCTAATTGATTTATTTGGCAGCCAATGTTGGCTAGGCCAGGGTTTAGGAAGGATTGGTTCAAATCATTTTTCTTCTGGTTCATTAACTCGAATAATTTACCACATTCAGGAGGAAGAGTTTCGCCTGAGGATTTTTGGTTGTGTGGCATTGCTAAAGCTTCTATGGCATCCCACGACAATGGGATTTGATATTTCTAGAAAATTGAGATACAATCGATTTTGTTACTGATAGGGTTGAACTTCCCAAAAGTATTTGCAGGAAAAGATCATTGGCGTGTGGAGATGTCTAAGTTTGCTGTAATCTGGATGAAGCTCTGGTAGAAGATGCTCTGTTGGTGGACATTGAGAACAAGCTGAAACAGGGAAAGTGAAAGTCAATCTGAGGATGGTTTCATAGGTGATCACTCTATGAATACAAATGGGAATGGGGTTGGCCAGTGAACACCCCTAAGGAGGGAATGATTGTTCTCACCTGGAACTTCCATAGTATGAAAAAAGTTATGACAATTCAAAAAATTAAAAGAACTCCTTCATCTTCATAATCCTTTGTTTTTGTTTGTAATGGAATTTGGAGTCACTCTGGATCATGCTAGTAGAATCCTGTCTCCTTTGGGTTATTTTTTATGTGTTGGAAGAAGTGTTACGGGTCATAGTAGAGGCATTTTGTTGGCTGTAAATATGAAGTCCTTGTTAGGTTTTAATGTTCTAAATGCGTCGAATCATTGGATACATTTCAATGTAGTACTTTATGAAATTTGCTGCTATGCCTCATGTGACTAGGTTTTTCCTGTAACATCTCAACAATTGTTATGGAATTGGTTAAAGTGGACAAATGCGTATATGTGTGCACCATGGATGATTATGGGTGATTTTAATAAGGTGCTTTGAAATGGTGATGAAAAATGTTTGATTACACAGAAAATTCCAAGAGCACTGGATTTCCAAGAAATTGTGAAGGATATTCATTTAATTGAGGTTCCACAAAAGGGCAGTTTTTCACATGGTCCAAAAATAGAAAGGGTAAGGGTAGCAGGAGGATAAGTGAAAAATTGGATAGAGCATTCTTCAATTACAGTTGGATGGTTAATCTCCCTAATTCTCAAGTTGTGGTACTTCCATGAGTAGCTTATGATCATTCTCCTCCTTTTTTTTTTGCTTTAAACCACATCTATCAGCAGAGCAAAAGTTTGATATGGCTAAAGAGATAATAAGAAAGAGTTAGTCATAGCTTAGAAGGGGTTCTCGGCTTTCACTATTAAAGTGAAAATGGATTCTCCAATATCCTTATTGACATAATGAAGCAGAGAGACTATTACATCACTCATTCTTTAGAGGATTGTCACTACTACAAAAAATAGTATCTACGTCCATATTTCACATCTCTTTTACAAAAATAGACTTAGGAAAAAGGCGGTAGTAAAAGTGTAAATATACTAAAAACTGTGCGGATCGATCACATCTAATAAACAAAAATTAGACGTTGTATGTCAGAAGAAATATTATCCACGTCTCATAATAAAAATTGGACATAGAAAAAATGTTATCCAGGCTCATAATAGAGATGTAAACAACGTTGGCAAAATTTGTCAGCATCTCCTTTATATTTAGGGAAAATTTCATTGTAGGACTACTGTAGCAATTTAATGTCAGATGAGGACCACAAAAATATGAAATTTCACTGCAGGACCAATGTCCTTAAATGAAAAAAAATTGTTGTGTGAAAAGACCTAAAAGCTCTTGTGAATTAATTTCAGATAGAGACCTGTACAAAAGTCTTCTGACGCTGACACTGACACGCTGACGCGCTGACGCTGACAACGTACTTCCTTGGCTGACAACGTACTTCCTCGTGCATATGGCGATTTCCTTGTGCATATGGCGATTTCCTTGTGCATATGGTCATTTCCTTGTGCGTGGCCTGGACATAGCACATTATAAGGCCAATTAATTACTCCTTGTGCATATGGCGATTTCCTTGTGCATATGGTCATTTCCTTGTGCGTGGTCTGGACATAGCACGTTATAAGGCCAATTAATTGCTCCTTGTGCATATGGCGATTTCCTTGTGCATATGGCCAATTAATTACTCCTTGTGCATATGGCCATTTCCTTATGCGTGGTCTAGATGTAACATCCCAAAAATCCAATTAGTAAATAAAATTACTCTAGGAAGATAAGAAATGTAAATTACCAAATAACTAACAATATGTAATATTGTTGTTAAAAATCAAAAGTAAGGTTAAAAGAGCCAATTAGGTAAATAAGGAGATGATTAAATTACCCTACCCAAATACCAAATAATTTATTATTATCCTCCTCCTTATGTCAGCCGTATACACACACACTCATTGACTCTTCCTCTTTTCCATTTCGTTTTCTCTCTCTTGCTCTCTCTCAAACTCTTGAACTTCTGCCCAACCTCCAGCAGCTTCCTTGGACGAAAATGGAGGAAGATTGAGGTGGAATTCACATGCAAAGGAAGATTCAAACTCAGGTGAAGATCTTCTACCCATCTATGTTTAATTTTCTTCAATCAATAGGTGATTTGAGTGATGATGCATGTCGGGTTTGAAGGGGATTTGGGGCTGTCCGAACCAGATTTTCGTGCAGCTAAGTGAGAGATTGTTCAAGGGGTTTTTGTGAGGGAAATGTGGTGGTTGCATGTTTGATTTTATAACTTGAATGCCCTGTTTTTCTTTGAGCCGAAACAGCCCAGAAATCTGTCCGAAAATCTGGGTGATTTTGGACAGTTTTCTTGATAAATTAAAGGAAGATAATTGGCTCTAATGTTTCCATCTTTTATCTATGAAAGTTACCACAAAAATTAGGGAGGTATCTTGTAAATAATTTGCTGAAAATGGAGGCAAGTTTGTGCTGAAAATTCTGTCAATTTGTGCTGTGACAATTCGTTTCAGCCATGGAGCTCATTTGTGTGTGTGCAGATTTTCTTTATAAATCACACAAGTTTAGCATAACTTGGTTACTTTATTATTGAGTCAAGTTGCTGTAATGTGTTAAGGAAATATAAAGTCATGGTTTGTGAATATTGCTGTAAATTGTGCAGCAATTAGGATTAAATTGATTAGATTGAGCTTTGAGTAATGGTAGATACAAAGTGGTTCTGTTTTCACCTGAAATAAAATGGGACTAATTGAATGGGAAGTAGTGACTTGTTATGACTAAAAATAATGTGAATGGTATTATAGTTTGCCTAAATTGTTGCTGCACAATTGGAATGAAATTATAGGTAATGTGACATAGACTTTCTTTGTCTTACATCACAAGATATTTGATGATTTGAGAACAAGTTGCTGCTGTCCTATTGTAAGTTGTTCTCATTGATTTAGGTTCAAAAGTTGTCGAAAATTGTGCTATAACAAGTGTTTAAAAGTGTGATGCTTCTTGTACATCAATAAATTTAATTGTTGTTGAATTGACAATGAAGTTCAGCCATAAATTATGCTATATTACACATTCATTGTGGGATGTCTTTCTTTAATAAGAAATACCAACTCTTAGAGTTGGAGAATGAGAATTGTTGTTTTAATTGAAGATGTGAATGTGTTTCACCTAGTAAGAACTATCACTAAGGGGGGGTAGTATACTAGGACCGAGAGTGAGATATCTAATATGTATAACATGAGTATTGACCTCTATTATTACATGATGTAATAATAGGAGGACAAAGTGGAGATAAATCTCATAAGCAGCGGGAAGGAAAAGCTCCAAGGGAGTAGTACGTGGTTGTCACAGGTGAGGGTTTACTTCATACACACCTAGAACAATGCATGATTGGATTGTATGATAATTAAGCATGATTGCTGTTACAGATATTTGATAAATGACTGTTGCTCGTATGTTCTTATTATTTTTAAATTTGGAGTACTCCCAGGCATACGGTGGGTCGCTTCCCCTATGTCAGATTTTCTATCTATATGATATGTCTGTATTTTATTATTAAAATCCTACAGGTATAGTCACTATTAATAGGGGATGTATCCTTATTAATAGGTGGCAGGTGCTATATGCACATTGAGATAAATAATTAGTCTCCAATTGAATGAATATATCATTACTTGGATGACCGGCGTCAAAGATGCGAAATATGAGAATAACATTATCATTATTTGTACAGCTTAAATGAATTGTGATAGTATGATTGTATGAATTTAGAGTGTATGAGGTAAACCTGAGAAAATTTTGGTTGCAGGAAAAAGATAGGCCGGACTGCTTTTGGTAAGGCTGGTTTTAGTGAAAGCATATGTAGCCTGAGGAGGTTGCTTAAAATTGCTTCGGCAATTTGTATATATTTTTGGGCATGTTAATGTTAAGCTATGATGAATACTTGCTGCGTATGTATATTTTGTAAACACTATGGTGGGAAGAGGTTGTTATATGTAAGTGAATATGGGGTGAAGTTTGTAGTAGATGAAAAAGGGATGTGAATCTCTAGATATATGTATTAATCAAGCGTCCTTATCGTAGGCGATGGTGTGATGTCTGAATTGACGTGTAAACGATAGTTTTGTATATATATATGTTAGTGAAGCTTGACGATCAAGTACTAAATAAATTTAAATTTGATAAGGCATTAAATGATAAGTTAATTTGACACGTCAAGGTTTCAAATAAAAAGTTTTAATCAGGCGGTTCTGGACTTCTTAAAGAGGTTTTCTATAAGTTCTAGTTATTTAAATAATGACTAAACGTTAGAAAGGCTACAAGGTAGGCAAGGTTTTATAATAAAGGTAAAACAAAGACTAGGTGTTACACTAGACATAGCACGTTATAAGGCCAATTAATTGCTCCTTGTGTATATGGCGATTTCCTTGTGCATATAGCCATTTCCTTGTGCATATGGCCAATTAATTACTCCTTATGCATTTGGCCATTTCCTTGTGCATATGGCCATTTCCTTGTGCGTGGCCTGGAAATGCCTTATAATGTGTTATGTCCAGGCCACGCACAAGGAAATGCCCATATGCACAATGAGTAATTAATTGGCCACGCATAAGGAAATGACCATATGCACAGGGAAATGGCTATATGCATAAGGAAATCGCCATATGCACGAGGAAGTACGTTGTCAGCCAAGGAAGTACGTTGTGTCAGCGTCAGCGTCAGCGTCAGCGTCAGAAGACTTTTTGCACAGGTCCTTATTTGAAATTAATTGGCCACGCACAAGGAAATGGCCATATGCACGAGGAAGTACGTTGTCAGCCAAGGAAGTACGTTGTGTCAGGGTCAGCGTCAGCGTCAGAAGACTTTTTGCACAGGTCCTTATGTGAAATTAATTCATAAGGGCTTTTAGGTCTTTTCACACAATAATTTTTTTTCATTTAAGGACCTAGGTCCTACAGTGAAATTTCAGATTTTTGTGGTCCTTCTTTTACATTAATTGTCTAAGTGATCCTTAAATGAAATTTTCCCTTATATTTATGAGACGTGGTTTACGGTATTTTCAACATCTCTTTTATTTATATGAGACGTCGCGCCAAACTAAGCTCAAACCCTCTTCTCCGCTTCTCTTCATTGGCCTCCGCCGCTCTGAAATATCACGCTCTGAATGTAGCTCTTAAATGTTGCTCTGAATGTCGCTGTAAATAACCACAACAGGCTTTGAATAATCCCAATCGGCCCTCCGTTCCTCAAGCTCGCGAGCCGCCGTCTCTCGCACCGACGGCCCACGGCACGGCTGAAAAGAAGGTTCTGGGGTTGCTTCCAAGTGTTTGCTTCTTCATGGGAGGTAAGGATAAGGTTATCTTGGTTTGCTTTATCTTCTTTCTTGATGTTCTGTGTTGTCAAAATTTTGAAGAATTTTAGTGCTTCTTTGTTCAGGTACTTGGCAACGTTTTGGCTTTCAAGCCCTCACCTGCAAATTTGTTTTTTGAATTTTTGTTGGAGGCCCTCCGTATGCACGTATAGAAGGTTTCAATTTTTTCTTTCCTTTCAGTTCTGCTTTTTTGTCAAGTATAGAGGGTTTTGGTTTTAAATGGAATTTTTTGATGCTACTGTTCTAGCTATCTGTTCTATGTCTCTTTTGAAATGAAGATTGTAGAGTGGTAAAGTGTTTTCCAGTGGGTTGTACTTTATACTATTCCCTACTCTGTATTCTGACTTGCGTTTATAGGTTCTTTTGTTCACAAAGAGACAATTTTTTAACTGTTTGATCAATGTGTCTGTCTTTTTTATTGTCAATTACTTGTTCATGAGAATGAACTGTGGAACCTTTAATTAATCATGAGTCAGAAATTTTATTGTCCGTATATATGGATTGCATTTAACTGTTAGGTATCGATTGTGAGCTTCTGGTTTTTCAGTGGATTTTTTAAATTTGGGAGTTTCTTTAGGATGTAATGGAAGTGAGTAGGATGACTATAGGGGACAAAACACTATTTGGATTCTTTTTTAAAAAGGGGAAAAGGAGGTAAGTGAAATGGCAAGAGATGGTCTCCCCAAGCTGTCTCTTTTTTGAGATTTATACCTCCCCAAGCTATCTCTAGTCATTAAAATTTATAAACTTAAATTCTTTCTGCCCCTCCAAAGCGGGGTCAACATGGAATGTTGCGGAAATAATATTATAATAACCAAACCGTGTTTGACCATGCTAAACACTTTCCACGGCAGTTATTATGCATTCCTCCTCTTGTTTTCTACAATGTGTTGAACACTATTCCCATTCTCTTCACTACACCAAGTTGCCCTCCCATTTTCTTTATTGCATCAGCCATCAATGTTTACACAACCATATATATGATGCTCTTTGTGAGGTATGCTATATTTGATCCAGACGCATTTTCTTGCAGTGTTTGTTTGTCTATATATCTTTGTTCTTATTCGTGTACTGCTAATAATATGGAGGAATTATTACATGCATTATTAACTTAAGTTGCTGACAACTGGCTGTTAGTAATATGGAGGACTTTGTTACATGCATTATTTTGCTCTTGATTTCCCCTCCTGACATGAACTTTCCTACCCACCCATGTTATTCCTCACTTTACCTTTTAAGAACTAAATCAATTTTGCTTAAGAACACTATAAGAAGCTAAAAGCTGCAAAGTAACACAATTTAATTTAACAAAAGGAGGGCTAATAATTATTGAGATGAATTAAAACTAATCCAAAAGACACAAGAATGCCTTTGTACATATTTAATCACAGCTAGTGATAAACAAAAATAGGGCTCTAATTTTGATTATATGAGTGAGACTCAAAAAAGATGAAGCAAGAAAGCGCAAGTCCTTCTCTTGGGTGGTTTCCTCTTTGGCTTTAATGGCCTCAAAGCGACCTTGATTGTAGCATCAAACACTGTCTTCACATTCTGAAATTACAAGTAAGAATAAAGGAACCCTTCTTTTTTATATAGTAAATAATGGAACCCTTCACGTAGAAAGTAGTTTTTCCACGTCTCACATGTCTCACAAATAATGTGAGACATGGAAACACTTTAAAAAAAAGAGACATAAAAGATCCTAAAAAAAAAGACTTCCCTTTTCATCCGTCAGCTTCCCCTTCTCCATTTTCGTGTTCCACTTTCGTCTTCTTTCCCCGAAACCCTACTTTCACCCTCTTTCTCTTCTCTCTTCTCTCTTCCTCTTCCTCCTCCTCCTCAATGTTCTCTTGTTCCTTGATTTCTTCCTCTTCTTTAGACTCTTGCTCAAAAACACCAGAGAACCCCTTCGGAGTCATAAGTTCTCTCGTCGCCGTGTGTATGGGTGTGTGAGAGAGTGAAGTCTGGTGAGTTTTCCTTTGCGAAGAACCCGCCGTTCCTTCTTCCTCAGTGGCGCGCCTAGCAGGTAAAAGGAGAATGAGTTTTCAAGCAACGGGTAACCCAGAAGGAGAACGATTCAAGGTCAGGTGAACTTTCTCTTCTAACTCCCACCGTTTTACACCTCTAATTTCAGCTTCTCATCTCCTTCTAATTTTGGTTCCCCAATCTGTCATATCCTTATTTCTTATCTTTTCGGTTCTTTCCATTTTTCCCATTAATTTTGTTTACCCCTATTTCTATTATAATTTTTGGGTTTATACCCATTTTTCTATATTTGGCGAAATTGTTTGCTCATTTTTGCGCTCTCGGTCGTTAAATTGTTTTTCTTGCCTCTCTGGGTTTTGATTCTCTTTATCTTTTGGGTCCTTGGGTGTTGCGTGTTTATCAAAACGGAATCGGATTGCTGATTATTTCATTTCTGGGTTGTGATTGCCATTGATAATTGCATTTTAAAATTTTCAAGCTTTTCTGAAACTGCTAAGTATTCCCCTCAGCCAATTCCTGTGTGTTGCATGATCTCAATCTGAATTTCTTTATATATTGAATGGATTTGTTCAATTTAGGATTTTGGCTCGGCTCTGTTCACAACAGAAGCACTGAACACAATAATATTCTGGACCCATTGGCTTGGCTCTGTTCACAACAGATAGAGAATTTGTTGTCAACTTCTTATTGACATTATCACAAAGGTTGCATAACAAAGCTTTGGTTTGGTAGGTGATGAAGCACTTGCCTACTCCAAAACTGCACTTTATGAAGCTGTGCAAGGTACTATACTCACTTTGATTATTCTTGCTCTTAACGAAGGAGAATGTGGAAATATGATGATGAGGCGTATTTGAAGGAATTAATAGGGGGATTTTTGGAATCACTTCTGCCAAGAAATCTGAGGTTGAAACTCTTGTGAAGCAGCTTAAATCTCTAAGTCCAAATCCAGATCCTACTCTCCATTTGGACAAGGTGGATTAAATTCCATGTTCACTAGACTTTCTTATTAAGACTTTCTTATTAAATTGGCTCGAAATGTGGAAAGACTATATGATTATATACCTAATTATGGAAAAAGTAGGAGGGATATTAGAATATAAGAGTCTTACATCAACTTATTAGATAATTGTATTTGAAAGTTGGCTGGGTGCTAGAGAGTTGTTTACAGCACAATCTCAATTCTGGGTTCCAAGAGAACAAAGTTAGGCCTCGGAGACTTCATCTCATTGGATGATTTCTTCCAGATTATTGATATAGCCGAGGTGCACACACACACACAAAAGCTTTTGGTTTTAGTGTTTGTTTGTATATAACTAATTAAGCATGAACATCGGTGAATGCAATGTTGGAGAGCAAAGCAGTGAATGTTTGTTGATTATCATGCACATTATAACTTCAAGAGCTAATAATTGTTTGATACCTCATTCCTTAGCAACTCTTTACCTCATTCTAATAAGATTTCATCAAATAAGCACTATCCAATTTGAGAACATGCAGCCTGTTGGTGTTGGTCTCCTTGGCACCATCGTGGACAAGGTAACATTTCTGTCGTAAACTTGATCTTGTGCAACTCTTTTTCCTCCTGTTGGTTGTGCAGTTTGGTTATTCATTTTTTGACAATATTCTTGTTATGAAAGTATTTGGGTAGATGATGTATGGGTAAGGGTATTAATTAAGGGACAGTGATAAATTTATTCATCTCCCTCCCTGCATATTAGTTCTCCAAAGCTACATTCGAATTGATCCATGGTTTCTTTAGTTTTGCAGCTTTTTCTCATGATAGAAAGTATCTTGGAAGTATTGCACATGATGGTATTTTAAAGGTACACTTTTTACATTTTAAAGGTAAGCAATTTCTTGCTCCTTCCGGCTGTAATTTCAGTTTTGGGTTTATATTAGAGTTTCTTTTGGGTGTTCATTGTTTGATTCTGCTGTGTTGTAAGGAAAAGAGATTTCCTTGTTCTGTAAAGATTTGTTGCTGAATGTTTTCTGTGGCTCTGAATTGTGATTGCTGAAACTTGGTATGCTAATTCATGCTTAAAAAAAGGTGTCAGATTAGATTTTTAAATGAAACAGGAAGTTTGAGAGTTTAAAAGGCTAATCAATGAAGATTTGGGAATGGATAATTAATGGGTGGCTGCCATGTTGATTTATTTTCCTGATATGAAGTTACTGAAGCAAGGAAAGCAGATTAAGTTGTTAAGATTTGTGTGCGATTGCATTGATGCCAGGCACCATTTACCCAATGTGTTTAAAACTATCTTCTTCCCGAGTTCTTGTATATGTTGGTATCTTGTACTATTTTATTGGTTATGTTGTGGAATGTCTTTGTTTTTATTTTGATTGTGCTGTTTTTATTAAACTATTGAATGAATCTATAATCCATTTTTAATATTTGCAAGGAATTGAAATTCTTTCTCTTGGCTTTTTCAAAACTTGTGCCATCCTCTTGGTAGGTTCTTATTCTTTTCACTGTTAAAAAATTCTTGAGCACCTTATAAATGTTTTGAGTTTTCCCCTATTTTGTGTTTTCACCGCTGCTAATGTCTAAGTATGTAATTTGTGTTCTTTTTTTGGTTCAAAATGTATGGGAGCAAAAGTAGTTGAATGTGCATGTGTAAATTACTAAATTAAAAGTATGCATATTCTGGTTGCCCCAAACTTTTAAAGATGAGTTATTGTCCGAGTCTATCTGCTTTTAGTAATGATGATTGTGAATGTTACAGGGTTGTGAAATAAAATTCAGCTTCCTTTAATTGGAGAGGCAGATATGAAGTTAGATAATCAGGTGCAACTTTACAATGAGTGTGCTTATATATTTCTTTTGGCAAATTAAATGCTCATTGTCTGCTTAGAAAATTAATTTCTGTTTGGATGATAGTCAGAGAATTCTTCTTAGTAGATGCTTGGAATTCCAAAGAATTATGAGCAAGAAGCTAACAAGTCTGTTGAAAAGGTTTGAAATATTTTGCATTGAAGATATGTGGTAAATTTAAAAGACTTTATGACATTTGCATATATTTAAATATGTTTTCTGGTATTTCCTTTCAGGCTTATGTTCAGCAATTAGAATCAGCATTACGAGCGACCATGTCTGCTAATGTAATTTCCTTTACATTTTTCTTTTTGGCCATCTAAGTTTCTGAATATGCTGAGCTGTGTGCCATGTACTTGTAATCAGGCAAACATGCTGTTCCGGAGACTTTGTTTGAAGCTGGATGCTCTTTCTTATTTCAAGTTTGCTCCAAAACCGGTATGACATTCAATTTAGTTCATGCAATGTTGTATTTTAAAGTTGTATTATAACATTTTTGTAATATTAGTTTGGATATAAATAATAAAATTAGTTCATTTTTTTCATTTTAAGTGTTGTATTTTTATTATTCTGATAAAATATTGAGATTTTTTTGGATTGGGGTTATCATCCTAATTAAAAAAAATATCCATTTTTTTCAAAAAAAGAACGTCTCTTATTTGAATAAGAGACGTGGAAAGTGGGGACTTTCCACATCTCTTATTTGAATAAGAGACATGGAAAGTGTGGCACTTTCCACGTCTCCCTGATCTACGTCCCACAAAAAAGAGACGTGAAAAGTCCCAAAAAAGAGATGTGGAAAGTGTTTTTTTTAGTAGTGTGTATTAATACAAATTAAATGGTTCTAGGGAGCTGAGGAACTTAGGAGAAAATTCATTGAGACAATTGTCATGAGATGAAATATGCTTAAACATAGATGCTTCAAGGTGATAAAAACAATGTATTTTCATGCAATTGTTCATAGAAGATAGAATTTAAATAAAATTGTCAAAACCAAGAACTCTGGGGAAAATTAGATTGAAAGTCCAAAAGAAATGAAAAAAGAAGCATTTTCATATTTAAAATCGATTTTTGATGATGGTGAATCTTTTGGGAAAATATCTACACAGGAGCTCCAGAACTTCCTAGCTAATACTTCGATTCTTATTCTATTTGAATCCCATAAGGAGAAATTGCAAAAGTATTTTTCAATTCAAGAACTTAAACAGGAAGTTTTTAAGTTGACATCGGATAGTACACCTAGGGTAGAGGGATTTCATGCATGGTTTTTTCTGAAAAATCGGGAACTCATCAAACAAGACTTCTTTGACATGATCACTTCATTTAAAAAACGGATATTTATTGAAGGCTTTTAACAGGTCAGTTCTAGTTCCCATCCCGAAATTTCAAGGTTCTCTATACTTTAAAGAGTATCGGCCTACCAGTCTATGTAATATCTATAACTAATATCAAAGATGTTGTGCAATCCTGTCAAGGCCAAAATTAGGGTCATGCATATACTTCATATGAGAGTTCTAATTGCATTTATCCTAACTTGCTCTAATATGTCAAATTGTGTTACTTGTATTTCTGTCAAATTATCTGCTAATTTTTCATTTCAGTACTTATCCTAATATATATATTGAAATTTATTAGTCACATCTTGCTAAGACTTCATTTTTGTCATGACTGTCAAATTTTCTGTACAGATAGCTAAGTTTGTTTTGTCATCATCAACAAGGGGAAGAATGTTGAACCTTAAAGTTTTGATGATAACCAAACATAACTTAGGCCAAGAAAATTATAGGTCTCTTAACTTAGAAAATATTTTGAAGTAAGTTTTTAAAACTAAGTTAAGAATCATCATTGACTTGATGAACCATCGATGATTTCAAAGCTACAACCATCGATCGGCCATAGAGCATGTATTGAGCATTGAGTCTTTGCAGAAAATTATCGTATTGAAACCAATACTCGATGCATACTTGAAGCATTGTTGAAGAAAAGTGTTTGAGCATCACATTAACCATCGAGCATTAAGTAACAATTGGTGGCCACAAGTTCAATTAATGATCAGTTAACTTAGAAAATTTTCAATTCTTAATATTATCATCGAGCATTGTTTTAACCGTCAATTAATCCAGAACCATCGATTGTTGAAGTGTCCATCGAGTATTGCTATGATATGTTCAATTGATAACTAACTTTTTCCATCTAGTGTTTCAGGTAAATTCTTCAGAGCATTGAAATTTCTATAGAGTAAACCAATAATGCTTGATTGTCAAGGTGAACCATTGATGGAAGTAATCATAGAACCATCGATGATTGAGAGAACCATTGATGATTGAACTTAATGTTTGAATTTCAGATTTCCATTCCTATGTTTGATTTTCTGATAACTAACTTCTGTATTCTGGAGTTTTTGGTTAGCATATTTCAGGAAAGAGACGTTAGAAGAAAGAAGACATTAAAGCAAACCCTGACGTCATGAATAGTGTTTAGCTGCTAGCAGTTTGTACTTTGAATAAAAATTCAAATAAGCAGTTTTTTACCACAAAATTACGTACAAATCTTCTGAATAAGTGCATGGGATCATCTCAACCATTGAACAACTTTTAAACGCTCCTGCCTTCAAAATTTACAACGGCTAGAAGTTCCCAGACTAAAACGACAAAAATTTCATCAGACTCTATATAAGCATTTGTAACAATAACTAGGAAGGAAGAGACATTAAATCTACTGCAAACAGAGTTCAAAAGCATTCAAGTCTTCTACTACTAAGTTCTCTCATTGTACTTCAAGTGTAATCTTATCTGCTCAATTGTGTGAGCCTGCATTATATCTTTCAATCATTTATTGTATGATTTCTTTAGGATATTGGGATCCTAGGGAAAGGGTAATATCTTACAAAGTATAAAGGGGATAGAATTTGGCGAGATAGACTGATCTTACTAAGAAAATTCTCTTCTGTTGTAAAGGTATTTAGGAACCTATTTTAATCCTGGTTGTCACTAGTGGAACCCAACTGAAGTTTGAGAAATGGATGTAGGTCAGATTTAAGACCGAATCATTATAAATCTTAAGCCTATTACTTTTGCACTTTGAGTCGTAAAAGTATATATTGTTCTGCTAAGTTTTTGAGATACGTAATTCATCCCCCTCTTGTGTATTTCCTACCGCTTTTATTTCGTGCTACACATGACCAATTCCAACAGGTACAACATTTAATTCCAACAGGTACAACATTTATTACATAGTTATGCAAGAATAGCTGGATTGGAGGTGAACAAGTCCAAGTTAGTTCTGATTTTTAGCAAGAATGTTTCAGCGGAATCTAAACATGCATTATTTGAGTATATGGGAGTTAAATATTCATCATCATTGGGGAAATATCTTGAGATTTTCATTGATAAAGATAGGAAGAATAATGAATATGTGTAGGGCATGATGGACAACTTGCTAGCAAGAGTGGCATCTTGGCATAATTATTTACTTTCTCAGGAAGGAAGGCTAATACTACCTAAATCAGTGGCAGCATCATTGTTAAATTACCAGTTGTCGTGTATTGAATTGTCAAGGAAGACAACCAGAAAACCAGATAGTGTTTGTAGTTACTCCTTTTTGGGGATAAACAGAAAAGGAAAAGAAAATACACTTGATCTGATGGGAGAAAATATGCAATCCAATTGAGGAAGGGGGTCTTGGGTTACGAATTTCTAGCAGATGAATGATGTTTAGTTGGCTCAAAATCTAGGACTTATGATAGATCAAGAGGAAGAATCCTTTTCGAAGTTGGTGATGGGTAAAAGATAAATTGTTCTGGTCAATAAGGAGAGTTATTTAGATCGAGAACGGGATTATCTTTCATTTGGAAGGGAATATTAAAACCTAATCATCTGGTAGATGATCTTGTTTGTTGGAAGGTGGGATCTGGTCGTTCTATCCCAATCAACCATCATTTGTGGTGGCCTATACTGTATTTTCTGCTAGCCGATTCAGGTGGTGTCAAATTTAATGAAGCATAATGGAGAAGGGTGGAATGAGGAATTTCTTAGCCAAGTTTTTTCTCCTTCTATTTGTGACAAGATTCTATCCATGCCCTACTATCTCTTAAATGGTATGAACAAATTGGTGTGGTATCCAATTCCTACGATGAAATATAGGGTCAAAAAAGATTGAGGTTGCAAGAAGTCGTAGACAAATGGAAGACTCACCTAGAATTGGGGAATCTTTATGGAAAGTTTGTTTACCAAAGGATATTGTGTTCAGAAGCTGTAAAATTCTGAATCAAGAAATTCTAGTAGGTGAAATACTTGAAAAGCATCATATGGAAGGAACGTTCCTGTGTCCAGCTTGTGGGGAGAAATATCAGTCGATTGCTCATGTTTTTCTATCTTGCAATTGGTCCAGAGTTATGTGGTTTGCTTCGACATGGAGAATTAAAATAGAAGACATTTTGAGGGGGGCTTATTAGTATGGATGAAGAAATGTTTGGAGGCTGCAAACACCAATGCGATGTTAGAGAGAAAAGTGATTGATGGGATTCTAGTAAAGGTGTCGATCATATGGGACAAAAGGAATCACATGATTATGACAAGGGTAAAATGTCTCATGATTCAGAATTAGCAATGATGTCAACAATTATGTTTTGGAACAAATTTGGTGATGGCAGAGTATAGGAAGAGAAAAGAGAAGTACTTAATACCAATAGAACATGTAATAATTGGAACTTTACTCAGGAATAGAACTAAAGAGTACGTGGTTGGTTGTTTAGGATCATAAATTTTCCTTGGAAGAAGGTAATGGATTTGTGGAAGCCTCTATACAAGTGTATCACTCAGGTACCTTTTTACGGAAGAAGTCGTGGGGGAAGAAGAGATTTGGCAACAAAAGTTTATTATAATTTATCTATCCACCAACACCAATAAATAAAAACACTAAATAATTTCCTCAATTTTTTCTCAAAAAAAATGTATTATAATTTGTCTATCCACCAACACTAAACTTACATAAATTGAAACGAAAGCACTCATCTCCTTTCTTTAGTTTGCTCCAACCTATTGAATCATTTGTACAACCACCTGCGGGGCAAATGATTTATCATAAAACTTTGAATGAATCAATTATATTTGATGACCTATAGTTTTCTCATCTTTATTGTATACGACTCTCCTATTTAGTGCCTCATACATGGCTAATCTTTTAAAACTTTAGCATCGAACAAACCGATCAAAATGAGGCCTAAATTGTCACCTACAGGGCATGTAAAAATAAAAATGTCCGCAAACCTACTTAACAGGTCAAAGGATAAATGCCTAGTATTTTTGTGAATGGATGGACAATTCTACGAACACTTAATCAAATGAGCCTTTGTTGCATAAGAGAAATCAAAGTCTTCTATAAATCTGCCTGTTACAACCAAATGAGGTGGCACAACCATGATTTATGAATGTGCAGTAGGTAAGTAGGACCTACTGGATTGACCAATACATTACATATACTATTAATTAGTGCAATTTGTGTCTTACTGCCAATCAAATATTGGCTACCATAAAGAATGTATGTCAAAATTGGTCCCCTTACAACCTCAGAGTCTTTAAAGTAAAAAAAAAAATAATCTAGCTATATATCAGTTAAAACAAAATATTGCATATATTAATTACTGCAATTTGTGGCTCCATGTCAATAAATGAACTCCAATGCTTTTATACATTTAATCAGGTCAAACACTAGTACCATGTAAACACATGCACCCTTTTCTTTTCTTGTATGACCCTCCAAAACTAATTGAATTTCAATATATAGAATATTTAACTTTTAGATTAATATTTCCAGTGCTGCCGAAAACATGGAATAGCAGTGTTATTTTTTTCTGTGTTTGTGAATTGTCAAAACTCAAACACACACACTCTCTGAGACATTTTTTTTTTGGTGTGTTGTTAATTGTGCCCCGTAGTTCAGTCCAAAAAAAATTGTGTCCCGTTGACAAATCTCTGATTTGTATGGATTTTGTAAGCCTAATTTGAGGCATTTAACATGATTGAGATGAAAGTTTGGTCCAATAATTCTTAATTGAATGTCTTAAACTCTCAAATGAAATTAGTATTAAATTAGGATTAATTAGCCATAATTGTAGATTAATTGTATTGATTAATTTATAGGGCTAGTTGATCCTTGTTTAGTCTTGCTTCTACTTGTAGGGTCGTGCAAGGACCAAAGATCAGATCTCGGGTGAAGAAGAAAGTCTTTTCAAAGAGGCAGAAGCACTGCATGCTCTCCGTGGCCTCGCAACGGCGAGCTCAAAGTGAACTTGGCACCCAAGAGGCCAGGCCACGGCGATAAAGCCCCGAAGGAACCAAAAGCAATGCATGCTCGCCGTGGCCTCGCCACGGCGAGCCTGCGATTCTACAGAAAAATCAGCTCGCGTTTTAGGCTTTTAATTTGAATCCAACTCAACACCCACTCTTAGACCTGACTTGGGGCACCTATAAATACGAAAAACTAAACCCTAGAAGGAGATTTGGTGCACCACACATCCTCTCAAACCCTAGCTCTCTCATTCTCTCATCTCATCTTCATCTTCCACCCTTTCCACCCCACATCATCCATGGCATCCACTCTTATTTCTCTTGTTGGTGACTTCTCCATGGAAGACAGTAGTACTACTACAGAAATGGGCTATTGCAGCGCACCAACAGCGGCGCTTCCAGCGTTGAGCGCCGGAATAGGGTGGAGGAGTACCTATAGCGGCACTTATTCAAAGGAGCGCTGCTATAGGTCTGGCCTATAGCGGCGCTTTATAGTACAAGCGCCGCTATAGGATAGTTGTTTTTTCAAAAAACAACTATACCAGCGCTTATTCAAAGGAGCGCCGCTATAGGTCTGGCCTATAGCGGCGCTTTATAGTACAAGCGCCGCTATAGGATAGTTGTTTTTTCAAAAAACAACTATACCGGCGCTTTTTCAAAAAAGTGATAAAAAAGTATCGTTCCCACAGGGATTTGGTTACAAATACGATCAAACAGAAGGCTTAGTGAATTAAATTAAGTTGAGCTAAAGCAAAGTTTGGATTGAAGATTTAACATTTAAAAGGTTAACATCTGAAATTCTATTTCTAGTTAAGATTTTAGTCACAAAGATTATAAAATAAAGAGATGGTTTAGAAAACACTTTTTAAGATAATTAAAGAGATCTAGGGTTACTTATCCCCATTTGATTTTATGAACTAGTAAATTCCTTTCCTTTTGGCATCATAATGAATTAATGTGTGAATCCAATGTTCAATTTCATTTGAAGAAGCTTTCTCAAGTCAAAATCAAATTTGTACTTTCATTAATTGCACAACCTCTTGCCACAATTAATGCAAGTCATAAATACTCTACCAACCTCATATGAACAATGTTAGGTTAGTAATTATATCTCTATATTACCAACTAACCATCCATTTAACACAATAAACTTCAAGTCTAACATGATTTCACCCAAGTTCTAAAACAAAATACTCTCTCTCGAGTCATACTCCGTTTAACAAATCAAGTGGTGATCAAGCACTTGTATAAATAATAGCAAGATGAAAATCCACACATAAAAATTCATTCAATGCATTAAAGAAAGGAACTACAATGTTCAATCCATCAAATGGTTCAAGGTAACCCTAGAAAAGGGATTTAGTTACACATGGTTAAATTGAAAACGAAAATAAAGATTGAGAAAGAACATATGACAGAAAAATAGAGAAGAAGGAAGAAGAAAGGAACCCAAGAACAATGAACTTGAATCTCTCCAAGATCCTCCAAGCTTCCTAGCACTTCCCCACTCTCTCTTGAAGCTCCAAAATGTCCCAAAAATATGCCCTAACTCGTTCTGCCCGAAAATCTTCTGAATTAATTTCTTTTATCCTCTTTCATACAGCTCTTTTAATTAAAACGCGCAGCATTTGGCCTGTTCGGCGTGGGTTTCGCCATGGTGAAGTTCACGGCGAACTCTGTGATTCCTGAGGCCGAGTAGAATTACACTCGCCATGACTTTCGCCGTACCGAAAGTCACGGCGAAGTCATCTTGCTTCTGGCCCCTTAGTCTTTTCCTCAGCTAATCTTCAATTCAATTGGTGTGTGTGTTTCCTCTGGGCTTTTTCACTTGAGCACCTCGTCCTATACAAGAAAGAAATAGGGTTGATGAGTTTTACAATTTACTACATTATAAAAATTCATTAAGCTCCAAATTTCATACAAATTACAACTCTTTCTTTGCCCCTCTTTCTCATTAAGCTTTTGTTTCCTTTTTGCCATTTTATTCACCAAATTATTCACAGGCGTGGAGTAAAACATGATGATTTTGTATCCATTTAACACTATAAACTTCAAGTCTAACATGATTTCACCCAAGTTCTAAAACAAAATACTCTCTCTCTCGAGCATACTCCGTTTAACAAATCAAGTGGTGATCAAGCACTTGTATAAATAATAGCAAGATGAAAATCCACACATAAAAATGCATTCAATGTATTAAAGAAAGGAACTACAAGGTTCAATCCATCAAATGGTTCAAGGTAACCTAGAAAAGGGATTTAGTTACACATGGTTAAATTGAAAACGAAAATAAAGATTGAGAAAGAACATATGACAGAAAAATAGAGAAGAAGGAAGAAGAAATGAACCCAAGAACAATGAACTTGAATCTCTCCAAGATCTTCCAAGCTTCCTAGCACTTCTCCACTCTCTCTTAAAGCTCCAAAATGTCCCAAAAATATGCCCTAACTCGTTCTGCCCGAAAATCCTCTGAATTAATTTCTTTTATCCCCTTTCAGACAGCTCTTTTAATTAAAACGCGTAGCATTTGGCCTGTTCGCCGTGGGTTTCGCCGTGGCGAAGTTCACGGCGAACTCTGTGATTCCAGAGGCTGAGTAGAATTACACTCGCCATGACTTTCGCCATGGCGAAAGTCACGGCGAAGTCATCTTGCTTCTGGTACCTTAGTCTTTTTCTCAGCTGGTCTTCAATTCGATTGGTGTGTGTGTTTCCTCTGGGCTTTTTCACTTGAGCACCTCTTCCTATAATAGAAAGAAAGAGGATTGATGAGTTTTACAATTTACTACATTATAAAAATTCATTAAGCTCCAAATTTCATACAAATTACAACTCTTTCTTTGCCCCGCTTTCTCATTAAGCTTTTGTTTCCTTTTTGCCATTTTATTCACCAAATTATTCACAGGCGTGGAGTAATACATGATGATTTTGCAATGAAATTTAGGAGCTTATCAGGAGATCAGCTAGAAAATACAACAAAGCAGGACTGATACCTCTGGATAATTGTCACCATCAATCTTCTATAATGGACGAACAATAATGGATGAACCCAACGACATCTGTTGGGGCAAGGAAAGAGGGAGATGGTAAACTGAAGGAAGAAAATACAAAGTGGGAACTAGAAGACATCGGTTAGATCAAGAGATTGGATAATATTACTTACCAAAGAAACCATTCCTATCGGTTTTAATTGATGAGGGATCAGATTTTATTGACATATTGATATTGATTTAGAACCACTTAGTAAAATCATATGCCCAAAAATCTGACTAAATTAAAGCATTTTGAAATAAAATCTTTTCTTTTACAGGATGTGCTTTTATGACAAATTGTAAAATTTATAAATTACTATTCAAAATCTCAAGTGGTAAATCAATGAAGTGGCGAGGTTTGATCCTTTCCTCATATGTAACTTATACGCATATCTACTTGGCATAAATATAATTAAATAAAACCTAGCTATCTCGGTCTATAGCCATTTTACCTATGCTTATGATCAGACCTCCTTATGGGAGAATGATATAACATGAATAACAATAATAAAAATTAAATTATTCTGTCAAATTATATGTAAATTAAATTACCATAACTAAGTTATTAGATACACTAGATCGCCAGGCATCCATACCCTTCAATACTACATTTCTTCTTCATCAGCTAGATTCTCCCAAACTGCTATGCTGAAACATGTTAAGAAAGGTTGAGATTTTTCGAAATCTCACCAGCAGTTTATTTCATTCATTATTACACATAACAATTTATAAACTTGTACAAATAATGATAGCAATTTTCCTCATAAAATGTGTGTTATATTCACCTCCCATCCACTAGTAACAATATATTTGTTAGAAGTAGCGGTAACTACATACTTGTAGGGTTTATCTTTCATAACAATTAAGTATGATAACTAATCTCGCTAGGGGTAGTGACCCACCTAACATAGAGTACACCATAAATAAACTGAAAGGATTAAAAGCTTACCATATACTTGTAACAGATGTTATGCAATTATTCATGCATAATAGATTATATGAAAAAAAACCGCTACCTACACTCAAAACTTAAATCTGCTTCAAGGAGCCTGCCACTATCAATACCTGTGTTCTTATATAATGATATTCCTATAGTACTATATATTTCTACTCTTCCCTTATCTAATATATATTTCAATCGACATTTCCATCTTTATCCACCAAATTCACAATGATCAAAACACCCATTATTATATTTATATATGTATATATACATATCCATATCCTTACTTCCTAATCATAACAAAATTTCAAGAATAAATAAATCTAGGATGAAGGTGTAAAAATGCCCATGTAGTTTGGTTCAAGGTATACCCAACACTGTGAAGTTTTTTGGGGCCCAAAAGTACCCACGTAGTTACCACAATGGGTCAAAAATGACCATGCCATCAATATACACTAACGATGTTAAGTTTTTCAATGTCAAGGAAAATAAAAGATGCAAAAATAACCATGAAGTTGGTTCCGAAGTGCACCAAACACCGTGAAATTCTTTTTGGCCCAAAAGTGCCCACATAGTTACCAAAATGGTTCCTTCCGTGTCTATGCCATTATTTTACACATGTTAGGCAGGATAAATACATAAGAGGGGCTGTGAATTTTGTATTTCAATAAAATATTTTTCAAAACTGTAAGTTCAAAAGCAATTTTAAAAAACAGATAGGAAAGAAACAAAGTATTAAAATCTTAGGCAAATTTTACATAACGTCCGCTTGCATTCTCAAAGACCTATATATATTCATTGATGAAGGAAGATTGGAGCATCAAATTACAGAGAAAAATTTGAGCTACAAGTATTTGCCTAGGATTTCAAATCTTCACTTTGTTTCTCTAAATTTCTATGAGCTTAAGTGTTTATCATATACTCTGTTTGATTTGCAATCATTTGCCTAAGATTTCAATACTCTGTTTCTTTCTTATCTGCTTTTGAAAATTGATTTTGAACTTAAAATTTTGAAAAATATTTTATTTAAATACCAAATTCACCCTCTCTTGTGTATTTTTCTTGTTTAACATGTGTAAAGTAACGGCATATATAGGCACTGAGGGAACCATTTTGGTAACTTCGTGGGCAATTTTGAGCCAAAACAATTCACGGTGTTGGGTGCACTTCGGACCAAACTTCATGAGTATTTTTCCGCATTTTATTTTCCCTACATTGAAAAACTTAACGCCATTAGTATATATTGACGGCATGGGCACTTTTTGACCCATTTTGGTAACTACATGGGCACTTTTGGGCCAAAAAAACTTCATGATGTTGGGTGCACCTTGGACCAAACTACATGGTTATTTTTGCAGCTTTACCTATAAATCTATCCATCATCAACAACATAATACTCCCTTATTTTTCTCCCAAAAATACCTCAATTAGTAACGCAATTTAGTTTCAAATCTAAAAAATTCAATTCATTAAAGGATCTGACCAATCTTTAACCACAATATATTCCATATTTAAATAATAATAACAAAACCTCCAATATCTTCAACAATAATCAAACAACACTTAATCATTCATCTTACCACCAAAAGTTTTTAAAATAACCACTATAGATTCAACCACAGGTCTTAACAAGCAATACAACTACTTATAACATATATAACAACTTACTTGACCTAATTAACTAATTAACTTCTCCTTAAAACTATAAACTTCAATCATTTCAAATGAATTTTCAATAGCCATACCTTTCCTCCCAAATTCATAACAATTACTTACAACCTATCTTGTTCAAATTTCAAAGTTAAACACATAATAACTTAACCTTAAAGTTTCAAACTGAAGCTTAAACATCAACACTCCAAGTCTGTTTCAATCATTAATAATTCATCAACTTCCACAAACCTTTCCAACTTCACTTGAATCAATTATTTCACTAAAATCTCATAGCTAAAACAACCTTTATCCAGAGAAACAATTCTCCTATCTCATCACATTTTTGTACCAAAACAGAGCACTATCTTTCAGAATTTTCAAAATCCCATATTCTATAAAACCCAAACATACACCACCGAAAAACACAGCATATAACCCAACATATCATATTTTTACACTTCAATAAGAACCCCACATGCAAGACCAAAGAATAGTTCTATTCTATTCCTATCATCATTTATTTACCACATAAATGCTTTTAATTTAAATTTGTATTTAGAGGCATCAAATCCTCACTTCGGCCACTAAAGAAATTTGTAAAAATTAATCCAGGATCATTAATCATAACAGGCTCAAATCAATTTCTGATGAATACTCACCTATTTAACTACAAAAGAATCAACTAACAACCCAAATAATCAATTACAAACTTAAACATTACTCGCTTTTCTTTAAACCTGAAATTGATGCCCTTCAGATCATAACATCAAGCATTGGAACCATAATTCTGCATACCAGAATCAATTAACACATATTTCATCATTTATTTGACTATAATCATACAATTCACTTCCAATCTACCATGTACAATCTATCCCTTAAACTTTTCTCTTGAAAAATAAACTTAGGCTCCATTTAAAATCTTAAATTACAAAAACAAAATCCAAAGAAACGAAGTTTCATTCATTCCCATATTACAATTCCCTGTTTTATCCGGAAAAAAAAAATCTTAAATTGCATCCCCTGTTTTAATTGATACTATCATAAGAGGAAATCCAAAGGAACCCAATTTCCTTCATAAATCCATTCCACAATACCAATTTCTAACTATTTCATCTTTGTTCGGCCCAATCACATAAACTAAGTTTCATTCATTCCCATATTACAATTCCCATGGTTCAAGCATTAAGTTGTAGAATAATCTAACATATACTTCAACAAACATAATTTTGAACTTTGATACCCAACAACTTTGGCTTAATTAACAACTAAAAGTCCCTCAATAACATCAAAATTACTCATATATATTACCAACATAGTTCCCCTGTTCAGTACAACCATGCAGTCAGATAGGAATCACTAAAAATTGTAAATATATTGGCCACTTATATCTCTCAAGCTTCTAGCATCATTCCTAACTCACTCTACTGACTGTTTTAGCAAAATGTTGTCTTTAATCTCAGAGAAACAGTCTCAAACGAATATGTAAAACACCCAATAACAGAGCAGGTGACATTTATATTCGAAGTCACAGGAGTAAGCATAAAAAAAACAAAGAAAGAAAGAACATGCATTAATAAAAATTAACACCCAAATACTCTAACTTCATCACCTCTCTCTCTTTCTTTGATCTGAATTGAAATCTGAAGAATTTTTCCTCTCTGAACAGTAACAACCATAAGGGATTCGGGAATCCAGCCAAATCAAGCTTCATCCACGAAATATCTTCAAAAAAGGTTTAAATCGAAGTTTAGGCTTGATTTTATTCGGTTTAGAAGTTCCAAAATCTCCCCATCGCTCAAAATCGTTCATATCGGGAATTGAAGGGTAGAAATAAGAAAATAGGACTCAACTAATGCTGAATCAGGTGTTGCATACATGTTCAGAGCCCTCATTCGCAGAAATCGCCCTCACCGTCGTTGGAGCTTCCTGAGTCGCCGAGAGGAAATGAGAGGGTGATGTCGAGGAAGAGGAAGGAAATGGGAAAACTGTTATTATAATATGTTAAATTATGATTTTACCCCTCTTATTATAACTAAAGGAAATTTCTAACTATGGGCAATTATGTACTTTTATTTTCCCCAAATTTATATTTTTCCCATTATGCCCTTATTCCAAAATCTTAATTACTTTCCAATTCAACCTGATCTGAAATTAAACCCCTAAATAAATCCCCAAGCTATGTTTGATCGCATATATTTATTTGCAAGGCTTTTTTAAAATTTTAAAATAACACCCCTTATTTCTAAATAATTTCTTATTATCTCTTTCAAAAATTTTGGGGTGTTATAGAAAATCTCAAAAAAAAAAAACAACATTAGATGCCATGTGTGTGAATCCAAACATAAAAACTGTACGATAACTTGTGATGCTAGGCTGTGAAAGATGGAAATGGCTTCTTTTCTTTCCTCCCTTCTCTCCTTTTCTCTATCAAACCATTGTATCTTTGATCCAATGGTCTAGATCAAATATTTTTATATTTTTTTAATTACAAATTCAACATACATTGATAATTATTTATGTAATAGCTATTTAGGTAATAACTATTTTAAATAGTCGAGGGACCAGTGGCTGGTGGTTAGAAAGGGTGCGGTAAGGCACCTTCTCATTTTCTAGATCCTGGGATCAATTACTGGTAACACTTCCATGGTAAACTCCGGATTAGTCGGTACTCAAAGGGTGACAGATACCTGGGGATCTAAGAAAAAAATAACTATTTTAAATAGACAATAGTTTGACCATATTGCAAACATTACTATTTCGAACAGAATAGTTTTCTTTCAAAAAATGAATGAAAAGTTTTACTAAAGTCTTCTAATATGAATTATTTACCGAGCAAAAGTCACTTAATATAAATTAAGTTATTTGACTAATAATTGCTCATGGAATTATATGTTAAACATCTAGATTAACTTGATGTTATTTTGTTTTCTGTTTAGACTATCTATATAAACATAATGATTGTAAGAACGCTATTTTACTTGAATTAAGGAATTTCATTTCTTAATTTCAACTTTTGAATTTTCGTAGATTGAGAGGTTGGTAATGCATTCTTATCTACATTGTCTTTTTATAAGTATGTTTTATACCGAGTTACAAAGAAATGTTTTATTAATAAAGGTAACAATAATGGTCATGTATACGTAGAAATTTAGGAATGATTTGTTTAGTAATTTATGTATGTATTAGTTGCAAAAAAATATATATTTACATAAAAGAAGTTGGATTGAAAATACATTACTAATAGAAAGTAATGTTCTCTTTACCAAGTTTTTATCACTTAACACATTGGTTCTTTACCAAGTTTTTATCACTTAACACATCTTACTGATGATTTCCCTTTTTTATCTCTAAAAATATTTGTTGATTAGGAATTAATGGTGCCCTTATATTTCTTTATTTTATGAAAATAGCATAGTTTTCAAAATCAATGTACCCATAAAGTAAGGGATAGCACAAGCTCGGTTAATTTTATTTGTTGATTAGTTAAGTAGTTGCATGTGTACTTAATCATGGCCTATATATAACTTTATTTTGAGTAAATATGTTTTTAAAGTCTATACACCTCTTAAGTCAATGCTCCAAAGGGAAGCACAAACATATTGTAATGTTTGTGTTTAACCTTCATTTTTTACTTTCTTTCCATGACTTTTTCCTCTCTGATGTTCTCTACCACTTTTCAATTTACTCTTCATGTAATTCCTCTCTTCAACCTCCAAATTTCTATATTGAATTTGGATGCTTAAAAGTCACCCATATTGTAATGTTTGCTCACAACCGTCGTCCTTTAATTTAATTGTTGCATCTAGGAATGGTCTTTTATAAGTTAATGATTCCTGTGCAAAGCACGGGGAAGCACAAAAAGGTAATAATTATTTTTATCAAAATTAATTTGATAGATACAATAAGTAAATCTCTTAGTTATCATAGTGTTAAACATTTTAAATTGATTTTTCACTTTTTATTGAATTATGGTTTATATAAAGGAATAAGTGCATTTTTAGTTGATCTTGGAACAAAAATGAATACAAACAAAAATAATTTACTTACTTATTTGAGAAAGAGCATGTAAAGGATACACTAATAGTTAATGGTGCAGTGATTTCATGAATTGTCCCATATATATAAGATATTTTATTGAATCAATAAGCTTATAGTTCAGCTCAAAAAGAAAAAATGACATGTTACAAACATTGTTAATTAAATGAGGCTTCATTTAAAAAAGTTTATGGTGAATTGTATTTTTGGAGTAGTATGAGGTGAAAATCTCATGTACGGTTCTGTAGAATGGCAGTAAGTGTGACTTATCTGCAAGCTTCTCTCTCCTACAAAGTTTACGTCATCAACCATTATTTTTTCTCAGTCCCATTTTGGACCTAATGTTACTACAATCATTGTTCCATTTAGGATGATCGTATAATATATATATATACATATTCACTTTCATGTTTCCTATTATTTCTTGTATTATATGTTATAACCATTCACCTTAACAAAATGTTACTTTTTGCCTTCAATCATAAGCTCCCCGTGCAACGCACGGGTAAGTACTGGCTCGTTTCTATAATATACAATCACAAGCATAATTGATACTATAAAAAATAATTAGATAGATAAAACCAAACACATGATAAACATCTTGTATAACAAGATCAATTTTGAACATTGAATCACTTATAACATCTTTTTGTGAGACCGCAACCGAACGGATAACAAGTGTGGACACAGAGTTCATGAGAGCAAATTAACCAAGCGCAACTTAAAGCTATGAACACAAGCATGCACACAAAATCCATGAGGATAAGTAACCAAACAAGCATAGCATCAGGCCACGAAACATGTTCAGGTACAAGACCCATAAATAACAAGCATGAAAATGAATCTTATAATTATCAAGCGTGAATACTGTGCTCATAAATGTTAAGTTAGCTCAAAGTTAACCATGGTACACTAAGGACTAACAATACTGTTGCTAGTATTTAGTATTCAATCCTCTCATAACAATTTCAAGCATGCATGAGATACGTTTTCTATTTGTAAATGGAAATAGCTAAACATAATGAAATGTTATGAGTAATTCATAATCAAAGATTCCAGCATCAAGGTCTAGAAATATCTCCAAAAACTCCTTTCAAACATGCATAAATTCTATATCATATATATATATATATATCATATCTTAATAGCAAAATTTGACATGATGTTAAAACAACATAAAATTGGCCTTTTGACTCAGAAAACTAAAACCCATGACTAAAGATAAAATTGTACCGATGTTGCCCTTTTTAACCACCGTTTGTGTTTACTGTTAACTTTGACCATAGTTGTTTACGTGGCAGCCTCTGAAGTTTCCACCTCATCCTCTCTCCCTTTCTCACTCCCAATCAATTACCATTTCTGGAAAACAAAAATAAATCCTCCCTATCTTCTTCTTCTTCGATGGTTCGTCTCCCTCACTGTTGTCATCGTCGCTTTTTTAGCAGAAGATACTTAAGGAGATTCGGCGTTCTGATGTGATTGAACAAAGAGAGGTTTTGGATCTTCAAATGAATTCTCGCTCCCTCTCTTCCTTTCAAAGATGACTCTGCGATGAAGAATCGACGAAGTCGAACAAAAGGATTTTTGCCAGGAACTGATGATCTGACTATAACTATATCTGGATGACAAAAGATATACAAAACTAAGCCTAAAACAAAAGTTCAAGAATGCATCACCTAGTAGATTATTCCTTCAACTAGAGAGAGAGAGTCCAGAGAATCTTCATTGGAGCTTATTGCCGCTGTCGGAGGTTATTCTCTCCCACACAATCGTCGATTCAAGCTATGGTGAGTCTCCTGCACTCTTTTCTACTCTTTGTTCTCCACTCTAAACTGTCGGGAGTATGGGTTCTGATTGAAGTTTGAGTTTGGGGGAAACCCATTGATTAGATTGTAGATAAAGTATGAATCATAGCTTTTGTCAAAGTGATTTCGAGGTGCATTTGAGTTGGGCTTAGATTTGAGATCTTTGAGTTTGGTATTACTGTTCATGGACGAAGGCCCTAGGATTCTGATCCTAATCAAGATAAATCAGTGTTTAGAAGTCTTTATGAGTAGATTTGGTGGTTTATACTGTTCCTTCTTCCTTTGATTGAGAAACCTTCTTCTCTCCTTCAATGGCAAAGAAACCTCGTCAAAAATTATGTGGTATGTATGTTTTTCTCATTTCTATATGTTAATAATGTGACTGTAATGAATTAATGGTGAATGGGAAGCTTCTCTATCTGTATTGATGATGAATAGGTGGACGCTTTCATTGAGTTTCCTTTCAAGAGAAACCTTGCAGCTGTGTATGTATTAGAGGAAGAGAAGAACGAAGAGTGGTTGCTGGATTCAAGGGAAGCGTCATTGGATGGAAGTTTTCTTTTAAATTGGGTATCAACCATGTGGATTCTAGGATCGTGATGTGGCATAACGTCTTGGCCAAATCAGCATCAAATGAGTCTACAATCGGTCAAAATTAACTAAGTTAACAGTTAGGGGCAACATTGCTATGTTTTATTACTTCCAGGGTGACATTGAGACGGAAAAAAATTTTAAGATGAAATTGAGACTTTGGGTATACTTCTAGGGTAGATTTGTTACTTAACCCTAAATAACAAATGCAAACTCTATTAGACCACCTTTCACTATCAATTAATAAAAATGTCAAGTTGTTTTTTTCTTAATTATATTTTTATTATTTTCTTATTGGGGCTATTACATCAAGATGCAAGAAATTACAAAGTAGCGCAATTGAGAGATTATGAATGAATCACTCACCGAAAAATGGTTGACTTCTCTCACTGAAAAATAAGAAGTTTTGTTCACTGTTATTGGATTAGATTGCGTTATTGAAAATGTAGTGCACTTATTTGTTGTATGAGAAAATGGCTTATATTAATGAGGAACTATAATAACTTATCTGTAAAACTCACTTATTCAAGGAAAAGACTAAACACAAAATTTAAGTTAGATCACCAAGTAAAAAATCAAAAGTTTCATGGAAACAAATCTTACTACGGAAAGGACACTCACAAGGGCAAAAGATAGGGATAAAGGTTAACTTGCATGTAAGGTTAAATATGTGGATGGTCACGTCAGAAGAAAATGGCAAATTTGGTAGGAAAAAGAATGGACAAGCACTGACAAAAAACCATTAGTTGCCATCCACATAAAGGTCAAATTGCCACAGGTGAAGGGCGAGTCAAAGCTAGGAAAGAACTAGCGTTTTTGATTAACTATGAAAAGACAATTTGAGAAAAAGTTCTGCAACTGAACCTCTGCCATTTGGTAAAAAAAAGCTCTGTCAAAAAGTTGTGTATTGGATTACATAAGCCTTTTTACTTCAAAAGCATATAATGTAAATATTGATTGTCACAATAATCATGAAAGAGCATGGTGAAGCATATTCATAACAAAAAAGAATTGTCGGATATAGCTTCTACCAATCCAATAGAAATAAATAATTGTCAACATAAAGATTAGTAATAAGCAAAATATTCATGTTATGTAAGGTTACTAACGTTAAAAGGATATGTTGGTGATGTGTTATGATAAAACTGTGTTGAAAAAGTTTGTGAAAAACTTGTAGATCATTTAACAAGAATGATGTTACTTTGATTATGTAGGAATGCACCTAATCCACCCTTGGTGGGTTAGGGCTCAAGCTCAATGAGAATTAAGGTTAATATGTGATGTCCAATTAAATTGAGGTTATTATGTAAATAAGAAAAGTCATAGGATAACTGTAGTAGTTTTCCCCTACCAATTTGTAATTGAAAAGATATAACTTTTCAAACGTAATATATGGGGGAGTTGTTCTGGACAGAAGGATTAACCATGGAACAAAATGAACTCCCGATAAAAACTTTTTGCATTTCTTCTCTTCTCTTCCTCTAATGGTGCATTTGTCGTATAGCGTAATCTGGGTCCAAATTGGTGCTCCGATTTCGTGTGGGTACCGAGCGGGTCAACCGGATTCCAGGTACGCCCGAATTCCTTCAGTGGTATCATAGCATAATTGATTCTTGAGACTATTTAGCTCGCTGGAATTGCCTATTGTGTGCAACTGTGCTTCATCAAATCAAATTGATGATAACGTGATATTATTCTTATACTGTGAAACCGAGAATGATGATTTGCACTTTGCCATGCTTTTCGAATTGTTGCTTGTTTCATCTTTCATATTAGTTTTGATTTATTTTTCCAGATTATCTCTCTTTCCGTATTTTTCCGTTTATGCCTTCATTTTTTTAGTTGGTTACTGTGATGATGATGATTTGCTTTCAGATAAATTTAGTAAATCTTATATATTAATTTAATTTTACAATCCAGTTATTTTATATTCAAGAAATCATCGGTTTCTTTACTTATGGCATGAGACTGAGAGTAATTGTTTTTTTTTTTTTGTGTTCTAATCTTTTATTATGTGTCTTATTATTCTGGGTAGATTTTAAAAGACACAAAGCATATATTTAACACCCCTTTGATCAGAACAAAGAGTAAAGGAATGAAAACCGATGATATTAGTTTTTGGGATTGGGTCATTAGAAATCAAAGGATTTAGGCCATGAAAATTATCCCATTGTGTAGAGCAAAAAAAAACGATGAAAATCAACTACTAGAACTCCAAAAACGGACACTGGACGGCGAAGTTATGGGGTGGAGAAGACATACCCGACCCATCGGACCAGCCGGGTCAGGGTCGACCCGGCTGGAGGAAGAAGACGACCCCTAACGCCAAAACGGCATCGTTTCGCTGCCTCTGTTTTTTTTAAAAAATTAAATAAGCTTCGGATCTCTATGTAGGCCCAAGCCATTTAAAAAAAATGATGAAGCATGTTAATTAATTGGGCTTATAAAGCTCGGCCCAAAAGTCCAACATAAAACAAAAAAAAGGGAGGAATTAATGAAACGCACAGTGGTTTGGACTGGGCTATTGGGCTGGTTTGGGTATTTTGACCCAAATCGGATTGGGTTTTTTTAATCGCTGAACACAGGAATAAAAAAAAGGGGCCAATATATTTTTTTGGGCCAAGTGAATTAAAAAAAACAAAAAAAAAAAACTCTTCTTCTAGGGACACTTGAAGGGGCATTTTAGCTCCGATTGAGACGCGGTTTGTTTCTAAAAGTTCCTAAATTCAAGAGCTACATTTAGGCATATGATTTATCTATTTTTAAGGCTTTGTTTAGATCTGTATAGAGGTTTGTTTGGTGCCATTTTTGTGATTTTTATGAGTTTAAAATTCTAAAATATTTATAATAATTCATAAAAAATTTATTTGAGGCAAATATGAAGTTAGAGAGTTCTAATAGCACCAAACCAAAAGAATTTCACTCTTTTGGATGATGCTCATGTAGAGAAACTTAATCCTAAGTATGATTTATATATTGGTAAATCAGAAAAGGAATAAGTAATTGGATATTATCTCTAAGTGTTGATCCAAACCTAATTCTATGTGAGCCTTTAAATGATGTATTAAGTAGGGATTTTTGTATAAGAGTATAAGACTCTGAAAAATAAAACCTAGAAGGAGAAGATCCTTAAGAGGATCAAAAGAGAGATAATTCAAAGTAAAGTTCAGTTGAACTTGAAATGAAACAAGAGGTGTAACATAATGAAGAAAATTTTGATGATACACTAGAGGAGGAACTTGAATAATCAAAATCCTAAAGTTTAGGATTGGGATCTGGATAAACCTTAGGGATGTTAAAATAACGATCAAATATTAAAGAAATAGTATCAGATCAATGCGAGAGGAAATTTCAAATGGAGAAATTTTCACATCTTAACTCAGGATCATGGTGAAATTCAGGGTTAAAATACACCTCAAGTATGACTTGAAAGCCCACCTTAGGAGAAAAGAGAATCCTAAGCCTAGTCCAACCACCAACTATTTAACCAATAAAAGACTTAAGAGTAAAGACTAAATGTTTCTATAAAGAAACATAGATTAATTGCATAAGACACTTGAAATATTTCTTTGAGAAAATAGAGAACCTCTTAGAAATCACCAAAGCAATATAGCAGAGTTTCTATTATGTCACTTAGGAATATGAGATTCCTAAAGCCTTGCTGAATGACGGTTACTGAGAACCTATCAAATTTGGTTTTGAGAAGTAAAGAGACTTCACCCTTCCATTTTTTATGCTATATTCAGCTAAAATTAACTTCGCAAAATCATAAGAATGTGGTAGAAATCAAGAAAACACATAAGTCACTCAAATAAGAAGTTAAGAAGACATTATGAAAATAATGTAAAGAGAGACATGAAGAAGTAAATGTCAAATACACTTTGTGAGTGGGAGCAAAATGTCAAATGCTCTGCCTGAGTGGGAGCTCTTGGAAAATGTGTTTTCTAAGAGTATTATATGCTCTAACTAAGTCGGAGCTCTTAGAAAATAAGTTTTCTTGGAGTTTCATATGCTTTATCTAAGTGTGAGCCAATGTTAAATACTCTATCTAAGTGGGAGCTAATGACATTGCTCTAACTTAGTGGGAGCTTTCAGAAACTAAGCTTTCTGAAAGACATAATTGAGCATATTGTAGAAGTGCTTGTATAAATTTTTTTATAGATGATAATATTATTACTGGAATCTGTGTGATGGGAGGTTTAAACGTATTCTCCTTATTATAAACCCAATAGTAATATTATTTTTCTAGTCAAGAATAATACAAGTACATGACATTGTATACTTCAATGTGCTACAAATAAGTTCTTGGATCAAATCAGATTGTGAATAGCCAAGTAAGTGGGATGATTTGAAGTAATTAAGCCAAGAAAGGCTGCCAAGAACAACAACACAACTATAAACTTAATGGGGACAAATGTGATATCTGATATTGAAAGGTCTCATAAGATTAAATAGAAGATGTTGTCATATCATTGACCAAGAGTCATGATGAAGTTAAAGTTGAGAAGTCATCTCGACTAAGCTTATGAGAGGACATGAGACCTGCATGACTCGAAAAGGGAACAATGTAGTATAAACTACCCTTTAAAGTTTCAATAGGATAGAAATCCAACAACAAAGAGCCATGTAAATTGTGTAAAAGGAAAATTTAGGCAAAATTTCCATTACACAAGATGAAAAGGTTTTCAATTAAGTTTGACACATATAACTTTAGGCGTAACGCCTTTTATGAGACAACATCTACATTAGATAACCAACAAGACAAGGAGATTGAAGAAAGTTGATTGTATATTGTAGAATGAACAATGAGTGCAAGTTGTTCATATGGGTGCTCTTTTTCCAGTTGGGAGCACATGAAAGTCAAGTTAAACCAAAGTGAGAACTTTTTTACTTTAATGATGTATCAAAGTACTTGGAGCTTGAGCATGGATGTCTAGAGGTTTGCCACCTCTTTGGGCTAGCTTACCCACAGAGGAAACACATTCTCTACACCCTAAACCCAAATGAGACAAGGGTAAGAGGTTCTACAAAAGGGAATGTGAGGACTACCTTGACATCACAGGAGTATAAACTCTTTAAGGAGGTGAATGACCTATGTTAGGTCAAATTCTTTACCTAATAAAGGGTAAACCATTTTGAGATGGATTTTCTTTTCTGTCAATCGTGAGCAGGAAAAGGCTCAAGCTCCATAGACCAAAAGAATAAGGATCAAAGATCCTTTATTAAATGTTGTCGGTTATCAAATTTAAGCAAAAGGCTTTATATATTGGTAACAACGTGAGGATTGAGGTGAAATGCATTAGAGCCTACAAGTCCATTTTTCATTGAAAAACAATCTCAATTCTCCATGATACGATTCATGCATAAGACTTATATGTTCTAAGTGAACTATCTTGACTTTCATGACAAAATTAGCTGTTTGTGATACAATCTTCCTTGACATTTCTTTGTTTTTCCAACATTTTTGGTAATTTTTGTGTGCGTGACTGCTTTACCACCCTAATTCAAGTGTTGACTTGAATACATGTAATGGTGGACTAGGACACATAATTTGAATTGGCATTTTCATGAATGCTATGTTCATCACCCAATAGGGAAGTGTCCAGTAGGTAAAGCAATAAGAAAAGTTTTTTCAGTAAGGGAACTGAGATAGAGAAAATATTACAATTTTTCCATCCCATTTTATATAGTTCAATGCATGTGAGGGCGTGACACTGAGGTTATTTACCTTAGTCGATGATTACTCACGTAATTATCATTACTTTATTTCACACAAGTTTGAAGCCCAAGTGCTTTAGACGATAAGTGAATAAAGTTGAAAATAAAGTGCATAAAGAATTTAAGAATTCTACGCACTAATAGGGGTTGTTCTTGACCAGTTTCAATGAGTTTCATGAAGAAAAAGGGATATTTATTGAGTTAAATGATCCTTCGTACTCTATCACCAGATGGAGTTGTTAGGAGGCGTAATGAAATGTTATTAAACATGGTTATGTATGAAATGGTTCAAGCTAACACACCAAAAGTGAGTGGGAGAGTTTTGTCTAGTCCACCCTTGGTGGATTAGTACACAAATTTGATTGATCAAGTATGGTTTTCTCTTTAAGGGAGATACAAACTTTATAAGTAACCATATGCCCTCTTAAGTGGTATTTTCCGAACCACATGAATTATAGTTAAAGAGCAAATCAAGTTTTTTGAGTTCCGATAGGCCATAAAGGTCAATTACACGATCTCATAGTCGTTGTAAGTGGGAGCTTATTGATGACATTTTCATAAGTGAAAATGAAGATGGATTTGTGTCTGAAAAGAATTGAAAAGAACTATATATATTATGGGTGAGTTTTTCCAAATAATGGTGAAGCTTATCACATTGTGTTTCTCTGTATTTATATATGAGACACAGTGACAAGGCAATACGGAACAAGCTCTACAGTCCTCAATTGCCCATGTAAGTGGGATCTTGTGAAAGGTCATTAGAGAGACCTAAAAGTGTTCTGTATAAGAGGCCTTACCTACTTCTTAAAAGGAATGGAAGAAAGCATTATTAGCGGACGTAGATTCTTTGGGAAAGAATCAAGTCTGAGAGTTAGTTGATCCACCACAAGGACGAGAGATCATTTGTAAGCAAATGAATTCTCAAGATTAAAAACAAGTTGGTTAGATCAATTAACAACACAAGACTCTTTCGGTTACATAGGCATATATTGTGAGAATACCTTCTCATATATTATGTGTTTAAAATCATACTCATTTTGGAAATAGTTGACTATTTGGTTTTAGATTTACATCAAGTTAATGTGAAACTTACATTTTGAGTTGTGATTTGGATGAAGAAATCTATATGCTTTGGCTATTAGATTTCACTACAATAGATGTTTGAGGTTTACAAAGTGATGACCTCATATTACATATTTTTGCATAAGTCAATTCATGGACTAAAGTAATCATCCAAACAATGGTATTTAAGCTTCCATATGAGTGTTAACCTAATATATTTTTTTATGGTTGAAGAAACCATAACTAAGCAGTTTGTCATATTATCCTTTAAGTGGATAATATACTATTGACCAAAATAGTTTGATTTTGATAGTGCCTATTAAGGAAAGGTATTAAGAACATGGGTAAATCATTGTATATTTTTGGAGTTGAGATTCAAAGATATAGCTCAAGCAGACTCCATTCTCTATTACAAGAGAGTTATATAATGGAAATTCTTGAGCGGTCCAATTCGAATGAATGTGATCCCATGAATACCCTAGTGACTTATAGAGTAAGTTTGGGTCTTGATAATATATATCCCTAAATTGAATCAACTTTAAACTCAAAATGGAAAAGGGTTTCCATGTAAAAGTTGTTGGTAGTTTGATGTACACAGTGGTGTGTAAAGTATCAGATATCCATTGTGGTAGGACTTTGTAAGTCGATACGAGTCCAACCATTGTGAGAGGCATTTGATAGCTTCACGAAAATGCTTATAGATACTTTAAAGGGCATGATAATTATGCGCTTTTAAAAGTACTTGCTGTGGTAGTACATATGGCTCTATATGGTCGATGATGTCTAGAAGATCATATTGGATTTGAAATGAGAATTCAAACCTAGTGTTAATGCTTTGTGAAAACACTACGACCGTTGCCTAAATAAAAGACCCTAAGTATCATAGCATGAGTAAAATACAAATATAAATATGTGAGATATGTTTTAGCACATAAGGTTGTTACTAAACAACAAGTTCCTATGCAAAGTCCCCTAATTGAGCCTGTGGCCAAGGATATACATGTGAAACATGATAAGTCTTTTGGCAAGCATAGGATATGAAGTAATTGATACTTCATTAAGGCTTTACATGTGTATGTGATAGTATACAATGTCTAGTATGTCGTACAGGTTGATGAGGTCGGCTCTCTCACACGGCGACTGCCTTTGACACTCAGGAGTAGTGTGCAAAGATGAGACAATGTGTTTACCAGCAAAGCAGTGAAAATACTGATATGGTAGAGAAGAAACACAAACTATATGTCGCTAGACTCAAAAGTGCAGCAAGTCGAGATGAGATCCGTGATTACACACATATGGATCGAATTATGGATACCCACATCCGTAATACCTGTAGCTAGACAACAAAATTCTTCAAAATTGACGTCATACAATGCAAGAAGAGTTGAAGAATTTTGGGTTTAGATACTGTGTGTTCTATACTAAAGTCTGTACGGTGTTAATGATACAATCAAATCAACGTACGCTCTTATAGAAAAAGAGTAACACTGTAGCATGCGATTATCTTGGATCCCTGTTTCATTGCTGTGTGCGTCCAAGAAAGGTTCCATACTTTCTTGATGTCCTTTGACTTTGACAATATCATGGAAATATGTTTTAGTGTCTGCTACCTTAGCGTATATCCTATGGTCATGATAAATGCGATCTAAAGGTGTTACGTTAGGAAAGCGATTGATTCATATTGAAGTGATATTTGGGCGAAAGGAAGATTACCTGAAATACACATACTTATGCTAGTGTCTGAGACCGGTCCATTATGATATTAGTGTGCTAATTTCATAAGTGTGGACACTGCATATGAGAAAGGCAATCTGAGCTTTATCTTGGCTCTAAAGGGATTAGATTGGCCATGAAAGAAGTGTATTTGTGTAAATCTAGGATATCTGAGGCACTATATTAAAATGATTGAGCTGCACTACAGGGATGTTTTGTGCTGGTCTCTGTAAAAGGGATTTCTAGTACAAGACACCTAAAAGAAGACGTCGTGCCCACACGGTTACGACAGAGCACTTAGTATGAAAGAAGGAAAGAAGAGAAAGAGACTTGACCCTTAACATCTAACCCACCAAGTGTGAGTGGGAGATGTAGGAATGCACCTAATCCACCCTTGGTGGGTTAGGGCCCAAGCCCAATGAGAATTAGGGCTAATATGTGATGCCCAGTTAAATTGGGGTTATTATGTAAATAAGAAAAGTCATGGGATAACTATAGTAGTTTTCCCCTACCAATTTGAAATTGAAAAGATATGACTTTTCAAACGTAATATATGGGGGAGTTGTTCTGGACAGAAGGGTTAACCATGGAACAAAATAAACTCCCGATAAAAACTTTTTGCATTTCTTCTCTTCTCTTCCTCTAATGGTGCATTAGTCGTATAATGTAATCGGGGTCCAAATCGGTGCTCCGATTTCGTGTGGATACCGAGCGAGTCAACCGGATTCCAGGTACGCCCGAATTCCTTCAGATTATGTAACATCTCACATTTCTAATTGAGGATTGGTATTGATTAAGCTTTGAATTACAGAATTAAGTAATGATTTAAATATCAATAAATGGATTTTTACATGAATTGGATTGAGGATATTGGTTATGGTGATTTTGGGGTTTGATCATGCATGAGCTAAGTTTAATATGATTGAATATTGATTATGGTTTGAGGTGTTATGGGGAAATTGAGGATTAGAGTGTATAAGTTAATAAAGGTGAAATTGTAGGTGACTTCGCCATGGCGAAGCCACTACATAGTGAGAAATCTATGTTAGGTCAAGAGCTTTTGGGGGCTATTCGTCATGGGTTTGCTACGGCAAACTCATGAGAAAGAGAGAGCATAATAGCACCTCACTGAATCACCATTAACATAAAGGGATAGAAGCTTCAAGATATCCAAGAAAAAACCTCAACTCTATTGTACCTCACCGTAGCCTTCTCCATGTTTGTTGATCTCTTTGTCATAGTTAAAAAAAATCTCACTCTAATCCGATCCTCCATCCTCCTTCTTTATTCTCCCTTCAATTGTCAATGGTGGGCCTACTTGGACCATTTTTTATGGGAGGAATGTGGCTATATTTGGTCTTGTTGAATTGTTTCCCTCTCTTCTTTGTTTGAAGCATCCTGGTCGCTTAGGGGGAGCTGAGCTTCAGTCCATTTATTTTTCTTCTTTCTCTTATGCAATCTCGTGAATGGGTATGTCCAAAACTTCTTTTTATTTGTCTATGTTATGGTGAATCAAAATGGTTGCTTAGTTATTGTTTGTTCAAATTTGTTTGGGGTATGGAAGTTTCAACTCCTCTTGTTCTATTGGCTATCTTGTGTTGTATGGTAAATTGATTTATGAAACCTTAAGGGACATCATTGATGAATTGATAGTATATTATTTGTTGGTATTTTATGAATTGGGGAATTTGTTTCATGAATTGATCTTGCATGCCCACAAGGTGTTTGTTAATTGTGTGAAAGGAATAGGCTTAGTTGAATATATGTTTCCAAGCTATTTTGATGCTTAGAAAAAATGTTTGAAGGCATTCGTTCAAGGCTGATCAGATTATATATTGGATATAAAGGTTAGGATAAATAATATTTATTGTTGAGCAAACTCATCATGATATTTTCCATGAATAGGTTAGGATTAATAATATTCATTGTTTGAAGGCATTCTTCCAAGCTATTTTGTTATGTTTTTTTTTTCTTTACAATTGGATGTTGTTAGGGCGGGAATTAGAGGTTATATTTAGCTAAGATGTTATGGAGACATCCTTAGATATGTATTCTATCATATTGATTTTCATAAGATGCAATTCACAAATTGAGATGGAGTTGTGTGTTACGTATTTTTATTTTAAGCTAAACTATTGTCTTGGAATCAAATTTGGGGAATTTTGTGAAGTTTTTTTATGCTTGGTTATATCGGTTTTGACTTATGGAATATGATGTTTGCTTATGACTTGATCTTATGATGACCGGGAATTATTTTGATCAAATGTGTAGAAGATGAATTTGGTGGAATTGTGGAGAGGTTTGAAATTGATAATGGATGAATAAAAGGGATTGATGCCATCTATTATACATATAAAACAAAACCTTCCCGCCAAAATCACTTCCTTTGTTAATCTATTCAGCTTCACCCAAAGTGGATGGCTCCAGACTCCTTTTACTGTTCACAGATCCGTTTTACTTCACATAGGGCTTCGTGAAAAGAGGTTTAAGGATGTTAGTGGGACATATGTACCCTTTCAGCAATCCCATTCAAATCCCACTTTTCCCTCCTAGCAGTGTACTTTTATGCTAGATAGATAGGTCAGACACACACACACACATATGCTCAGTCGGCCTTCCCATTCATCTCTACCACAATACGTTGCTGCTGTTGAAATGGGCGATCTGTAAGAAGCCTTACTTTCAGAGATCCACCCTGCATTCCCCTACTTCGAGGTTACAGTTTCCTTTCCAAAAAACATAAGAGGATTCTGGAGGTTGTTGTCTGTCATTTATGTTAGAGTCTGGAGGTTGTTGTGAGTCATTTATGTCGCTGGTGCCTTCAATTATATCTCCTATTCTACCTATTTCTTTCCTTCGTTCTATATAAGAATACATTTGAAGGCTCTGATTTACTAAGTTTCCTCCGTTCTTTGGTTTTCTTCTAGGAATTAGTACTTTCTCCTTTTTCTTTTGAATGAATATTGATAGTATAAAATAAAGAGAAGGCCACATCGGCGGTGCCAAGAAGCAACCGCAAGGAAGCTTATGCCTTTTTATGAGTTCATTTCATTTGGGTATGCTTTCCTATTTTTGAGAATACGCCCTTCTGCTCAAGTCTATATTCAAATACATATTGCATATTTATAAATTTTGCTAATATGGACTTGTGAATTTAGAGAGTGCACAGTAAGTCCCTTACTTTTGTTTTGAATCACTTCGTGTCGACCTGTTGCCAATAAACTTTCCGGCCTCATATGAGAATGGAAAACTAGAGCATTTTCTGCATGGTTTGAGAAACTGCTGCAACTTTCACAGGTACCAAGCTGTTTTTTCATGCATTTGGCTTCTTTGCTTGCAAGATTTATTGAACTTCCATTTCCTCTTCGAATTTCAATCGTAGATTTGCTTTTGATTGGAAACTGTATATGTATACTTGTCTCTACTACTCAAGAACGAAGAAAATCCTGCACAATCTCTTTAAAAACCCCTTGTGACTCTTGATGAATTTTGGAAAAGAAGATAGTAATGTGGGATACAAAAAAAGCTGCATTGAATACATGGCATTCGAAAGAAAAATATGAACCATTTGTACACTTGGTGATCTCTTTCACTAGATGATCCTAAAAAGTGTCTTTTTGAATATATCACTCAGTTGTCTTTACTTTATTCATCTAGTACTTGACTAATGTATATGTGAAACTTGTGTGGTTGGACTCCATATTTAAGTTTTTCTTTCATTGTATGTATGTGCTTAAATACAGAAATCACTTATTTCCATGCATTGTTAAGGGTTTGGATTTAAATTGTGTCATTTTGGATTTATTTGTTTATTTCGTTGTTGTTGTTGTTGATACATACCTATGTGTGAGATGTCTTCCTTGCTGCATATTTAAACAGTCCCCAGCAAGTTCTCATATTTAAATCATATAATTTGAAGACTATGATTCTGTTAAATCTGTCCTCTCCTTTTAATGTTATTGTGGCGTGATAATTATTTCAAATTTATGCAGGTTGAATCTGCCATTGCTTCAAAACTTCTGACAGGAGGATGTAGTCAATAGTTGTTGAAGGTAATGTGCTTCTTCGTTCTTGATTGTCCCGCCAGTAGCCTACTCATGGACTTTCTAACAGTCCATGAAGTTTAGTTAGTCGCCCCACCTTGAAGTTGCATATTTATTTCATACTATGCAAAAGCTTGAGAGAAGTCACGATACTAAATAATAGGCTATATTATGTAGCAACCTTTCTGGCTGTGGCAAAGTAGGGGCCTCATTAAGCATAGCAAAATTAGCAGTGCTATTTCCAAAGTTTCTCCTTATTTATGTGTTGTTCTATATCTGAGGATGTGGAAGAGTTGCTGCTAAGGAATTTAAGGAAATCGTGATTAAAGGATACTTTTTTTTTTCTGCTCTCTTATTTCAGAGGCTTGCCCATCATTTGTATCACTTAGTTTCCAAAGAGAAGGTACATAGTTTTCTAAAACTTTCAATATTTTAAATCCTAGAAACTAGACATGATGCCCTTATACTTCTATTTATGCCTTTATGGTCATACACTCCCACTTTAAATTACTATTGTAAAAAGATCAAGAATCTCATCAGATTTTTTACTAAATAAAATTTATAGTTAAAAATGTTTACAAACTTATTGATAGTTAAATTTTTAATTTAATGGTTTTTTTAAATCCCTAATAGTAATAGTGCATTCGTGATTTTTATTTTTTAATATGATTAGAGTATGATTTATATTTATATTTGTCAAAAATTGAAATGATGAACAATGGAAGATGATTTTGGTGGAGAGTGAGTGTAATGAAAAAGCGAAAAACAAAATGAAATGGAGCGGGGAGCAGCAGTAGTATCACATTCCTTTGTATTGAGAGCTTAAATGTATGGATTTTTGTACAGTCACTTGTCCAAACTTAAATTAGCTTTTCAGCATGTATTTGACATGAAGGTGTTGGTATTGAACAGTAGTAGCTGATAACATTTAACTGATTGAAGGTCATTTCTTGCAATTTCTAACTGAAAGGAACAATTATCACACACCAATGTTGATAGCTTACAATTTATCTGAAACTTTACGGTAACGTATATTTAGTAAATTAAAGCTTTGATAATTAATCTCGCCATTTTTCCTCACCGCAAATGATTGAATAAATGTAGACTCTTAGTTTATGGTTGTTAGACCAAAGTTCAGCAAAAAAAACATGGTCAAAATGTAGTTGTAAATTCACGAAGAAAAGTACCCGTGCAACACACGGGAGGTTCAGCTCGTTGTATGAATATTGGCGCATAGCGTCCTTTTTGTTAAAAGATTTGAGGTAAAATAGTAACTTCAATAAGTAGTTCAATGGGGGTAAAGTGATAAGTCAATCATAGGGAGCAAACTTTATATGGGAATTATGTTATAGTTGGGTAGTGAGTATGTTTCTTTATCACCATAATGTGGTTAGAGATGAATTCGAAGTGCATATAAAATTGTTTATAAACTTTGAATATTGTGGCTATTTAATTATTGATGTAACAAGCTGGGCCTCCCATGCATTGCACGGATGATATTTTTCATGTGATTCGACTTGAACTCATAAATATGGTTTTTCAATTCACAAAAAGAAATCATAAATTTGTTTGCATGAGGTCATAGGAAATATTCACCTATATCATCATACAAATTCCATTCAACCAATTAACAATCAGAAGCATATTACCTTATATAAACTCAAGTTCACACAAATGCATGTTAGAAATGTAGGCTAACATTTAAAACAATAGGGTAAAGGAATGAGCTCATTTAGCTATAATGCACTGAATATCAAGGAATTAATGACGGTCTACATTCATGAATACCTCCTTGTAAACTATGTTCTTCATCTTGTTACCGTGCTCAAGTTCATTAGGGCTTAAAACAATCTTTTACCCTTCTATGCTCCTCACTCTCGATAGTGCAACATAAAGTTGTCCGTGTGTGAAAACCGGTTTTGAAAAGTATATTTCAACCTTCTTTAGAGATTGCCCCTGACTCTTGCTTATTGTCATTACGAATGACAAAGTGACTGGGAACTGCCTCCATTTCATCTTAAAAAGGCCATCTTGATTCTGAAGGGTTCATGTCCATTCTATGTATCAATACATTCTCATTTGGCCTAGAACCATTCAATGTTATTGTTGCCTCAATGACTATCTTTCCTACCTTAGCGATTCGTAATCTTATTCTGTTGCAAAGGCATGATCTTGCTTGTATCTTGTCGCCCCGCCTCACTCAAGATTAGAGTATGGATTCAAATGTTGCAACACATGTTAAATTGGTAAATGGAATAAGTGGTGTAGTGGAGAAGATAAAATATGATTTAGATGATACCTCAGCATCTATTAGTAGCATGGAGATGCAAAAGAGTTCTGTAGACGAAGCTTTTTGGTAAACATTCCATTTTCTCATAACTCTGACCGTGATACTCCACATGTCGGAACCATCATGAATGTGCTTAAGCAATGAAGAAGAAGACATTTTGTGTCTTGGTTGGAAGGAAGGTGCCGTGAGGAAAAGGGATGAGAGAACCTAAATATGTCATATATTTAGGAACTAAGAGAGTATTTAATTGAGAAACGTATTTTCTCTTGTCATGCAATATTCAGAAGCCCATATCATCAAACAGAATAAAATAAACATGGCTATGAAGAATTAGACAAACTTATAATCATGCAATTTTCTTTTTTCGATGAAAATATATTTGGAATATTAAAATTAAGACTCCATGAATTTCTGGAATATAGTCATGTTCTTCATTTTTTTTCCATACCAAATTCAGCTACATTTATAAACTCTGTATTTAATTAGCCTTACCAGTTAGGTTATGAAACAAAATTGTTCCACGCTATATCTCAAAGTAAGTGTGAAAATATTGTCTCGTGAAATTGAAAGTAATCCAAAATAGAAAACTTGGCCCTATGGCCATATGAATTCTTGAAAACTATTCAATATAACGATTTGATTGTAAATAATATTATTAATCAGAGAAGCTTTTTATGAACATAATTTTATAATTAGTGATATATATATATTAGGATTGACCAATCAGAAACTTCTTATATAATTAGTGATATATATATTGGAATTAAAAATAATTATTATATTTTTCTTAAATATAATTAGATATAATTAGTGATATGTGTTTTGGGAAGGTAATTTTAGGGCTTATCTTAAATATAATAATTCAAAAATAATGATTATATTTTTCTTAAATATAATTAGTAGATATAGTTAGTGATAAATATATTTTGGGTTTGACCAATCAGAAGCTTCTTATGAGTATAATTTTATAATTAGTGATATATATATTTTGGGATCGACCAATCAGAAGTTTCTTATATAATTAGTGATATATATAATATAGGAATTCAAAAGTAATTATTATATTTTTCTGAAATATTATTAGTAGATATAATTAGTGATATATATTTTGGGATTGACCAATCAGAAGCTTCTTTTGAACATTTAGGGGCTCCTTATGAACATAATTTTAGGGCTTATCTTAAATATAATAATTCAAAAATAATGATTATATTTTTCTTAAATATAATTAGTAGATATAATCAGTGACATATATTTTGGGATTGACCAATGAAAAGCTTCTTATGAACATAATTTTAGGGGTTTCTTATGAAGATAATTTTAGGGCTTATCTTAAATATAATAATTCAAAAATAATGATTATATTTTTCTTAAATATATATCTTAAATATAATAATGAAAAAATAATGAAAAAATGCCATAAACCCTATATTAGATAGATGGAAAGACTGAAGTTTAGAGCGTACACATAATGTACGCCTCATATTTATAGGCATAACTTTGGGTTATAATATATCCAGGATAAATAAGGATAGAACAATAATGATTATATATTTTTTAAAATATAATTAGTAGATATAATTATTAGTGATATATATTTTGGAATTGGCCAATCAGAAGTTTCTGGGCCGTTAATTCCTTATGAATAGTGTTTTGGTAGAAGAGTATTTTATGTTATATAAATGTTAGAAGAGAATTATATAATTGGTAGTTGATATATATATATATATATGAATTCCAGAGAAAGAAGGCCTTGATAAATTTTATGAGTTGAAATTTATAAAATTTGGAGGCACATCAAGTGAGTGAATAGCGTCTTATATAGTTTTTATAAGTGATATTTTAGTACTTGTTATATTTTATTTTTACTATCGCATTTCTTGATAAAGATGATTACTTCAATGAAATTTTGTTAGAATAATCTTACCATATCATCGATAAAAATAGAGTAGATAATAAGTATTTGTACTAACCATATGTCAAATTTTGTTAAGATATATATATATATATATGATATGGAATTTGTATATGTTTAAAAGTAGTTTTGTAGATATTATATAAAGACCTTTATGCTATGATCCTTGATTTTGAGTTACTCCTAAGATTTCATTATTTGTAGCTGTTTTCATTTATAAATTGTTAACTGATCCCATGCATGCTTAAAATCCTTGAGAGGACTGAAAACAGAACGCTGGTTACTAATAGGAGTACTGTTAGTCATTGGCTTGCCATGATTAACCCCGAGCTCGCTTGACATTCGTGGAAATAGTTCTCATGCTTGATAATCGTGGGATTCATTCTCACGCTTGTTATTCGTTAGTCTTGTACCTACGTTTGCTTCGTGGTCTCGTGCTAAGCTTGATAGTTACTCACTACAAAAAAGGTGATATTTATGGTGGTTAAATTAGTGGCTGTTTGCATCAACCGCCATTAATTGGTAATTAGTGGTTGTTTTCGGGGCCAACTGCAACTAAATTAAACAGTTTGATCAAGGGTGTGATTAGTGACGAGAATTAATTGTGGTTTATGTGGTATAACGCTACTAATGTGGCGCCACGTGAAATTTAGTGGTGTGCATTTAGTAGCGGTTAATGCCAACAAACCGTTAGAAAATGAAAGGACATGAAATTAGTGGTGGTTTTGCTTTACATTACTGGCAGTTTGTGTTAGAATCTCCACTAATTAAACAGCCTCATTTATGGCACAACCATTAGAAGTGTGAATTAGTGGTAGTTGAAGTGACAGTTTGCCTTAAAATTGGCACTAATTAGTGGCAGTTGTCAACCGCATTAAATCTTGTGAGATAAAAACCTCATGCCTTTTTAGACGAACAATGAACACTAAATCTTGTGTAATAAAGACCTTGTGCCTTTTCAAACGAAAAGGCATGGGTTTTTCCCCTAAAACGGCATGTGCAATTCTTTGATCGTACGAGGAATTATAAAATGCAGGGGTTGATTTTTTTCGTCATTTCTGCCTTTTGTCATCTTTTTGATTTCTCTATCTTTCTCTATCAAAATCGCTCTCTTAGAATCATGGACAGAGACAACCAAAGAGGGAGGAAAGGCAAAAGATCGATCACTCAATAGAAAAATTGAGGAAGAGGAACGGCGCTGGAGGCAAGAGATTGAGGAGAATGAGCATTGCTAACCAGAGGAGGAGGAGATTTTGGACGGAGTACTCCATGCATTCATAAATGACAACGTTCTAAACACGCCTAACATGCCCCCAATCAATGAGATGGAGGATTTTCTGGACGATGATGAAGATATTCATGCTAGGCGCCCTAACTAATCGTCTAGTAGATCGACAGGATTCGACTTAAAGTTTCAGAGTAAGGAAAATAATTATATATATTGTTACCGATTTTATTAGAAAAAGTTAATTTCTCTTATCAAGTATTTTGTTACTGCATATTTATATTGTGTAAATTCATACAGACTTGTAAGGTAGCATAAGTAAGAGAATGATGTCGGTTCAAGATGTGAAGAACCTGCAGAGTAGGAATAGGGTTTGACAGGATCCTGATGACCAAACAGCCTAAAGGCAGGGGGGTAAACTGTACACACAGTTTCTGAATAGTGTTGGCAGAATTTCATTCGATTCCCAATTGACATGATTGACTGGAAGAAGAGGGGGACGGAGAGGAAGGACCTAGTGTGAAATAAAATTGTGAAGGTTGTTTAAATTTACTTTAAATAAAGTTAGAGATTTATTTATTATTAAAAGAATAATATTTTAATTTTAATTAATATTTTATCATGCAGAAAAAGTTTGCTGTGAGGGATATGTATAAAAATTTCTACTACCCAAAAATGGGTGACGGTTGGAAGAACTGGAAGTTGACTTTGTATCACAATTAGAATAGGGATGGGACCACGCTAATTGAGGATGTAATCAAAATGGTCCCTAGTGGAGTCCAGACAGATTAGTGGAAAAGATACGTACAATGGAGGAGGTCATCATAAGAAGTGGTATAATTGATAATATTATTTTATTAACATTTAAGTCATTAAAAATATTTTTTTGAATAATGATGTTTCAATTTTGTTTTACGCTAACAAAAAAAGTTGGAGAAAGCTAATGTCAGCTAGTCGAAACAGAAGTTCGAAGTCTTTCTATTATGAACGAAGAGATGGTATGAAATAATGAATTATTGTTATTAAATTTAATAAATATTTTTCTTTATATATTAATAGTAGATATTATTATAATTTTAAGGAGGACAAAGCTGCGAAGAAAGGCAAGAAGGTTTGACTTTTGATCCAATTTAAAAACTCATGTGTGTTTTTGGTCCAAAAAAAAAATATTTGGTTCTGGATGAATTTTTAACAAAATCATATGTATATTTTTGACCCTTAACCCTAAAATCAATTATCAAATAAAAATAAATTTGTATCATTCAAAAGGTTTCATCAAGGGCTTCACTGATCATAATTGTTTTTTCTATACCAACCAACCAATAATATCAAAGATGAACTAAAAGACCATCTCAATCCTCCATTGCAACAATTTGAGATAGAAAGTGAAACTCAAATCATGTCAGTGGAGAATATGATCATAAATTCAATTAATATTAATAATTAAAAATAACCATACATAACTATTAGCCACAACACCTTGAGCTCATCTTCAACAAAACTGAACTTAGTACAAGTTTCCTTTAAAGCTTCTCTTATATGTATGTGTGTGTAACAAAGAAATAATTCAAACAAAGTCTGAGAGGAAGTAAACTAATTTCAGCCCAAAGAGCAAAGCAATCGGGGAAGAAAACTGTTTAAAGAACCAGATATATTTGTCAACAGCAATGAAGAAAAATTTCACACTTACACACATCCGATACCCCAAACAAGGAGACAAAAGATTTGAAGCTTTGCACACATATCTAACTCAGCGCTGACTCCCAAAACAGAGGAAGCATGAGAAGCTTGGTTTGAGGTAGATGGCAGACAAGCTAATAAGGAGGACTACCAAGAGCAATATCAATTGCGTGCACACATCTATATGATATTGAATGGAGGAGAAGGAGGTCTAGATTCCTCTAGAGAAGCCCCAGAATTTTCCCCCTTTTTTTCTTGCTGTTGAGATCTGATAAGGAAAGGAAATTAAGTGTAAGGGATGTTTTTTAAAAATGATTAGAAATCCATATGAGATATTTTTAAAGTGTATAACAAATTTGGGCATTATGGTAATTTCATAATGTTACAACAAAATAAATTGGCCACTTGGATTAGATAAGATTAAAACTATGAAACCAAAGCTAGATAATATAACACTAGACAACCATTTACGTTTATGGCAAATATCCAATAAATCATTAAAAGAGATAAAATTTGTAGATGTTTATGAGTCTGAGCAATACAACACATTATTCACATATGAAACATATTTATATAATTTATGGCCCTAAGGAGATTGCAGGAGATACTCCATGAAATCAGTAATCATGTATAACATAATAGGAAATAAAATAATATTTCCTAATAATCAATAACTAATATAAATATTTACAAATCACCATAAAAATATTAATTATGTTTTTGAAATTCAAGGGATATTATATGCATAAGATGTATTCTTTATGAGTCCCTAACCGTTTTTATTTTACTGTTAATTTAGAATTTTTTTATATGAATATAAATTATTCAATCATATTATCTTTCGTTATTAAAGAACGGAGTAACATTCCGGGACTTAGTAGAGAGACCGAAATACATGGGTGATTCGACCGTCGTTGTGTCGCCCTTGGGTCAAATACAAAGATATTTATAAATCGGAATGCAAGGGTGTAGCAATAAATGGTGCAATCCGAGTCGTTCTCAAAGAGCCAATGTTTAATTAAACTACCTAGTGAATTAAATGCCTAAATGCAAGATGAATTTGGTGAAACATGTTGTGTTTGGTTTTCAAAAGTTGGATGCAATTGAAATAAATATTTTTTTGGGGGTTTTAATTGAGAGAGTGGAATGGAAGTGGTTTTAACAAAATGATATATATGCTCTAGGAAATTGATTTTCAAATGGCTATCCTAGCTCAATTAAGATGTTTGGGAGGTCAAAGGCACCAAGTCACTAAAATACCAAACCCCATTAACCAATGGGTCCAATGCCTAATTAATGGAACCCCATGTAATTAGACATTGTTAAGCCTTTTAGCACCTTGAGTTTTCTCTAAGTTTTCTAGAATACCAAACCTCACCAACCGACAAGTCTAACACCTAATTTCATGAACCTATCAAATTAGACATCATTAAGTACCTTAGAGTGTGATTAGTGGTTAGTAATGCATTAGGTTCATTATAATCCATTTCATCCAAACTACTTACCATAACCATGCATAAATAGAGAGAAATCAATGAAATTATAAAGAACATATATAACCATATATATATATTGATGAGTTCAAATCCTCATTACAAATTAAAATCACAACAAACTCAAATCAAAACATATAATCCAAGTCTCAAATGCATAAATGATAAACCTAGACCTATGAATTCATAAATACAAAGAGAAGGGAAAAGAAACAAGACTCCCCTATGAAGACTATGAGCTCAAGCCATCTTCAATCCTTCCCAAGAGCTATGAGGTGCTTAGCTACTTATGGAAGGGAGCCCATCATCTCCAAGCTCCAATACAAGAGTAGCCATGGTGGGTGGATGAAGGAAATTGAAGAAAAATGGAAGGGGAATGGAAGAGAAATGAGAGAAGAGAAGAGAGGATGGATCTAGGGTTTTATAATGTGGGAAGGTGTTAGAAATGGTTAGGGTTTGACCATTTTAAGTCTAGAACAAGTGGGAGTCGGGTTAGAGTTGATTTGGGTCGGATTCGGGTCAAAAATCAGTAAAAAAATCACGTTTTTGCATTTCTGTCAGCGTCGCTCGCACTTTGGGACTTTTCTGTAACTTTCAAATTTCAGGGTCATTTTCTGTAATTTGAAAATTTCGGGGTCCTTTTCTGCAATTTTCACAATTTATCCAGAAACTTGTATTTTGACTTTTTTCTTGAATTTTCAACTTCTTGCCCCAATTTCTTCCCTTTTCAAGCTTCCTACAATATAAAATAACATCAAAAAATATGAATAGCTCCCAATAAACATTCAAATCAAGAGTAATTACAAAAACATCCCAAAAATGCCCTTTTTACAACTAAGTGCATGTAATTACTCTAGAACTTAATTTCTTCACAAGATATGAAATAATTCCCAAATAACATGATTAAAGACCTTCAAAATGATATGAAATGTGAGTAAATCTTGGGATTTGTCAATGGGATACAACAGGAATCAAATTTGAAATTTAAATCTATTCTATTTTGTACATTTATTTCCTATATTTTTGTGTATCTCTATTTCTTCCAAATTTAAGATCCCTATAATTACTACAATTTGTTTATATATATTGTTTTTTGGAATGTTACACAACTTCACATCTAAGGTAGAAATCAAACATGCACTAGTCAGTAACAACTCTAATATACTCCTATGAGTCTTGAATCACCAATTTCATTGAGTTTGATTCGAAATTAAATCAGTGGTTTTAGTGAGTGTACAATAACTATTGCAAAACCCTCTCTAGTATCACTACAAAAAAGAACACCAGTCTGTAATGGTTAAAACCATACGTTTGTCACAGTTTTAACCGCTACAAACACATTTGTCACAGTTACAAAAACCGTGACAAAACCATCCGTGGCAAACCGGTTTGTAACGATTTGAAAAAAAATATTACACACAAATGTAAAAAAGTCACGGTTTTTAAAAATAATTGTGATAAAATGTCATTTTTGGAATTTTACATTTTTTTTAATTGCATCTTTTAAAAGGAGCTTTTTATTTGTTGCATTTTTTGAATTTTCAACGAATTTTTGTAATTAAACATTAATTATGAAAGATTTTCAAAGTAACTAATTACTACCAAAATTGTTTAATCTGATATTTGTCATATTAAATTTTTCAAAAAGCTTTTTCGATTAAATTATATATATTTATGTCCAAGAATAATTGTCATTATTGTTTAAAGATAAACAATCTGCAACAAAACCTTCAAAATAATTTAGAAATTATTTAAAATAATATTTGAAATATGTATAAAGAAAGTAGTGCAACTAATTTAAGCAAAAATTACCAAAATAGTATAATGATGGAGTAGCATAATATGGATGGGCAGAGAAGGAAAAAGGAGAGAAGAAGATAGGAGCGTATATATGTGTGTAAAATGAGGGGGGAGGGTGGTTTATATAGGAGTTAACATGCGGTTTGTCACGGTTTTTGGTCCAAAACCATGACAAATGTGCTCCGATCAATGGTTTCACTACTACAAAAAACATTTTTCACGTCCCCATTTCACGTCTCTTTTTCAAAAATTAGATGTAGAAAAAAAGGCGGTGGCAAAACTGTAAAAATTTACAAAGTTTCAACGTCTCTTTTTATATGTGAGACGTGGATTCTCTTTGACAAAAGCGCGGTGAGTACAAAGTTATTAAGATAAAGGTGGGATATTTGAAGCAAAAAAAAAATGACATGATGCAATTTTTCACGTCTCATAATCAAATATGAGATGTTAAAAAAAGTTTGCACGTCTCATAAACAAATATGAGACGTGGATTCATAGTTAAAAAAAATAAAAACATTTCACGTCTCATATTTGATTATGAGACGTGAAAAGGGTTTGAATCCACGTCTCATAAAACTTATGAGACATGGATTCATAGTTAAAAAAAACTCCATTTTCCCTTCAAACTCTCTCCTCTGGCATTGCAGAAACCCAACTGGCCTTCTCATCACCATCACTCTTCCCCTCATCCTTAAACCTTCACCTTCATCCTGCGCTGTCGAGAGAGAATGAGAGAGATGGAGGAGGAATGGCTGAGTGGCTGGCGCCGAGGGAAGTTTCCCGTCCTTCTTCGTCACCCCTCCCCTATTTTCTTTAGCGCAAATCAGTGGCGAGAGAGGTGGGAGTGATGGCCGTAAAACAGCTGCTAGTTTGAGCGAAGTGGCAGCCAAACCAAACCCCGAACACCATCAAGCTCCGTGAGCGATGGCTTCTTATTCTGTGTTTTTCGTTCTGAAATTTGTTTGCCAAACCAAACCCTAACACCATCAAGCTCCGTGAGCGAGAGATCCGAGGAAGAAGGGAGGTCCGACATTGCAGGAGGATGAAGCCGAGGGTACCAGTAAGCTTTGATTCGAAATTTGTGGTGAGCTTCCTCTGAATTCTCGGATTTGGGGTTTGAGTTTTAGGAGTTTAATCTAATGAAAGCGACGAAGATCAAAGCTGTTTACGAAAATCTCTCTTGTTAAGGTTTCAGTAATGGTCAGATTGAACTCGCTCTTTCTTCTCTCGAGGTATCTATGGAATCTATTTACGAAAAAAAATTGGAATACGAATCAATGGTCGTTCTGTAATGTCGACTTATTAATCTATGTATATGAGTAGGGATTCGTCAAAGTTATAAATGATTTGTCAATTTTCTGCTAATTTTGATTGCTGTTGAGATTGTTTCTCTTGATTTCAACTCATCGATTGATTCAATGTTCAGAAGCTTTCGATTTTCTCTCTCTTTCTTTCTATTTCCTTCTTCTTCGGCTTTCAATCATGTCTGAAAAAATCTCACTGATTGGGGCCTGGAAAAATCCCATCGGTTTTTGGATTTCTCAATGAATCCTTGCTCCCTCTCTTCCTTTCAATGAAGACTCAGCAATGACGAACAAAGAGGAAGCCAGAGTTTGTGAGATGCTTTCTTATACCACCAGAAGGACATGCTCTCAGATCGTGTTCTACTCATGAACGCTTACTTCAATGCTATTTTCCTTAACAAGCACCACTTCACTGGCAAGGTTTGAACTTTCTTAAAGCATTTAAATTTTTATTGGTACCCAAAACATGCCAGATAAAGGTTAGGGCAGTTTCCTACTTTGCTCACACTTTTACCCAAATCCTAGTTCAGAATTTCTCATTGTCTATTTTTCATTGGCTTATTGGTGATTTTCAATGTCATGCTACTTGTAGTTGACGTGATAATATCTGAGTGGATGGTTTACAATATAGCAATTTGCTCTGTCTTTTTCAAGTTTTATCTGATTGACCCCATCTGAGTTATAATTTGGTTACGTATGCAGTTTGAACTGGCTACAAAATTGTTTTGACAGTTATATTTTTTAAATTTTGTGGCTCTTTTTTCTTTTTCCATATGTGTTCATCTCATTATATTCTGATAATTTCTCTGGACAATCCTTATTTGTAGTTGGTGGAACAGGTATTAATGCATGGAATTTCGATTAAAGGAATCTTTGTGAGCCAATGTCTAGTTTTTCTGAAACTGATTTTTAATTTATTCTAAGATATGTTGTACTAAATGTTGTTGACTGTATTACTTAGCTACCATTAATTAAAAATGACTTCCATTTTCGTCAATTCCTTGACGATAGGAAAGGATGATATCCCTCTCTGCTCTCAGTTCAGATGTTTAGTTTCTTTTGTATATATTAGTCTCTTGAGATAGGGGTGTCCATACCCTCCCGGTCCCGGTGATCCCGTCCCGGTCCCGGTAAGTCGGGACCGGGAATTTCCCGTCCCGGGGAGGCCGGGAAAAAAATCCCGGGACCGGGACCGGGATCCGGGCAAGGCCCCGGGATCCCGGTCCCGGACTTGTATATTAAAAAAAAAACATTCAGGCCCAAACATTTAAAGGCTTGGGAGCTTTCCTTCTTTAAAAACAATGTGTGTATAGAATTGGCCTAACTCCCTCTGGCCCATTATTTTCTTCCTACAATCCCACCTAAACCTAGTTCCTCCTTCCCAGTTCGGCAGTTCCCTTCCCACGCAGGCACGCACAAATCGATCTCCCTCCTACTTCATCCTTCACTTTCTCTCATTCTTCGTCGTTCTTCATCGTCGATCGAGCCTCCACCGTGCCGTCTTCATCGTCCGCCGTATATAGCGTTTTAGCTCCCACCTTTCAAAAACCTCTTCTTCTTCTTCTAGCAACTTGGGGCAAAAAAGGGTTTCATTTATGGAGGTGTGTGATCTATTACTGTCAGATTCTGAAGAGGTTCTTCATGTGTTGGCCGTCGATGACAGCCTCGTTGATCGGAAAGTCATAGAACGCTTGCTTAGGATTTCAGCCCCGCTCTTCTAGTTCGATGACAGCCTCGTTGATCTATTAAATTTTTTTTTCTATGATTGTTTTTCTGTTCACATCTGTTTGGGGTTGAATGTTTTCTCTGGAAAATTTCAGTCATTGCCGTGGACAATGGATTATGATCTGGGTACATTTGACTTTGTTTATTTCTTTTCAGGTTTGATTTTGTAGCTCCCAGCTCATTCTTTCCTGTATTATTTGCTTGTGGAATTGCTGCTTTGGTACCTTGTCACGAATATTTGGATTGACCATGGATTGCAAATTTACTATAATTTCTTTACATGCTAAACCATGGATGGACAAATTACAAGTATTGAAGATGGTGGCTTCTAGAAATGGGTCATCCGCTAGAATCTTTAAAGCCTTTGCTGATTGTAGCGATTGAAGGTTAAATTAGTTGCTTTCTTTTTATAGCAGGGCAGTAATGAATATCTTCTAATAATCATGAATAAAATGTGATTTATTTCATGAAGTGATAACCATGTGCTATGGCTCTATAAACTAGTCTTTTTTCCTTCTATGGGTTCTTATGGATCATACTGTGCATCTTTTTGCCATCCCTATATGTTAACACTTTACATGTTTTGCCTTATTCTCATGCTTATTTACTGTGTTTTCATCATCTTCATCCTCCCTCCCTCAATCCTCTATCTCTTTTCTCTGTACTCATTTTCTCCCCCCCCCCAAAAAAAGCGGGAAATCCCGGTCCCAGTCCCGGGATTTCCCGTTCCCACAGGGACCGGGAAATCCCGGGACCGGGACCGGGATCCAATCTCGATCCCGGCCACCTTCTGGGACCGGGATCCGGGAATGAGGGTTCCCGGTCCCGTTCCCGGATTTGGACAGCCCTATCTTGAGAGCTTAGGAAAATAGCTTTGTTTCAACTAATAATAATGGTGATTACCATTCAGCTATGGATGATTCGCACAACTTTGTTGATGAAACAAATACATATAATGGTGTTGATATGAGCGTTCTAACAAAGCCTTTTGCTGAGGAGCAGAAGAAATACTATCTACATGTGAATTGCATATTCGGCGCACCTTAAATTTGATGTATGCAGTTATATGAAGTTTTAGTGTGTTTGGACAGCTCACTATCTCTTACTATAATTGTTACCTTTGATTGCACTCTAATCTCTTTTTATATATGCATATAAGTTAAGTTTTGGCAATATTACTATAATTGTTACCTTTGATTACACTTTAATTTCTTTTTATATATGCATATAAGTTAAGTTTGGCAATATTATTTCACTCAAAAAATTGCATGGTTGAAATATTACTGATATTAATCTTTGCTTTATTATGAGTTGATTTCTTAAATAGATTAGTTTTACTAGTTTTATTGGAAAATAGGCTTCTGCTCGCTTTACCGATTCTGCTTGCCCATGATGCTGAATTATGCTCTTCTTCTTACCTACTTGAATCTCGATGATTTTTGTAGACATCAATGTGGAGCAACTTTAAACCAAAGACGTTATAGGGACAGCTGCTGTAATAAAGGAGATTGATTGTTAACTGCTACTGTGGCTGATATAAAGGAAGTTATTTACATCTACGTGTTGGTGTTTCATTTGTCTGTGGTGTCAATTGTTGTCATTCTGCATTATATTAGTTCATAACTTTGAGAACAGCTGGAACGTTATTGAAGGAGCAGATTTTGTTTTTGATTTGCTCTATAAATCAGATGTCTATCTCTCATACTTCATCACTTTTATTGAGAGAGAAATAAACTTTCTACTTGTTATTAATAGATGTCTAACATTTTTGTAATATTAGTTTAGCTATAAATAATAAAATTAGTTCATTTTTTTTATTTTAAGTGTTGTATTTCTATTATTCCAATAAAATATTGGGATTATTTTGGATTGGGGTTAATCATTCTAATTAAAAAAATCTTTTTTTTAACAAAAAGACTTTCCACGTCTCTTATTCAAATGTGAGACGTGGAAAGTGGGGTTTTTTTTTTTAACAAAAAGACTTTCCACGTCTCTTATTCAAATGTGAGACGTGGAAAAGTTCTCACTTTCCACGTCTCATATTAAAAATGAGACGTGGAAAGTTCCGACTTTCTACGTCTCATCTTCGACGTCCCGCCAAAAAGAGACATGAAAAGTCCCAAAAAAGAGACGTGAAAAGTGTTTTTTGTAGTAGTGTTTGTCACGGTTTTGGGTCTAAAAACCGTGACAAATGGTCTACGAGCCTATTCCAACTAGGGAAGTAACCACATTGATCGTCGGTCATTACTAGAATTTGTGTATTTCTTGGTAATTGTATTACCTCTTGGAGAAGTAAGAAACAAACTCTAGCCTCTCGATCCAGTGTTAAGTTTAAATATCACGTACTAGTGGATACTACCATTAAGATTGTTTGGCTCCATTGGTTGCTTAATGATTTGAGAGTTTCCCAGCAGACATCTTGATATATTGTGATAGTCAATCAGATATTAAGATTACTCACAATTATGTGTTCCATGAGGGAACAAAACATATCAACGTACTATAATTTCACTTGGAAACTTATTGTTCGAGACACCATCAGACTTTTCTTCATTAAAACGAAGCACCAACCTGCAGATTTGTTTACTAATTTGTTTAATCTTGGTTGCTATTAGTTTTTAGTGGACAAACACAAGCTGCTTGCATCTTGAGTTTGAAGGAACACTACTACAAAAATACTCTATTGCAGTGCAACAATAGCAGCTGTTACAAAACGCAAGTGTTGGGATAGGCATAAGATGACCTATATCAGCGCTTTAAAAATAAAAGTGACGGTATAGGTATAAGTATATCCTAACACTTAATAATTATAAGCGTTGGGATAAGTTCGTTGTTATTTTTATTAATATATATTTATTTAAAGTGTTCCATGTGTTTGTTCAAAAAAGAAAAAGGATTCCATGTTTTTTTAATTTTTTTTACGTATTTATTAAATATTACTTTTTTTCCCAGTTTTTAAATGATTCATTTTTTTTAATTTGTTTCACATATTTTTAAATAATATTTAAATCTAGGGGGCCATTTAAAAAAAGGGAAAACAATTTAAAAATACTTAAATAGGCCTATCCCAGCGCTTATGACGTCATAAGCGTTGGGATAGGCTCCCTGGGATTTAAATTTTATTTAAAAACTATGTAAAAAACTTTTAAAAATATTGAGGAATTTTAAAAAAAGGGAAAATAATTTAAAAATACATAAAGAGGCTTACCCAGCGCTTAAGACGTCACAAGCGCTGTGATAGGCCCCTGGGATTTAAATTTTATTTAAAAGCTATGTAAAACAAATTTTAAAAATACTGAGGCATTTTAAATAAATAAATAGGCCTATCCCAACGCTTCTAACGTCAGAAGCGCCGGGATAGGCCAAAATTTATACACCCCGCCATTTTCCCTCATTTCCCTCCCTAATTTCATCCTCCCTCTCCCGACACCCCATTCTTATTCGTGCATCATTGTCTTCCTCCTCTTCCACAAACCCTAGCCTCGTGAAATCATTCACAGGGTCGACTACCATCTCATCCTCAGCATCACCTCTTCCTCTTCTCTTCAATCTGCCACAGCCACTCATCTCGGCCTGCTACAAGAAAGCAAGAGGAGATGGAGAACTCGCAGCCGTTCTATGTCGTTCGCCGCCGTTCATGGTGGTGGTTGCTCGTTCTTGGTATGTTGTGGATTTCGGGCTTGGGTTCATTCATGTTGGTAGTCGCTCAATCTTGGTGATTTTGAGCTTGGGTTTGATTTCGGACTCAAGGGTTCCATTTTCATAAATTTATCGAACCCAATCGTGTCAACCACCACCAGCGCTTCTTACCTTCTCTTTCTCCTCCACCATTCTTCCACTTCCATTTTCTTTATCAAAGCTATACTCTCTCTAGGGTTTTTGCTTTTTCATACCTTCGGATCCTTTCTATTGCCTTACAGGTACCATTCGTAATTGGTTCTTTTACTACTTCTAGTCTTGTGTTGTATTGTAGGACTCTGAGGGACTCTCAGAATTGGAACAGGAACGGAAAAACCTGAAAGAACAATTAAATGAAGATTTCCCAGTTGGTCCATTGATCAGGAAGTGCTGCACACTGGATCAGGTAGTGATTGTCTACCAATATTTAATTTATGGTTGATCAATTTCAGCCCTCTATGTAGTAAATGTGTGTGGCTGAGTTTCTTCTTGTTTCTTTTTGGTTTTTAAATTATTTCTGTATAACTGAACAGGGAAAGGCTGTCATCACATTTCTGGATGCAGTTTTAGATAAAACACTGGGTTAATATAACTTTTGGTCCCTGAACTTTAAAATTTTTGGTTTTGGTCCCTGAACTTTCGGTCAATTTTGGTTTTGGTCCCTGAACTTTGAAATTTTTGGTTTTGGTCCCTGAACTTTGGGTCAATTTTGGTCTGGGTCCCTGAACTTTCAGTAATTTTGGTTTTGGTCCCTCAGTTTAAAAAAAACTTCAAAAAAAAAAATTAAAGTTGAGGGACCAAAACCAAAATTACTGAAAGTTCAGGGACCAAGACCAAAATTGACCCAAAGTTCAGAGACCAAAACCAAAAATTTCAAAGTTCAGGGACCAAAACCAAAATTGACCGAAAGTTCAGGGATCAAAACCAAAAATTTTAAAGTTTAGGGACCAAAACCAAAATTGAGTGAAAGTTCAGGGACCAAAAGTTATATTAACCCTAAAACACTTCGTAGTACTGTTGCCTTGTTGGCTGCCGTGGCCTCGGTAAATCAGCCGCCCTTGGTTTATCAATTGTTGGAGCTATTGCTGTTGGGTAATGTGCTTTTATATACTTTTAGATATGAAAATTTATATCCATTTGAGATATATCTGATAGCTCTGATAATCATAGTTGGATCTCATGAAAATTATCAATCTTTTGAGGGATCTATGTGAGTTGTATTTTTATTTTCACTCAAAGAGCTTAAAAGTAAACAACTATATAGTATGGAGCTTTAATCATGGGTAGTCAGTTACTTTGCATGAATGGAATGAAGAGAAAAGAGAAGATATAATCTTTATGCAAGACAGAAAGACTCTATTATCTCATGAAGGTTTATGTGAATGGTTAGAGATCACCAAAGTAAGGTAGCTGCAGATGGGAAAGAGTTATTTGAAGGCTAAATATCCCATTCACTGCTTTTCTTCATGCTGTTTTTCCTCTATGTTTTCCCAAGCCCAAAGATTCTAAGATGAAGTTAAAAAACTTTGATCCTTTTGATCTGTATTTGTATTTGAATGGCACATCTGTTTTTTTTTTGGACCGTGGAATGGCACACTTGCTAAAAGCATGGTTGTAAAAGATATATGATACTGCATATAGCTTAAGAAAATACTGTATAAGCATCCAACATCTGGCATTTATTGGTCCCTTATTAAAAATAGATGAAACTGTGGTAATGTGTCCCATATTATTTGGTCCCATTAATTTTCACTTTTTTAGAAGTGCTTCATCTCCAAAATTCACACTACGGTATGTGTTTCTAATTTTTAGGTTCTAACAATGGCTGATTCTTTTGATTTTGTATCACTGAATTTGGTCAAAAGAGGGGCAAATGAAGCTTGAAATACCTATAATTTTTTGTTGTTGTAAGAATGGAGGAATATGAAGCTTAAAATATACAACGCATGCAGCTCTTTCTAGTCTAAACAAAATGTTTCTTACTCCATGTTGATGATAGTTACTGTTAACCATAAAACTTCTTGTACTTAAGCTGTCATATATTCAATCTATATTCTTAACCTTAGCTAAAATTTCAGCAACTAATAAATATGTCATTGAAATTTCCTCAATCCTTTTTCAGGTCTTATTTAAACTATAGCAATTGGAGTTGCTAGACCAATTTAAGCATGAATTCTACAAGTTATTTGACTTGCAATCTATCCCTGATCGATTGGTTAAGACTTAAAAATCTCTATCAGATTAAGCCTAAGATATTTCTGATCTTATCATAGCCCTTCCCTATGCCTAAGCTATGTTTAGTTATCATCAAAACTTATCATAGCCCTCCCCCTTTTTGATGATGACAAAACAATAGATTTAGATAAACAAATAACCAGTCCGGAAGAGACAGAAATAGGAAACTGATAGTAAACATATTATAAACTATAAGTCAGATGATACAATGGACATATAATTGATCAGGTAATAAAAAACAACTCTCAAAAGAAAAACTGGAAAGCAAGTAAATATGCAAAGTATGAGTGATGCATATGGGGATAGTCAAGGGTGATGGAAGATTTTTGGATCAATCAGAATCATTGTCATCCTTCCAATTTGATGTGTCCAGATCATAGTCCCCAGGCTCACTGCTAATTCCTCCAGAGTCAGTTGATGGATCTTCAAGTATCTCAGACTCAAGTTCTATCTCTACCTCCTTTTTCTTAGCAGGGGCTTTCTTATTCTTAGGGGCAGCTTTCTTCTTGGGAGGAGATGGAGGAGGAAGAAATGAAAAAAGCTCATCCAATTTAGATGGACGTTTCTGTTTCTTCTTAGGAGAAGTTTTGACAGATTTTCCTTTCCCCTTAGGTGCAACTTTCCTCTTAGAAGATTGTTGTTGGGCAGGCTTTGGTTCTTCAATTACAATGCCTTTTGTTGCCCTGGTACTCCTCCTTGGCATTGCTTTGACAGCAGGCTTAGGGGCAACTTTCTTAATTCTTTTCCCTTTATCAACAGACTGAACTTCTTGCCCCTCTTCTTCCTCATCAGATTTTAAAAATTCTGATGTAGTCTGAGTAGGATCCACCACTTTCTTTTGATCAGACTTCTTAAACTTAACTTGCTTCTGGACACCCCATTTAGGAAATGCAGGCTGAGGCTCATGATGTTTCTTTTCTGAATCAGCCAACTTAGCCTTTGCTGCATCTCTATCTTCCATTTCTTTTTGGCTCTGTGCTAGGGTTTGGCATAATTCTTCCACTTGCTGATGTAATTCTTCTGCCTGATGAAGGTAATGGGGCAATAAGTCAATAGCAACAGGTTTGGGCTCCCCTTCATACAGAACCATAGCCATCCCCAAGTTTTCTTCCAGAACATTTGCAGCATTTTCTGGGGGAATATTGATAGTGGCCTCAACTTCAGAATCTGAGGCTTCTTCTACTACAACCTCTTCTTCAGCCATACTTATCTTGATGGCTTCAGTAAGCTCATGGATTTCCTCAAGTGTCTGGCTCATAGTGGCTTCCTCAGGAATTTGGGACATCTGAGGGATTTCTGAAACAATGGATGAGAGAATGGTGGCAGCTTCCACAGCCTTTTCTTGAATCTGACTGCTTTCCCCAGGAGTTGGAACACTGAATAACTTCTCCCCCTTTTTGGCATCATCAATAATGGGAGGTGAGGCTTCTAGGACAGCTTTCCCTTTTCTGATATAAGTCTTGGCAAGATCAGGTTTAGGAGAAGGGTGAGGGAAAGATGTAGGCTGAGAGAGTGGAGGAGGAGGAGGTTGTTGGGGAGGTGCAGGATGAGAGGCAGGGGTAAGGATGTGGTCAGGAGAGGGTGGAAGGTCTGGATGATCAGAGGAACTAGAAGAAAGTTGCTTAGAAGGAGAGGAAGATTTGGTTGGTAAAGGTGTGTGTTTAGGTGAAGTTTGTGTTTGGGGAATTGGAGGAGAGGGATGAGAGTGAGAGGGTGAATAACGAATGGGGGATACCTGATGAGCCTCATACCCAGCAAAGGGAGATAAGGGAGGGTCTGGAAGCTTGACTTGGTGAGAGTCCCTCAGAATGGCCTCCAATCCCGCAAGTCTGTTGTGCAAAAACTTGTGCATGTTCACCACAGCATCATATCCATTAAAAATGGTCATGGTGCTTTCCTTGATAGATTTCACCACAGAGTCATTCAAAGCAGCCACTAATCTTTTGAGCAATCGATCCTCCATGGCTTGATGCTCCAGAGCCACTTCTTCCACCACCCTGGCTGAAACTCTCTCAACCAGATCATCAATAATATTTGCAGGAAGGGAAACCCCTTGATCTGGAAGAGATGTAGAAGGGTGAGGATGAGCCTGTGGTACAGGGCTCACAGGAGAAGTATGAGGAGTTTCTTCTTGACCCATGGGATCAGGAACATGGCCCTGGTCTGGAATTCCTACTGATCCAATTTCTGCTTCAGGTTGTTCCTCTTCAATATGAATGGTAGGATCAGGCTGAGAGGGAATCTGTCCAAAGGGAGGCACCCCCATCTTCTTCAGATTAGTCAGATCAAACTTGGGTGGTTCTTTATTCTGTTCACCTTCAAGCCAGAAGACTTTGTTGTTGCAGAGAATGAAAGACACCAGTTGAGCAAAGGGAAGAGTGGTTTTCACTGTCTTAGTCTTGTGAAACCTCAAAAATTCTTCACAGATAACTTGTCCAGGGTTAATAGGAATCTTGTTGATCAGCATGGGCAGAATAGGATTATCAATGTCCAGAATCAGAGAAAAGTTTCCTGCCTTGTTGACCATGCATCTGGAATAGGCATAATGAAGAATCCTATAGGCAGGAGGCAATTGAGCAGGTGTTAGATTTCCCTTGATAGGACTCATTGGCTGATAGATCTGCTTGAGTTCTTCATCTGAAAATTTATTTCTTATCTGCCAGGGGTTGTACTCTTCCATATTAGGCCCATCCATATGAAGCCATTGGTTTAAATTCTTCCAATCAAAAGAGAAGGCCTTGCCTCTAACTTTGGAAGATATTGTAATTCCTGTGACTTTCCCTTCTGTTTCAATGACATGAATCTTCATGTTGGAATAGAAGGCCTTGATAACCTTCTCATTGTAGTGGTTCTGGATTCCTATCCAATGCTTGTAGGGTGCCAACCACTCAGTCACAGGGAAGCCATTCTTCTCCAGATAATCAACATCAACACAACCACACCTTGGTTGCAAGGCTCTCCTCTGAATATCTTCTGAGGCTTCCTCAATAGGACCCTGGGCAAATGATGAATCAATGGGAACTTCTGTATCCCCTGAAATAAGCTCTCTGACTCTGACTGATGAAGGACTTTTGTGTTGAGGTTTGGATGCAGAGCCACGGGTTTTGGCCATTTGTGGTGATGGTTGAGAGGTTGAGGGAATAGGATTTGAGGGTGGAGAAGGATGTCTGTAGGTTAATGCTGGGTCTCCTTGGGGTAATGGAACTGTATCAGGGACAATCTGGGCTCTATAGTTCTTTGGGATACGCATCTTGGGTGCCATGGGTAGAGGTTATATAGAGGATTGAGGGTTATGCCTGTTAAGTCGAAGGGTTGTAACTGGTTTTGGAGGAGTTATGTCTGGTAATGATTCGAATGATGGCAACAGTTATGATAATCACGAAGGGATTTGATGGTTCGAACGTTAGGGTTTAAGAGAAGATGAAGAGAGAATGCTTTAGAACAAATGCAATATGGTGCGAAATGATGCTTCAGATGCACATGTCAAGTTTATATGAGAGAGAAATCACAGAAAAGCATGTAACTGTCAGAGAAAGTGTACGTTACAAAAGTTACCGTTGACGCCTAATCGATTACACGTACTGAGTAATCGATTACAGGGAGTAGTCTCTGATCGATGAGATGCGTCTGATCGATTAGGGTTGCTGTGATCGATAGTTCCAAGCTGAGTAATCGATGCCCAATCGATTACTCCTTCCTTGTGATCGATCAGACAGTTCTGATCGATTATGTCTTTCTCCCTAATCGATCCTTCTTTCTTCTCTAATCGATGCCTAATCAATTACAGGGCATGCTCTGTAATCGATTAAGGTTGCCTGATCGATTGGACGTAGAGCCTGCAAAAACTCTATTTTGATACTCCGATGCCTAAGTTAGTATTAGATCCTAAAAAAAACATGAAATAATTCAGATAAATTGATAATTTTAATACAAACTTACAACTCATTGGGATTTACCATTCCCAATTCTCTTCTGATGAACATGAATTGACCAGTTTCTAAGGGTTTAGTGAAAATGTCAGCCAGTTGCAAGTGTGTTGAAATAAATTCCACTCTGACATCCTTCTTTTGCACATGATCTCTGATGAAATGATGCCTGACATCAATGTGCTTTGTTCTTGTGTGATGTACAGGATTTTTGGCTAGACTGATAGTGCTTGTATTGTCACAGAGGATTGGAGCTTCTGGAAACTCCATCCCTAGATCCCTCAATTGATGCTTGAGCCATAGAACTTGAGCACAACAGGTTGCAACAGCTATATATTCAGCTTCAGTAGAAGATAGAGAAACACATGTTTGTTTCTTGCTTGCCCAAGAGACTAAGGATCCTCCAAGATATGCACATTGACCACTGGTACTCTTTCTATCAGTTTTGTACCCAGCATGATCTGAATCTGAGTAAGCCATGAGATACTCCTGAGTTCCTTTTGGATACCACAGCCCCAGCTCCTGAGTTCCTACCAGATATCTTAAGATTCTTTTAACACATGTGTGATGCATTTCTTTAGGATTAGCTTGATATCTGGCACATACTCCCACACTGAATTGAATATCTGGTCTGCTGGCAGTTAGATATAAGAGAGAACCAATTAGACCTCTATATGTTGTTTTATTGAAGTCCTTTCCTTCTACATCAGCATCCATTACTGCTGTGGAGCTCATAGGAGTATCTTCTTCCTTGGACAGATCCATTCCAAATTTCTTCAGAATTTCCTTCACATACTTTGTTTGAGAGATGAAAATCCCATCCTTTCTTTGTTTAATCTGAAGCCCAAGGAAGAAGTTGAGTTCTCCCATCATGGACATCTCGAATTCTCCCTGCATGATCTTTGAAAATTCCTCACAGAGAGATTCATCAGTAGCACCAAAAATAATGTCATCTACATAAATTTGTACAACAAGCATGTTTGTCTTTTTATGTAAAATAAATAGAGTGGTGTCTACTTTTCCTCTTGAAAAACCTTTTTCTAATAGAAAATTACTTAACCTTTCATACCAGGCTCTTGGTGCCTGTTTGAATCCATATAAGGCCTTTTTAAGCTTAAAGACATGATCTGGTTTAGTGGCAATTTCAAAACCAGGAGGTTGTTCAACATATACTTCTTCCATGATATAACCATTAAGAAAGGCACTCTTTACATCCATTTGATAAAGTTTGAAATTTTTGAGGGATGCATAAGCTAATAACAGTCTTATTGCTTCCAATCTTGCAACTGGAGCAAAAGTCTCTTCATAATCAATACCTTCTTGGTTATATCCTTTAGCCACAAGTCTTGCCTTATTTCTGACAACAGTCCCATGTTCATCAAGTTTGCTTTTGAAAACCCATTTAGTTCCGATAATAGGATATTTTGAAGGCCTTGGAACTAAATCCCAAACTTGACTTCTTTCAAATTGATTAAGTTCTTCTTGCATTGCAGTTATCCAATCACAATCTTCTAAAGCTTCTTCAATGCAAGTGGGTTCAATTTCAGAAATAAATGCAGAGAAATGTATTGCATTTTGAGTTTGATGTCTGGTTCTAACCCCTTCATTAACCTCACCAATGATTTGTTCAGGTGGATGATTCCTGTGATGTTTCCATGCTGATGGTCTAGCTGGTGCATCATGTGAATCATCCTCTTGTCTCTCCTCATGAGATTCATCTAGTGGAATTAATGATTGAGTAGAATTTTTAACCTTCTTTTGAAGAACTGATTCATCTTCTGGTGTAACATTCTGCTCAGAGTCAGTTTCATCAAAGACTACATGAACTGACTCTTCAACAGTGGAAGTCCTTTTATTGAAAACTCTATAAGCCTTACTTCTACTAGAATAGCCAATGAAAATTCCAGAATCAGATTTAGGATCGAATTTACCTAGATTTACCTTCCCATTATTGTGGATGAAGCATTTGGAACCAAACACCTTAAGATGGCTTACATTTGGCTTTCTTCCTTTGTACAGCTCATATGGAGTTTTGTCCATTCCCTTTCGAATGTAAGCTCTGTTTGAGATGTAGCATGCAGTATTCATTGCATCTGCCCAGAATACTTGAGATACTCCTTTTTCATTGAGCATTGTTCTGGCCATCTCAGTGAGTACTCTGTTCTTCCTTTCAACCACTCCATTCTGTTGAGGAGTTCTAGGGGCTGAGAAATTGTGATTGATTCCATTTTCTTTGCAGAGATCTAGAAAGTCTTGGTTCTCAAATTCTCCTCCATGGTCTGTTCTGATTGAACTGATTTTCTTGTCTTTCTCATTATGCACTTTCTTAGCAAACACATAAAAAGCATCAAAAGTTTCATGTTTGGAGGAAAGAAACATAGTCCAAGTGAACCTAGAATAGTCATCCACAATCACAAGAGTGTACAGACTTCCTCCTAGACTCTTCACTCTTGCTGGACCAACCAAATCCATATGAATTAGTTCCAGAGGTCTAGTAGTGGTAACTTCCTTCTTAGGTTTAAAAGAGGACTTTGTTTGTTTACCCTTTTGACATGCTTCACACACCAAATCAGATTTTACCTTCATATTTGGTATCCCAATAACCAAATCCTTTTTGATTAATTTCTCTAATTGAGACATATTAACATGAGCTAATCTTTTATGCCATAGCCAACAATTATTAGAATTGCTAATAAAACATTTTTCAGAGAGATGCTGATTTAAATCTACTACATACAGGTTTCCATTCCTGTTGGCTTGCAATCTGTAATTTATATTTGATTTGTCTATAGCTAATTCATTCTTATCTACTATGAAGCATTCATCTGAGTCAAAAATTACCCAGTTACCTCTGTCAGTACTTTGACTGACACTCAGCAAATTGTGACAGAGACCTTCCACAAGATAGATATCTTTAACTGGACCAATGTCTCCTTTTCCAGTGATTTTACCAGATTGATTTCCTCCAAAACTCACTTTGGCACCATCCTTTAAAATCAGGTTGTCCAATTTTTCTTTATTTCCTGTCATGTGTCTTGAGCACCCACTGTCAATATACCATTTTGCGTTGTTGGATGCTTTGAGACATACCTGCACATACTAAACAGTTTTAGGTACCCAAATTTTCTTGGGTCCTTTGGGATTAGTTTGCTGCCTCTGGTCCAAGTGGACTCTAGGCTGATGTGTCCCTTTGGGAACCCACTTGTATGATTTTGATAATCCATATTTCTTAGGATAACAAGTGGATTCAAAATGACCTTTTCTATTACAGTAATTGCAGAAAGAGAAGGGTGATGAATATTCTGAAGCTTTTCTAAAAAATTTCATGTATGATTTCTCTTTTGGTACAAATCTTTTTTCTTTCAAATTTTTGGGAATTGAATCATACCCTATTCCAGTTTTATCTCTATATGCCTTTTGATTCATTAGCATGATATCAAGAGTTTCTGTACTCTTGGTGAACTTCTTTAGAATTTCAGAAATTTTTCCATTTTCTTTTCGTAGAATTTCACAGTTTTTGCAATCAGAATCTTCTTGAGGAATCTCTTCTGAAATCTGTTTACATTTCTCATAATCAGATTTTTCAGTTTTCTTTTCAAGTTCTTTGTTTTTCTTTCTCAGAATAGATACTGCTTTTGCAAGTTTTTCAAATTCAATATGTATATCATCATAAGCATCTTGAAGCTCTTGAAAAGATGGGTTAGTAGGATATACCTCACTATCAGATGATTCCTCTTGAGCCACTAGGCAGAGGTTGGCTGCTTCCTTAACATCACTAGTCTCCTCATCTGAACTGTCTCCCCATATAGATGAAACGTATGCTTTCTTTCTGCCTTGGAATTTCTCCTTCTTTTTCTCTTTTTCTTTAAATCTTTGAAGACTTGGACATTCATCCTTGAAGTGTCCAGGCTTCTTACATTCATAGCACACAGGAGCATTTTTCTGGGGGTCCTTTCTGATGTTGCTTGAGCCACCTCTCTGGTATCTTCCTCTATTTCTGAAGAACTTTCTAAATTTTCTGACCATAAAAGCCATCTCATCATCATCCAGTTCCTCCTCATCTTCCTCATCCTCATCATCTTTTGTAGAGGCTGTTAGCGCAAGATTCTTTTTCTTTTTATCTCCATAGAGTTCTCTTTGCACTTTAATAGTTGTTTCATACTCAGCTAGACTTCCAAACAGTGACGTGATGGAGCTCATGGATTCTCCTCTCATTTCTTGGATTGCAGTAGCTTTCATCTGCCATTCTAGAGTCAGAATCTTTAAGATTTTGGAAACTTGTTCTGCCTCTGAAATTCTTCTTCCGAGAGCTGTAAGATTATTGATCAAGTGAGTGAATCTAATTTCTAGCTCCCTAATTGGTTCTCCTTCTTCCATTTTGAATAAGTGGAAGTCAGTAATTAGTTGCTCAACTCTTCTAGTCTTTACACCACTGGTTCCTTCATGAGCAACTGCTAGAGCGTCCCACATTTCTTTGGCAGTCTCCAGATGACATACTCTAAAGTATTCTTTCTGACTTAAGGCATTTTGGAGAATCAAGACTGCTCTGCTGTTGAGTTCCAGGTCTCCTTTGTCATCATCTGTCAGCTCATGAGGAAGCTTTGGCACTTGAACTCCATTTTCAGTTTTCATAGGAACAAGGTTCCCTTCTTCAACTATCCTCCAAAGATCATACCCAGATGATTTGATGAACACTTTCATTTTCATCTTCCAAAAGGTATAATGTTCACCATTAAAACCAGGGGGTTTGTTGATTGAACTGCCTTCTGGGAGAACGTTGTCGTATCCTGCCATGATAGATCTTTTCTTCTCCTGATCGTGGGATTAGTGTACGCTGAGAAGACCAGGCTCTGATACCAAATGTAACAGACAGGATTGCACAAGAGGGGGTGAATTGTGCTTTCAAAAACTAATTCTGAAATGACAACACAGATTATACTGGTTCAGCCCAAACTTGGCCTACGTCCAGTTCTCCAACTTGCAGTTAGGTTCCACTAGTTCCTCAAGATTCAATCAGGCTCTTGACAGCCTTTACAAGTGACAGCAAGAACTACCCTCTTTACTGATCACTCCCCCTTATACTTTGTAAGATTACACCCTACTCTTAAGATCCCACTATCGTAAGAGTAAATCTCACTTTGATAATGAATACAATATGATTGTTCACTCAATTGAACATATTGTGTTACACACTTAAGAATATGAAATCAATGAATGTTGAGAGTATTGAGTGCAGTAGATACAGATAATCAATGTGGCAATCAATTTCTACAACTAACTTCTTTCCAATAGCATTTATAGTTTCTCTTATAAATATATCCGTTGAGAATATGGCCGTTGAAGTCCACAAGGAAGATTGAGAAGTCTGGTAGAGTAATGGTGATGAAATCTGCTATGCATTTACTCCTTTGTACTTGCTTTTGCTTTAGCTCATCTTTCTTCTTCTATCGCTGACAGAGTAGGTGAGCTCCAACGGCTCTTTTGATCAATTTGTGTGTTAACGTTAATTTCCATAAGTAGGTCTGAACAACTCTGTACTTTGAAAGCTAAAAATAGGCTTGACCATTGATTTTGAATATTTTCTATCGCCACTTCGATTACATGCCTCTGATCGATCACAGGATCTGTTGTCTAATCGATTACACATCGATTACCTATAGATTATAGCCTGCATCACTGAACATCAGATTAGTAATTCATGCGCCTCATCGATTACGTGGGAGGCCTGATCGATTATGCAGATTTGATCGATTACTCATATTCCTCTAATCGATTGCAGACAGATTACATTCAGATTACTTAATCTTCTCCTAATCGATTACATGGCTCTAATCGATTAGGCAATTGACTCTTAATCGATTACTGGACTCTTATCGATTAGACTGGGATCTCTTAATCGATTACATGACTCTAATCGATTGGACTAAGGTCTCTTAATCGATTACACATCTCTAATAGATTAGGTTAAGATTTTCTCATCGATTACAAGAACCTCTAATCGATTGGGTGCTATATAATTTGAACTTGTTTCATCTCTAATCGATTAGGCTAATTTCACTCATCGATCACAGGGGCCTCTAATCGATTGGGCGCTATCTGATTCTTCTCTAATCGATTGGGCTTAAGTTATTTGACTTGCAATCTATCCCTGATCGATTGGTTAAGACTTAGAAATCTCTATCAGATTAAGCCTAAGATATTTCTGATCTTATCATAGCCCTTCCCTATGCCTAAGCTATGTTTAGTTATCATCAAAACTTATCATTCTAACACCAACTTCTCTAGCCTCTATCTTGGAGAAGGATCTGGTTCAAGCACATGAAGACGCCATTGAAGGATGGGAGAGAGCAGGGGCGTGATGAAGATTAAATTTATGGTTTGTCATTTTATTTTATTTTTATGTTTTGCTTTACATTTAGTTGTAAGTCTTGTGTTAGTTGTTCTTTGTTTCTTGTATCTCTGTGTGTTTGTGTCTTTCATAGTTTACGATTGTATAGGCTTATTTTTTTTCTTGGTGGCGATATTGCTGCTGGTTTTTGGCTGTCAAATTGCTGTCATATTGCTGTATTTTTACTGCCTTATTGCAGGTGTCTTGGTGGTGATATTGCTGCTTCGTTTGGCATTATTTTGTGCTGGTTCTTGCTGTTATTTTTGCTATTAGTTTGCTACTGTATTGTGCCCAAAATTGTTGCAGAATATCAGTTCATTTTGATGCAATTCACTGCTGTCATGTGTTGTTTCTTGCAGTAGAATTTGAGCTTGTTTTACAAAATCTTGTGGTTGTCAACGATTAGTTAACTTGGTCAAAAGAGGAAAAACAAAACTAAATACTTTCACATCTTTGCTTAAACTTTTACTTATATATTGTCCTTGATATTTAATAAGTTATTAGTAGACTTAAACTATGAAGTTTGCCGTTATAAAAGATCATTATGATCTTTTCCTGATTACATCCTTTATTTGGTAATTGTAGTAACATAGAGGAGGCTATTGCAAAGTTTGCACAACTAACCCTACAAGAAAGGGCAAAAAGGTATAATTAAAAGGGAAAATTTCAGTTTACCCCCTAATAAGGAATTAATCTCAGATTCCCCCCTAAACATTCTGAAATTTCACTGCACCCCCAAGGGACTAAAGTGAAATTAAATGTTTTAGCTAAAAGACCAAAATGTTCTTATTGAATTTTGTATTGGATTTCCAAGACACATATGAAGAATTTCCAAGACACATATAAAGAATTTCCAAGACATTTATGGGAAATTTCCAAGACGTATATGAGGGAACTTTTCAAAACATTTGTGTTTATTTTCAACATCAATGTGAATATTTTTAAGTCTCAAAAATCATGGAATCCAAAACTAAAACATCCAAAATTTCACAACTATATTTCCAAGACACATATGAAAAATTTCCAAGACACATATGGAGAATTTCCAAGACACATATGAGAAATTTCCAAAACGTTTGTACTTCTTTCAATAAGGACATTTTGGTCTTTTAGTTGAAACATTTAATTTCACTTTAGTCCCTTGGGGGTGCAGTGAAATTTCAGAATGTTTTGGGGGGAATCTGAAATTAATTCCTTATTATGGGGGTAAAATGAAATTTTCCCTAATTAAAATCCTTTCATATATAACAAATTATTATGCGTTCTTATCTAAGCTGTACAAGATCATGACTACTGTTTTCAATTTGGTGAGAAAGGGATAGACAAGTTGGTATGTTTGACAAGTTTTTTGTTTGTACATCTTTTTTATCATATATTTTCACATATACAACGTGTAAGAGTATTGATATCTTCATACATTAATTGTTGTAATATTATTTTTTATTTACTAATGTTATTATATTGGTTAACTTGTAGCATATTGTAGTTAATTAATTAGAATACTTGCTTTAAATGTATTTGATCTTTGGATATATGACTTTTTTGTGTATATATGTATTGAAAATGTATGTAATTTTTGAACTGATGCTGACATGGGATAGTATTAATAATTATTAGAAATTAAAATTATTTTTTTAAAAAAATAACCTATAGCGGCGCTTATTTTGTGCTAAGTGCTGCAATAGGTATAACTATAGCAGCGCTTATTTCGTTAAAAGTGTCGCTATAGGTATACCTAAAGTGGCACTTATTTTGTTAGAAGCGCCGCTATAGGTATACCTATTGCAGCGCTTAGAAAGCGCCGCGTTAGACTTAATAGCCTATTGTAGCACTGACTATTGTGGCGTTTATAAGAGCTGCTATAGAGGCAAAATAAGCGCTGCTATAGGCAATTTTTGTAGTCGTGGAAGTTTTTGAGATTTTATATGGTTGGTTTTGTTTGTAGATATTATTTGATTATTATTTATCTCTATGTTTATTATTCTTGTTTAGGATTTGTTAGACCATCGTTAAGCCATTATATTTTTTTCCATATATATTGGTGTACTTAACTCATCTCAATACACAATATTTTTATTTCCAATATCTATCTATCTATATATTTCTTGAAAGCTCATAGCAACAATTCTATTGGTCCACATGTCTAATGACATCATCTTCACTTAACTTAATTATTGGTCCACATGTTGACATAATCAAAGTCATAATGGAAAGTTTTATTCTTAATTTCAAATTTCATTGCCAATAATTAATCATTACTCATCATATATTTCTACTTTTGGGAAGGTATTTTTTGAATTTTGAGAGCTATTTAAAATTGAGCAAAGCAATGATTAAATACATAAATGTATGAAAGTTATTTAATATTGAGCAATGATTAAATACATATATATCTACTTTTAAGAAGGTATTCTATATTAATTCTCTTTTGTATCACGTACATACCTCTTAGTGTAATATTGTTTATAGAAAAATCAATCCATATGTATTTTTTTTAATCTGCAATATTTGACTTTTCAAATGTACAAATTAATTATTGTCTTCAAATAAGTCACTATTTTAGGCAACAATTAAAACACACACACACACACACACACACACACATATAAATATGATTTACAATCAACACTATTAATTTTGCTTCTGAAATTTATAAAATAATTAATGTGTTTAAATCAGTCCGTAAATTAGATAACAAGGTATTAATTATTTTTCTATTTGAAAATTTTTCCTTTCGAATTTTCATTTCCATTGTCAAAAATAAATTGGTTGCTAGAAAGCTACACCGATGAAAATCAATTCTCATGTACATATATCTTAATTTACTACTATTGTTTTAAAAAAACCACATGTTTTTTAATCTACAATATTTGGCTTTTGATATTTACAAATTGATAATTGTGTTCAAATAGGTCATTAGTTTAGACAACAATCCAAATATATATATATTTCATTTATAATATGACATAACTCTAAAAAATGTACTTATTTGAGTATTTGAATACGTACATACTTATCAATTTATTATTGTTTATAAAAAATTCAAATCATATATATTTTTTTAATCTCCAATATTCTGGTTTTGAAGTATAGGAATTAATTATTGTGTTAAAATATATCTCTATATTTTAGGCAACAATCAATAAATATGTATTTGATTTACAATATATAATATTACCTAAGCAAAGAATCTAATTTATGTGAAAGTATATCATATTGAAAATTCCAAATAAATTGCACCCATTCAAGCAAAAAAAAAAAAAAAAAAACAAATCACTTTTTTTCTATTACAATTTAAACCATGCTCAATCAGTTGTTGAATCATATTTATTTCTGATTTAAATCATTATTGTATTTTCAATATTATTTGTTTATTTTTAATAGTCAAACTTGCCCAAACAGTTGCCCATCTTATTTATATATGATTAAAATTAAATGAACATCTAAATCTACATTGTTATAACTCACACAGTTTTGCAATCAGGCCATATAAAATGAATTTATATTTTCTGTTTGATTCAAATGAGTGCATTCAATGATTTAGATCATTAAAATCAACTTTTGTTGTCTTCGAATATCTAATGAACATATAAATATGTATTTTGATAACTCATAATTTTGCAATAAGCCTTTTAAAAATAATTCATATTTTCCCTTTTATAAAAAAATTGCAATCAATGATTTAGATTATTTATATCCATATGTATTCAACTTTTATTGGTTTCAAGTAACATTTTTAATCATGAAATAATTACTCAAAAAAATTTTGTTCTTTAGTTTATTTCATTTTTATTTTTAACTTCCGTACATCGTGCGGGGGAGAAAAATCTAGTTTTTCTCTAAAGCTTGTTTCTTTCAATGACAACATATAGTTTCGCACTTTATAAATAAAAAAGATTGAGTTTAAATTTTCACAATGCAAATAAAGCAACAACAACCAAGCCTTATCCCACTAAGTGGGGTCAGCTATATGGATCGCACGACGCCATTGTGCTCTATCGGTAACCAAATCTTTAGATATATTATTTACTAAAAGATCTCGCTCTACAACTTCATTAAATGTACGCCTCGGTCTCCCTCTTCCTCTCTTAATCGGACTCCAGACTGTTTGATCTACCCTCCTCACTGTCGCACCTAATGGCCTTCTTTGTACATGTCCAAACCACCTCAAACAATTTTCTACCATTTTCTTACTGATAGGTGCCACTCCAACTCGTTCGCGTATATGATCATTCCGAATCTTATCCTTTTTTGTGTGACCACACATCCATCTCAACATCTTCATTTTAGCTACCCCCATTTTATGTTCATATTGACCCTTCAAAGCCCAACATTCACTACCATATAATACTGCTGGTCTTATAGCAGTGCGATAAAACTTCCCTTTTACCTTATGTGGTACTTTTCTATAGCAGAGAACTCTAGTAGCTTTCCTCCACTTATACCACCCAACTTGAATTCTGTGATTGATATCGTCATCAATCTCACCATCTCATCTTATAATTGATCCCAAATACCTAAACTTTGTCACTTGAGGGATTGTCTGCTATCCCAGCTTAACCTCCAAATCACCTCTAAGTTGTCTATTTGCAAAATTGCAATGCATATATTCTGTCTTACTCCTACTTAAACTGAAACCTTTTAACTCCAGCGCGTTTCTCCATATTTCTAATTTATCATTGATCTCCTCTCTTGATTCGGCCAGAAGGACTATATCATCAGCAAAAAGCATGCACTTAGGGACCTCTTCTTCTATAGGCTCAATTAGAGTATCTATTACTAAGTTAAACAAATATGGGCTCAAAGCTGATCCCTGATGTAGGCCATATTTAACAAATATTTAAAGTTTAAAATTTGAATTGTGCACCTTAAATTGTATTACATTAGTCATTGCTTTGGGCAACGCACCCATATCAATCTTTTATAAAATGCGCTTTTTATAAATCATGCACTTTAAATATATATAAAATGCGCTTTTACTTTATGGCTACCTTTCTATTTTTAATTGCTGTGGAAGCAAAAGGACCAATTGCTTGGAGAATCATTCCATTGTTTAATCCTTGGGTGAATATAATTATTTCAATCGGTGAAAGGGGAATCGGAGATTAAAATCTGAGAGTGGGGTATAATTCTTTATTTTGTGGTGGTAGATAGCGTCAATTTAATAATGTATGTGCATGCATGTGAGTGGAAGTAAGATGAGATTATTATATTCAATGGATTAGCTGGGGATAGGCGATAATAACTAAGTGAAAAATGAAGGGTTGAGATCAATCAGGGATAATAATCTAGGGACAATTGCACTCAGTTCCCAAGTAAGGGATTTAATATCAGACAGGTCCATTGATAACTTTTTGGCTTGTTAACCAAGGCTATTTCAGTTATCAATAATTGTCATTGACAATTCTTTAGAACCTCTTTGAAATTAAATCTCTTACTTAGGATTTTAGTGCAATTGTCCCAATAATCAAAGGGAAAAATTATAAAGACAAACTAGAGCCTATGATATTTATTAGGAAGTACCACAAAATTATATTCATATAGAAGGACTGGATACTAAAATAAAATTTTAAAAATACTATATTACCCTAAACAAAATCTTATTGATTTTCTCATACGTACATTTTTTTTAAAAAAAAAAAAAACGAAAACTAACCCATCATTTACACTATATCTTCTTCAATCATGACTAAATGACAGTTTTATTTTTAAAATAGGCACAAAATTTTATTGAAAATAAATATGTTATAAATATCTAGAAAATTGAAAAAAAAGATTTGGAAATTTTTTATTACAAAAATTTATCCAAAATTGGAATTTAATTAGTTTTATTACGGTAGACTAGTAAACATAATTGCATAAAAAAAGTAAATAAAATTTATTTAAAATAGTTTTTAAAAATATTCTTAATGAAATTAACGGCTTGGAGTTAGGTGTATGTTTTTAAAATAGAGGAGATAGCTGTATAATTAAAGAAAACACAAGGGAAGTTAGGAGATTATTTACTCTTATAAATAAAAATAAAATAAGTAATCATATATACAGATAAAAAGAGAAAACATAAAGTATATGGCCTAAATATCAAATACATTTTCTAAAGAACAAGTAGCCAATAAAAATAAATGAGTACTTTTCCTATTTTTACCCCTATTAATTATTAATTATATGTTTTTCTCTTAAGTTTTCCCACTCATTTTCTCACTCACTCATAATCTTCATAAATAATCGTCGAAAAAAAACCTTTTACACATTTATTCTTCATAAATAATGACCTTATCGAAAAAAAAATATTTTACAAATTTATTTTTTAACTAATCTTGATCAATATTTTGTTTATGCCATATAAGGGGGAGTCGAGGGAGCACTCAGGCTTCAGTCCAAACAAAAAAAAAAAAAAGGGAGCACTCAGGCGGAGAGGGAGAAGGAGAAGATGGGATTTTGAAATTTAATTTGTTTTGTAATCTCGGAATGGATGAAATTAAGAATAAAATAAACTGATTTATTACTGACTCACGAAGTCCAACAATGTTTTCTTTTCTTTTTTTTAGACCAGGTTTCGCTTCATTGACCATACTACATCATTGGCTTCTTTATGCACGCATTTGATAGTTGGTGATCTACTCCTCCCAAAAGCTCAGATGTACTTCTTTTTCCATAGCTTCGTATCACAAGCAGTTTCTCTTCCTGCAATTTCCTGATTTTCATCTTCTTCTTTGACATTGTCTCTGAAATTTCTTGTGTACTCTGAATTTTCTGATTTTCGTTATATCTTGTGGAACCAGGAAACGAATTTCTGTACTTATCCGTTTTGTTGGTACATCTTGTTAATTTCTTTTATATTTTTCTTTATTTTTGTGGTATTCTTTCAGTTTCACAACATTCCTTGCTTCTCCAGTGTTTCTTGATTTCTCTACTAGTTCTTAATCATCTTTTCTGCGAAATCCTTTTTATTTTTAAATTTTAGAAAGAAACTCCTAAATTTTCTCCTCTTGCAATTGTTGCTGCCACTTCTCCTTTGTTGTGATCATTTTCAAATTAACTTTGCTAGTTTTTGATATTTTTTAACGAAGAAAAAACCCGCAAAAATCTGCACTTTGAATTTGTCACTTTTCATATCACTAAAAAAAAGAAAAAGGGTTATTATTTCCTTTACTTTCAATTTGTTAAAAAAGAAAGTTATTCCCTCTGCTTTCGTTTTGGTTTACTTCGTGGTCTTTCTTGTTTAATTGATTTTGTTTTCCGGTTTCTTTTTACAATACATCATCTCTCTTCTGAAACTTTAGATTTGTGAGAACTGAGAAGCATTAGCTTCTTAAAGTTGTTCAAAATTACATAAAAAGAGTATGGAAAAGGGAAATCCCGTCATTGATATATAAATATATATATGTTGGAACACTATGGGTAGCTGACTATTGATGGTATAGAACTATAGATCGGAGGTTTGTATCCATTCAGACTGCCAAGTTCCCCATCAGTTATTGTAAGTTCAAAATACATATTTATTTCATAGCTAGCCCTTGTTTGATTTATCTAATGTGTGTTTGAAAAGCATCAAATGTTGTTGCAAAAATTTGTGTTTCAACAAAATACTCTTCTCTTACCGAATATATATAGCTGGAGAGCTGCCAACTAAAAGTTACATTCTCTTCTCACCTGGGTTACTGTAAGTTCAAACAGATATATTTATTTCTTAACTACTGTTTAGTGCTTAGTGATAAGCTTGCTTATGAGCTTATTTCACCCTCATGGTGACGTGATATAGAATTTCAGATAATAGAAAAAAAGGAAGATAAAGAGGAACCATATTCTGTTGACAGAATAACTATTTGCAAAAAAAGGATTAAAAAGTATCATGATCAGAGTTTGATATTGCATATATGAAAAATAACATGGCTATAAATAATTTAACATTGACAGTAGTGATCATCTGAACGATCTCACTCTTGCATTGGTTTTTACAGGGTGAAGAAGATAAGGATAGAAGGGGGAATCAAATTTTCATCGGCTTTAATTAAAAAAGGGTGAGATTTTTGTTTTCAAAGTTACAAATATATTTCTGCATTATTGACAAATAAGTTTAACTGAGTTTTGGCCATAACTTTTTGACAGAGCAGAAGTTAAATGGATCCTACTTTTGGTTTAGCAGACAAGTTTCGAGACCTAGTGATTAAGCTAATTGGGGAGCAACTTCTTTATTTGATTTCCTATGGCAAAAACATTAAGCAGCTCAATGAACGTCTTAAGCAACTCACCCTTGAAAGAAGCTCCTTACAGCATCAAATAGATGAGGCTACAAACAATGTAGAAAAAATTGAAGAGAAAGTTCTTCATTGGTTGCATGAAGTAGATGAGATATCAGAGCAAGTACAAAAGTTACATAAGGAGGGTCAACCTAAACGAGAGTGTAGCATAACTTCATGTCCCAACCCGTGGCTACGCTATAAACTAAGCAAAAGAGCAAAGGCAATTGCACAAGAAGTTGCTGATATTTGTGGAAGGGGAAACTTTGATAGAGTTTCTTATCGTGTTCCTCCCCAACTGATGCTAGAATTAACCAACAGAGAAAGCAATGAAGGTATTGATTCAAGAGTGTCAATTATGAATCAGATTATGGAGGCATTGCGGAATCCAAGTGTTAATATGATTGGATTGTGTGGGCTTGGTGGGGTTGGCAAGACCACTATAGCTAAAGAGGTAGCAAAGGATCAGAAGACATTTGAAAAGGTGATCATGGTGACGATTTCTGAAGAATTGAACATTGAGAAGATTCAAGGCCAGATTGCTGAGAAGTTGGCTATGCAACTCAATGAAAAAACTGGAGACATTAGAGCTTCTTATCTACGTAAGAGGTTGAAGCAAGAGAAGAATATGCTCCTAATTTTAGATGATCTTTGGGAGGAACTTGATTTGGCTAAAGTTGGAATCCCCTTTGTTGAAGGTTGCAAAATTTTACTAACTTCAAGGAATGAAATATTGCTGTCAAAAAACATGAAATGTCAAAAAATTATCAAAGTAGGCGTTTTATTAGAGAATGAAGCATTGGAGTTGTTCAAGAGGGTTGCCGAACTTTCAACTGACTCAAGCAGTGCTGAATTGATAAATATAGCCACTGAGATTGTTCAAAAGTTTGAAGGTTTGCCACTAGCTATTGCCACAGCCGCTAAGGCATTGACGGGGGAGAAAGATCCAAATGTGTGGAAAGATGCCCTGAAACGATTGAAAAATCCTTTAGCGAGAAGCAACACATTAACTAGACAGGTGGATTCCCTTTTGAAGTTGAGTTATGATCGCTTAAGCTCATTTGAGTACAAACATATCTTCTTGCTTGCTGCCATGTTGTCTCATGATCCATCAGTTGAAGACCTGCTAATGTACTCTGTGGGGTTAGATATTCTTCAACACATAGAAAACATTGAGGAAGCCCATGTTGGGATCTCTGTTATTGTAAGTAAGCTAAAATCAGCAAACTTATTTCTCGATAGCATTTCTAGTCAACATATTACAATACATGATGTCTTTCGAGATTTTGCATTATCGATTGCATCAGATGAATTACATGCTTTCATACGTAGAAAGTTGAAAGAATGGCCAGACGAAAATAAACTAGAAGGCTGCAAAGGAATTTGCTTACAGGAGAGTGAAATTAGTGATCTTCCAGAAGAACTACATGGTTCAGAATTAGAGTTCTTTATGCTGAATAGCACAAATTTTGATTTAGCCATACCCAACATGTTCTTCAAATCTTCAAAGAAGCTTAAAGTGTTGGCATTTACCAATGTGCATTTTCCTTTACTACCATCACTCAGTTGCCTTAAAAGACTGAAAGCATTGTGTCTGCACTCTTGTTTGCTAGAAAATATAACGGAGGTTAGAAGCTTGAGGAGTTTAACAGTCCTAAGTCTAGCTTACTCTAAAATTGAACTGCTACCTGTTGAATTAGCAGAGTTGACTTGTTTACAAATGTTAAATTTGTCTAATTGCTCCAAACTCAAAGTGATTCCACAGAAACTTCTATCCAGTTTCAAAAAATTGGAGGTGTTATACATGGAAAACAGCTTTGACCAATGGAAAGTTGAAGGATCTAGTGAAGCTAATGAAAATGCAAGTCTTGAGGAGTTAAAGGATTTGCCAATCTCTTCTCTAGATATTCATATTCCAACTGTCTCTACTTTGCCAGAGAACTTGTTCTTAAATATGAATCTGAAGAGATACAAAATATTTATTGGAAATCGTTGGAGATGGCAAGGCAATTGTAAAAGTTCAAAGATATTTAGACTTGAGCTCGGGAGAAATATGCATTTGAAACGTGGGGTGCGAAAGTTTTTGGAAGTAGTTGAAGATCTGCATTTATATGGGTCTAATGGGCTTGAAAATGTTCTTTATAGTCAGGGTGGGAAAGAATTTCGACATTTGAGGCATCTTCAGATTGAAAATAATCATGATATTAAATACGTTTTTATGAATTCAACACATCATGAGGCTTTCTTCCCAATCCTTGAAAGCTTTAAACTCTACAATTTGAATGCCCTGGAGAAATTATGTGAAGGACCGAATGTCATCGTACTTCCTCGGTTACACACTTTGAAGATGAAAAATTTGCCTGCTCTTACAACGGATCTCTGCATCAAGGATAGAGCATCGGATAACGCATGCAATGAAATTTTCCCATCACTTTTCAACAAGGTATGTTCAGATAATTTTATTCACGCTTTTTTCGTATTTTGTCTTCTTACAAAACTACAAACTTAATTACCAAAAAAAAAAAAACATTGAGTAGAATTAATTTTCTTTCCTATTCGGGTATTATGGCGCTTTTCAGGTTTGTTCTTCCTATTAGTTTTGTTGTTTGAATGTACCTACAGAAATTACTTTCGTATTAAGCTATCTATTATAACATTTTACAGTTCTTTCATTTTTTATTTACCTAATTTTCTTGAACTTGAAATTTCAAATCGAACTCTTAGCAATATCATAAAAAATATCGAGCTAGATGATAGCTCTACTTAGACATTTAAATAATATTTTTATGAAAAATAAGCCTATAAATCAAATTGATTTTTGTTGAATCATAGTTTCTTTCAACAGGTGTTACTTCCAAAGTTAGAGATATTAGAATTATCCCATTTGAACAGTTTGATTCCATCAATATGGGATGACCAACTATCACACAATTCATTTAGCAACTTGAAAGCATTGGTTGTGAAAAGTTGTGGTTTTGTAAAACTGGTCCCTCTTGTTGTGCTGAAATCTTTAAATAACTTGGAAGAACTGAAAGTGGAGGACTGTAACATGTTGGAGAACGTGTTTGATTTTGAAGATTTCAGTGATTGTAAAGAGATAGTGGCATCATCAGTTGTTGTGCCACTGAAAAAGATAATGCTATGGAAATTGCCAAAATTGAAGAGTATATGGAGCAATCATTCCCAAGGAAATGTCTCCTTCCAATGTTTAAGGAGCATTGATGTTTCTTTTTGCGAAAGCCTCACAAGTGTGTTTCCAGCATCTATTGCCAAAGGCACGCTTCATGGTCTTAAAGAACTTCAAATAAGTAATTGTGGTGTTAATGTAATTATTGCAAAGGATCAAGTTTTAGAATCTGTTGTTGCTACATTTGAGTTTCCTAGGCTCACTTCCCTTAAGCTATTTGACCTTCCAAATTTGAGGAACTTCTATCCACAGAGACACATACTAGAATGGTCACTTCAACTATTATCCATTCAATCTTGTGATGAATTAGAAATATTGCACGAGGAATCAAGTCCATCAGAAATACATGAAGAAGAGAGCACACTTGACACGAAGTATCCTCTGCTCTCCCACCAGGTACACTTCTAAATTAGCTATTCACTGATTATTTATTCAAAAGATAAGCTAATAAAATAGCAAAAAACTAACTTTAAGTATTGAAGAAAATAAATGAAACATCAAATTATATTGGTTTACAACCTAAAAATATTTAAATTTGTGAATCATTCTTATTGTTGAAATATTTATCAGAATATGATTAAGTTTAGGATTTGTGATTAACTTTAAGAAGTATAGTAATGCTGCGCAGATGAATCAAAGAAAAGGTTAGGATTTTGACCAGATGTTATAAGCTATAACGTCGGTATGTGATAACGTAAAGAAGATTGAAACTATAGACTAAAAAATCATATTAACTTTATTTATCATAACTAATATTTGAAGGTAATGTAATTCGTATGTCAAAGTTGCGGAAGTATCAAATTTTATTGGGTTAAGGTGTAAAAATACCACTCGTAAGTTGGAAAAATTGTAGCTGGCACCATATTAAAAGTTTAAGTCCAAAACTACCACTCCTAATTTGAAAACGTAGCAAATTTATTTTTCCGTCAATACTGAGTTAACTGCCGTTAGTATGAAGACATGGCGGATGATTTGTCGAACATGTATGATTGTTGACTGTCCTACGTGGCTTTTTTTTAATGGGTGAATGTACAAAAATACCACTCGTAAGTTGTAAAAATTGCAGCTGGTACCATATTAAAAGTTTAGGTCCAAAACTATCACTCCTAATTTGAAAACGTAGCAAATTTATTTTTCCGTCAATATTGAGTTAACTACCGTTAGTATGAAGACGTGGTAAATTTTTTGGAAGTGAAGAGAAAATTTTTAGCTCAAAAGAAATATCTTATTTAAGAATTTTATGGTCTTTGTTCGCCATGCGCCGCAAGTGCACGGGTCGCGCCAAGTAATAAAATGATGAGTAGAGTATCGTTTCCACGAGGATTTGTTCAAAATCCGGTCAAACAATGATTATCACACTCTCGCCCAATTTGAGTGATACAAATGTTGAGATTGAAAATTAAATAAGAAAATAAAATATAAACAGGTGATTCCCCAACTTCAAGGATAAAAAGGGTCCTAGGATTATCTATCCCCCTTTGTACTTCTCAAAACTCAATTAACCTCCCCTCAAGAAGCTCTCAACGAAACCTCGTGCTAATCTAGGGTTCAAAGAGTACTTGTAATGCTCTCTCGAGTCAAGAACAAGTGTTTAGTCCTATTCTTTGCACAATCTCTTGCCACAATTTGATAGAACCCAATTATCACACTCCAACCCTAATGTGACTATGCAAGGTTAGCAAGTATATCTCTATCTTACCAACAAAACCATCCGTTCGTCATGCAAACTTCCGGTTCTTGCACTACTTTACCCAAGTTCTACACTCAATCTAGCTCTCTCAAGTCATAAATCAAGCGAACACAACATCTAAATGGTGATCAAGCACTTAGAAGTATTAAGAACGGGGTAAAATAAGCACATAGATATCATTAATCACAAATCAAGAGGAGGAATCAAGAATCAATACATACAAGGGTTCAAAATAATCCTAGAATCAAAGTATTTAGCTACTCATATTCTACAACTCCAAGGGAGCATATATATACAACATTACAAATCAGAACAAGAGAAGAGAATGAAGAAGGAAGAGATAAACCAAGAGAGGAAGCCCAAATCTCTTTGAAGCTCCAAGCCCAAGCCAAATCCCACCAATCTCCAAGCCCTAGTAGAGCCAAACACGCCCAAAATATGACCAGAAGTCGAAGAATGAGGACTCACAACGAAGCCCTAGCTTTTATATCAGTCAAAACGCGCCTGTTCTGTCCAAAACGCGCAGAAACGCGAAGTTCGCCGTGGGTCTCGCCGCGGGCTCCCCAAAAATTACAGAATCAAATGTTGCTCGCCGTGGCTTTCGCCGCAGCGAGCTGACGGCAAGCTCTCTAAAATAGGGGCAGAGGCAGATGTACTTTGCCGCGGCGAAGTCCACGGCGAAGTCCTTTATTCTCTGCTTTGCCTTCCTTTTCTTTATTCTTTGAGCTGCTTTGGCTTCTTCTTATTTTTGTTCAATTGGGAGCTTGGTTGAGGGCTAAAATCTCTTGTTTATTGCTTCAAATTATTCCTGCAAAAATTATATACAACAACATAAGAAACTAACTACAAAAACAATCAAAATCTATATAAATATACAATAAGGTGCAACCGAAGATCAAATGAGCATTTTCCCTCTTGAGTATCCAAAATGTATCAATAATAGACAAAAACTCGAGTAAATATACTCAAATAATCATGACTTTCTAGGAGTCATCAGTCTTATAGTCTAATTTTATTACCTATTTTTTCTTCTTTTTTTTCCTTTTCTTCCCATTTTTCTTTTTATTTCTTTTCTCTCCCTCTCCATTTGTTGCCCCCCAACGCTCTCTCTCTCTCGTCTTCCTCTCTCTCTTCTCTCTCCCTCCATCCTCCTCCTTCCTGCCGGCCACCGATGAGCAAGTGCCGGCGACGAACCGTCGGTGGTACAGCCTCTCTCCCCCAACCTTCTTCTCCTTCTCTTTTCTTCTCCCTTCTCCTTTTGTGGCCGATAGGAAGCTTAAGGGGGTGATGTTCTATGCCGCGCTCGACTAACAAATAAGGTTGGGCATCCATAAAATCTTCGTCCTGGGTTGCAATCTATCCAAGAGGTCCACTCGGGTGCAGGCAGCGGAAAATGGCAGAACATCATAGGACCTCGTATTGTTCCTTGCGGCCATTCTTCCATTCTTCCACCGCAGGTTCGTAGCTGGCACTTGCTCGTCGGTGGCCGGCGGGAAGGAGGAGGACGGAGGGAGAGAAGAAAGAGAGGAAGACGAGAGAGAGAGAGCGCTGGGGGGAACAGATGGAGAGGGAGAGAAAAGAAATAAAAAGAAAAATAGGAAGAAAAGGAAAAAAGAAAGAAAAAGAAAATAGGTAATAAAATTAAACTATAAGACCATAAAATTCTCAAATAAGATATTTCTTTTGAGCTAAAAATTTTCTCTTCACTTCCAAAAAATTTACCACGTCTTCATACTAACAGCAGTTAACTCAATATTGACGGAAAAATAAATTTGCTACGTTTTCAAATTAGGAGTGGTAGTTTTGGACTTAAACTTTTAATATGGTGCCAGCTGCAATTTTTACAACTTACGAGTGGTATTTTTGCACCTTCGCCCAATTTTATTTTGAAGCTACCCTAGTAAGCAGACATGTCTTTTTATTTATACATTAGTATTTACAAGTTTATCTAAGAAAGAAAGGAAAATTAGTTGTTATTCATTTAATTGTTATTTATGTATTGTGCAGATAATTGGCGATTTGGAGGAGTTGAGATTGAGGGGTAAAGTAGTTAACATGATTGGGAATAGCCAGCTTTCAATGTATCACTTCCCCAAAATAAAAATTCTTTATTTAAATGTTGACAAAGCAACCACGATTTCATCCCGATCAATGTTGAAAAGCTTTCCAAATTTAGAGGAGTTGGAGTTGTGGGGTGACTTTAAGGAGGCTATTGAAGGGCATGATGTTCCTGCACTTGCTGCTCCCTTTTTGAAATTAACTCTCAAGAATATTTCCAATATGGTAAGCTTGGAACCATCTTTAATTTCTTCATCAAATCTCACACATCTACATGTGGAATTTAGTCATGGGCTGACCACTTTGATGACTCCATCAACTGCTCGAAGCCTCGTGCATCTCAAACGTTTCTCAATTGGTTTCTGCAATCAATTAGATGAAATTATAACTAAAAAGAAAGGAGAGGATGATGATGATGATGAAATCATTTTCAGCAAACTTGAGTTTTTGAAACTCGATTCCTTGCCAAAGTTGAAGAGATTTTGCAGCCACAATTATATTTTCAGGTTTCCATTATTGGAATGTGTGACTATATCAAGTTGTCCTCAGCTTACAATATTTTGTCCAGGAGCTATTATTCATACCCCGAGGCTTCAAAGCGTGCAATTGCAAAAATTTTGGGTAAAACATGAAGAAATTTGGGATACCAATCTTAACAAGACATTCTTCCGACAGGTGCGTGTAGCCTGTTCTGTTTCTTTCTTCTTTTTTTCACGGAAGTTGGCTTAAAGATTCTACTAAACTTTACAATTTTCTTATTACGTAAATATTAATTACAAGACACCACCAAAAATTGTTTCATAGTTCTTTTTTCTTTCTTATTACATAAATTAGTATTACTGAAATAGAACTTTTATAGCAATATGTCGAATCAGGAGAGCTGGTGTTAGATGAGAATGGTGTTAATGTGATAAAGAAAGGCCAATTTTCATTGGACCATTGTCCTGAAGTAAAAATTCTTCGCATGGAAAGATTTGTTGATGAAGGGGCAGTATTTCCTTATACATTGCTTGAGAGATTCCCGCAGTTGAATGAACTTCATGTGAAAAATAGCTACTTTGAGGAGATATTCCCATCTCATGAATATATTGTTGATCAAATCCCACCATTTAAGGAACTCTACCTTGCTAATTTGGATCAGCTCAAAAACATATGGAGGAATGATTCTCAACTGCAACCAATTCAAAATCTTCAAATGTTTCATAATGAAAATTGTTCTAACTTGATTAAATTGGCACCATCCTCCACTTCATTTCAAAATTTGATGGTGATGAAGGTGTCCAGATGTCATCAGCTTATCTATTTATTGACAAAGTCAACCGCCAAAAGCTTGGTGAATCTTGAAACATTGGAGATAAATGACTGTAAGAATATGGAAGAAATTGTAAAGAAAGAGAATGTTGAAGATGTACAAGGTTGGATCACTTTCAATGGGTTAAGAATATTGAAACTCACTCATTTACCAAGATTGAAAGCTGAAGAGGATAAACGGCATTCCAACATTGAAGATGGGGCAACAAATACAGGGTATATAAACATTTTCAAATCACTTTTCAGCGATGAAAAGGTAATAAGCTCAATTTAATTTATTCTTGTTTTGGTGGCAAGAAAAAATAATTCATGATGTTCTTATCTTGTATTAACTTCTTATTTTCAAGCATATTTTGGGATAATTAATTTTACTGGAATTATTATTCCGTTCATGAAAATATGTGCTTATGTTTTCTTATTTTAATGAATCTTATAAAAATTACTTTGACTATAATTACTTTTTGTTTTGTTTTGCCAGCACTATAATTACTTACTAGATAGATACTATGCATTTTATAGGTCTTTCCGTTTTCTTTTACTTATTTTTTCACTTGAAATTTCGAATAGAACTTTTCGCATTGTGTTGAAAACTATTATAGTAGATGAGAGCTATACTAGAATATTTAAACATTTATTATGAAAAATAAGCCTCCGGATTCAAAATAGTTTTTAATTTGTTTAATCGTTTTTTTTCTAGCAGGTGTTACTACCAAAGTTAGAGATATTGGAATTATCCCATTTAAACAATTTGATCTCATTGATATGGGATGACCAAATTTCAACCAGCTCATTTAGCAACTTGAGAACACTGATTGTGGATAGTTGTGGTTTTGTGAAATTGATTCCATTTCATGTGCTAAAATCTTTAAACAAGTTGGAAGAACTAAAAGTTGGGTATTGTGATATGTTAGAGAAGGTGTTTGATTTTGAAGGTTTGAATTATTTTCAAGACATGGAGCCATCATCAGTGGTTATTCCGCTGAGAAAGTTAAGCCTTTGGGAATTGCCAAAATTGAAGAATAATGTATGGAGCATTAATCACAGCCAAAAAGTAGTAAGCTTAGCACCACCCTTGGTTTTTTCACCAAATCTCACACATCTTGAAGTGGAATGGTGTCATGAGTTGACCACTTTGATAACATCATCAACTGCTCAAAGTTTGGTCAATCTCACACATCTCTCAATTCGTTACTGCGATCAAATAGAAAAAATTGTAGCAGAGCATGAAGGAGAGGATGATGACTGTGGAGACAAGGAAATCTTTTTCAACAAACTTGAGTGTTTGGAAATTTATGAATTACCTAGATTGAAAATGTTTTGCAATCACAATTATACTTTCAGGCTTCCTTTATTGAAACATGTAACTGTAATAGAGTGTCCTCGATTCAGGATGTTTTGTTCTGGAGCCATTTACACACCCGAGCTTCAAACCGTTCAAGTGTATCAATATGGATTAGATAAAGATATTTGGATGACCAATCTTAACATCACTATCCAACATCGGTTTACTGCTCATGAGGTACGCCCAACATTATGACGTTCTTATTATTCAGTTTCAAAAGAATTACTCATCATCTAAAATATCTACCATGAGATAAATGTTTAGTACAAATATAGTATTGAAATTTTGACATTCTGCATACCATAGATAATAAACTTTTGATATTACTTGACTCTAATCGCACCCAAAAACCTTAGGCAAGTGAAGATCAATGAATGTGGTAGACTACAAATAGTATTATTGTTGGGTACAACTTTGACTAGGAAGTAGGGGGCAAATTAAGAATGATGTTAGAGAAGAAATTAATGATAAAAAATATAAGTAGAAAAAGTTGACGGATCCATTAAGAAAGATTTAAGAAATGTTTCTTTTAAAAAGTATGTTGACTTAATTTAGTGAATTGCCATCTGAAAGCAATAATTTTATAAATAATTATTCTACTGAAAATTTCCACTGTCAAAAGACTAAAACTAAACGTGAATTTGATGGAAATAACGGGGCTTTTCCCCTAATTTAATTTAGGTGAGAGTGAGCAATAAAATTAATTGAAATGATTTTTTTTTCCTAATTTCAAAATATAGATGTGGTTTTAAGGGGAAATGATGAATAAGATAAATATTAGCAAAATATGAGTGATCCTTTAGGAAATATTTAATTCTTTTAAAACTATATCTTGATCTAATTTTCTAATAGCCAGCTAATTATGGCCATTGTTTTATTAATTGTCTTCTTATAGGTAATTTCCACAGCCAAAAGCGTGGTGTTAAGTGCAGAGAATATCACAATGGTAATGGATGATGTCTTTCCTAATGTGAACACTCTTTATATAGAAAGCTTCTTGAATGAATGGGCAACCTTTCCCTATAGCTCCCTTGAAAGATTTCCCAACTTATATCAGCTTTATCTAGAGAATAATTCATTTGAGGAAATATTCCCATCAGAGAACATATGGAAACTCGCACCATTTGACGAACTATACGTTGCCAATTTGAATAAACTCAAGAGCATATGGAAGGATGATTCTCAACTACCACCAATTCATCAAGACCTAACATTCCTTCATGTCAAAAGTTGTTGTAACTTGATCAACTTGGCACCATCCTCTTCTTCATTTGAAAATTTGAGGGAGCTGGTTGTATCCAGATGTGACAAGCTCATATATTTAGTGACAAGTTCAACTGCAAAAAGCTTGGTGAGTCTTGAAGCATTGGTTGTAAATGACTGTGAAAAAATGAAGGAAACTATAAAGAATGATATCAATGGAGATGTAGAAGGCGGAATAACATTTAGCCAATTGCGTAGCATAGAACTCACCAATATGCCAAGCTTGAAGATGTTTTCTTCAGAAACTCAAGCCTTCCAATTCCCAGAATTGGATGAAATACAAATAATTAGATGCCATGAAATGAAGACGTTTTGTCTAGGAGTGTTGGAGACACCAAAGTTGTCTATAGTGAAAATGGAAGAGCATGATATGATATGGAATGATAAAAAAGAGCTTAACAAAACGATAGAAATGCTATCCTCAGCAAAGGTACGATTCACCTATACTAACAAATATTGTTTTTAAAATAAATAGTTAATAGTTAATGAAATATAAAAGTTGATTATATTGTGCTTATGCCAATGTTGTCTTTTTTCAAGATTACATTTTTAGGCAAACTAATATTTTGATTTTATTTTATGGCAGGCTAGCATTAATGCAGGTGTTGTTGGCAATGACGAAACTTGATAAAGAAGGTGGACTGAAGTAGTTATATATGTTCGATTATTTAGTAAATGACACTCTGCTGATATCATAAGCAATATTATTCCTCCCACTAAATTGAGGGATGAATGCCTTAACCCAGGTCGAAACTCTACCCTTAAAACTGTAGTTTGTCTTATTGTGTATTATGACTCAAAAGTATGAAAGACTCAGAAATTGGGTATGCTGTGATTGTGAAGTTCTCATTCAACAACTGTGGTTTGCTCAATTATGCTATTAAGCTAAATTAGTTTAAGTACAAATTTTTTTCTGTTCAAGTGAGAGAATTTATAGGTACCATTGATTTAGGCCTCAAAATAACTAGATTACTCTCTATAGTGATAGGGAGACAACTTAGGTAGATCTCTTGGTTCTTTGGCAATATATGAGATTGAATTGATTAATTTTCCAAAGTTATAACAATGATTTCGGTTCAGAATCAAAGTTATTTAATCCTATATAATTCTTTTTGTTATTTTCTTTTAGTGAATGGAATTGTGAAACAGAAAATGCATTAATGAATGTAGGTGAAAGAATTGTCAATTATGATAAATAATTCCTCCATTTTGTATCCACTAGATATTCATTGCCTCTTATTTTAATTTAAAGTTCTCTAGGTTTGCAAAATTGGTATATCTTCACTATGTACATGAATTCACTAACTAAACAACTCAAATCCATCATGAAGCAACAAAAGAATTGATTCAAATTGCATGCATCAAGCAAAAAATCTCCAACTAGGATCCTGTGAGTCAATCATTCCAATTCCACAACCTAAACAACTAGATAGTTTCATGAAACCAAATGGGCAACTTTCAATCTAAAAATAATCCAAAAGTCATCTTGCAAAGCTGGAAATTCAGAACAATACTCATGTTCATCACAATTTCTACATGAAATCCACTATATTAGCTTATACAAACTAAGAATTAAATAGAAGGTAATTGAGAACTCCCTTTACAACACACACAGGCTTGGATCTAGCTTAAACTCAAGGTAGAATTTCATTTGCTTCAGCCAATTATGTTGCTGCAAACAAATCTGGAAAATGATGAAAGTTTATCCATGAGATATTGTGGAAGAAAATGGAGGGAAGAAAAGAGATAGATAGAGGATGGCCAATCTTAGAAGAGGAATTGGAGAAGAAACTGAATTAGTGCAGTCTAATTTTCCTCAAGAAGTTTCCCCACTATATCTCAGTGCTCTTCCTTCTTTCCTCTTGCTTTTGCCTCAATTTAGGTCTAGATTCATTGTTGAACTTGTGCTGACTTGGCATTTAGTTTTTCTCTTCTTCTTGCACTTGCTTGGCTTAATTTTCGAGCTCCATCCTCTTGCCCAAGATTTTGGCTGAAATATAGTTCAGATTCATCAAGTTTCATGTGCCTTCATTATGGCTCAACTTCCCTTCTTCAAGCAATCTTTCTTTGCTCTTCTTCACTTGTACGAGATTTGGAGCTTTTCTCGAGTGCTGACAATTTTTCCCCTCAAATGTGAGTTTGAATTCCATTTCTCTCCTTTCCGCTTTTGGCAAATTACTTAGAATTGGTTGCTAAATTTTTCCCTCCTTTACATTTATGTTAAGCAGAGGAAAAGTGAGATAAAATCACATGAAATATCATTTAATTTTCATTTCCTTCCTTGCATTGTTCAATTACCATTTTGTCCCTACATAGAGAGAAATTAAACATAAGGTTGTAACAGCCCATAGATATAGATATTAAATTTAAAAAAATACTGAAAAAATTTTAATAGCAAGTCAATATGAAATGACAAATTTTTTTAATATGATAACTATGTTATCAATATGAAAATATGAGTTCATGTGAAGTAAATGAGTTTCTTAAAAAAATTGATAGAAATGCTGCAAAGGGTAACTAAAGGACAAGTGGAAGTTATATGGGTGATTGTGAATGATGTCTTGGGATCCAGTATAAGTTTTTGTGTCAAAGAGGTATTTTGTTTTGTTTTACAATTTATGAAATTATCATGATGCCATTCTGAATAATAACAATCACAATAATAATAACAAGATAATATAATCTCAAATACACCACCAGATTTTTTTTTCCCATTCCTTCTCTCTTCTTTCCATTCGATATATAGAGTAGAGGGAGAGGAGTGGAATTCTGGAGATTTCTTGGATTCTGCAGTCTTGTTCTTTGATTAGAGTCGCTTATGCTCTTCCTTTCTGTCACCGGCTCGGAGCTGGAGTTCGCTTTTGAGGGTGAAATGATGGTGTGATTCTCCCTTTTTTTTTCTTTGTTTTGGTGTGTCTTGAGGGCTTGTGGAGGGATGAATTTTGTCTCTCTTCTTCTGGAGTAGCTTTGGAAGTTTGGGTATGCCTAAATTATTCTCCCTTTCGCTTGTGTGTTAGATTGAAGTCATTCCATTTATTATATGTGATGTTTGCCCGAATTATTTCTCTGCCATTGATATTATTGCTGATTAAAAGAGATGAATGAGTTATAATATTAATTGTTTGAAAATATTATGATAGTAAATTTACTGTACATTATTATGGAATTTTAATTTTTTAGAAACTTTCAAGGGAAAATCACAATGAGGTCCCACATAAAGCATTTAATTATAACCAGGTCCCAAACAATCATCAAATTACATTGAAGTCCCAAGGGACCTCTGTGTAATTAAATGGGAGTTGTCAATACCAGCCGTGTAAGTTGTTAGTGCACACAAAACAGCTGGTATTGACAACTATTGAATTGACAACTCATTGAGCTGCGATTGACAACTCTTTTAATGTGCATTGATAACTTACAAGACTGGTATTGACAACATTAAATTAACAACCCATTGACAACTATTTTGGGCATAGTAACAACTCAATGGGCTGGTATTGACAACTCAATTTAATTACACCTAGGTCCCTTGGGACTTTAATGTAATTTGATGATTGTTTGGGACCTGGTTGTGATTAAATGCCTAATGTGGGACCTCATTGTGATTTTCCCAACTTTCAAAGATCTCATTGATGTTTGAAAGTGTATTGTTTGTTGGAAGCTCATGGGATGGAAGTTGTAACATCCAAGTTTTAGGCTCATGAAATTAAGAGAAATTGAGAATTATTTTTTAGGATAAAGGATAATCTTGAGGTTATTATGGTAATTTTATGGATTAAGAGAGAGATTGATCAAATTGGTTATGTGGAAATTGTGTGTATGTGTGTGTATAGGCTAATTTGATACTCTTTTGTTCCTAAATATAAGACATATCTACTTATTTGATTAGATTAAAGATATTAGTTAAGTAAGTTAAAATTACGAAAACACCTTAATCAATCACCTTTATTTTCCATCCCCTATCTCTAGCTTATTTATCATTGATGAGTATCAAAAGGGATAATATATGGGGAAATAAAAAGAAAAGTAAGAAAAAAGTCTTATGTTTAGGAATAAATTTATCTAACCAAATAGGTCATATATTTAGGAACGGAGGAAGTAGTCAATAGGTTTTGATTGGATGATGGGAGTTGATTAAAATAATAATTGTGGGATTGAATTATAGCTTGAGGTGTGTCATGTTTCATTAGGGAGTGGATTATCAAGAAGTTTGGATCAGCTATGTAGAATTGGGTGATTTGGTGTGAATTTTATGGTTCCTGAGATGAGAAAATTTTGTTATTGAGGTGTAAGATTTCAGCTATGAAATTAATTATAAAGAATTATAGGAGAATCAGGGTAAAATAAGGTAGTTTTCCTGCGATGAGAAGGCAAAGATGAGACAGGCGCTCACTGCCTCCATCACCGCAACGAGCATAAGTTGGGCCGCGCTTCAAGCCCACTCGCCGAGGCTAAATGTGGTGAGGCTGCGAAACTGGAAGCAGAGCCCCTCAGCCTCTAATCAGATCCAGTTTGAGAGGGAGAGGAGAGGGGGTCGAGGGAGAGGATGAGAGGCTCTACTAGGGTTTGCTAGAGGCTACTCCAAGGGTATTTTGAAGCACTAATCTCCAAGGCAACTCATCTCCTTTCATTCTTCTTCCTTGCTCTTTATTTTATTCAAGCCATCTCTTGTGAAATTTTGGGTGTTTCCTTAAATTCCGAAAATATGTTATGGCTGGGGATTGTTCTTGATTTCTAACCCATTTTTAAACTCTCTTATGCTTTCATAATGACTTCTGTCCTTGGAAAAATGCTTGGATGTTGTTTGGGGCTGAAAAAGTTTGCTTTTCTATGGGTTTTATGAGGGATTCCGAAAATTTCAAGGTGTTTGGGGAGTTTTGTCGTTTTATTAAGCTAATTTATACTTGAAAATGGTTTAAAATACTATGGGTCCTTGAGTTGTGTTGAAACTCAGAATTTTGATGATAACTAAACTTGACTTAGGTTATGAAATTATAGATATCTCAATTTAGAAATTATTTTGAATCGAGTTTTTGAAACTAAGTTAAGAACCATCGATAGCTTAAGAATAATCAATTGAACTTCAGATACTTCCATCTATTGCCTATCGATTGCTAATCAATTGTTGAAGATTTCAATTGAAGGTTACACTACAAAAAAACCAAGAATTTCCGACGGAATTCCGTCGGAAAAATTTTTCCGGCCGAATTTTCGACGGAATTTTTTCCGTTGGAAATTTCACCGTCGCAAATCGATTTACCGACGAAATTTTTTTTCCGTCGGTAATTAGCGACGGAATTACTAACGGGAATCCTTCGGTAATTTAATAATATTATTTTATAAATAAAATATTTTTTAATTTATAAATAATATATTAAAATATTATTAGCGACGGAATTTCCGTCAGTAATTTTTTAAATATTTAAAAAATTTAAGCCGCCACGTGTCGCTGTCTCATGCTGCCACGTGTCCCTGCCCACATCTCGCCACATGTCGCTCTCTCGTGCCACCACGTGTCGCTTCCACAAATTGGCTTCAATTTTGTCGTTGGAGAGATTCGAACCCGCAACCTGTTGGAGCATGTCTGATGCCTTAACCAGTTGAGCTACGAAGACCTTGTGAAATTATTTGCAAACTATTATATTTATAATATTTAAACTCCCATTATTATAATTATATTTAATCTTAATATATTGTGAAATATTTTATAATTATTTAATATATAATTTACATATTAATAATTTTATTATTTTTTATAAATAATTTTTATAATCATATACAATCCATTATATTTAGTATTTTCATTTTATATTATTAAATTATAATTATTTTTCATTTTATTTTATGAAATTTTTAAATAATTATTTTATTATATATATTATTAAATTATAATTATTTTTCGTTTTTATTACTAATATTTAATTATTTATTAAAAAATAAAATATTATTTAATAACAAATTAAAATTAAATTTGGTAATAAGTTTATATCTATATACTTGTGTATATATTAATTTTTATTAAATATGTTTTATTTATTTATAAAATATTTTTTAAAATAAATTAATTTAATATCTTTTTATATATTATTTATAAATTAAAGTAATAATTTATAAATAAAATAAAATAATTAATTAAATTACCGACGGAAATTCCGCCGGAAATTTCCGTCGGTAATAATATTTTAATATTTAATTTAAATTAAAATAATAATTTATAAATAAAATAATATAATTAATTAAATTAGCGACGGAAATTCCGTCAGTAAAATTACCGACGGAATTTCCGTCGGTAATCCGTCGATAATTACCGACGGAAAAATTTCCGTCGGTAAATTTTCCGACGGAATTTCCGTTGGAAATTACCGACGGAATTTTTTCCGTCGGAAATTCATTTTTTTTTGGTAGTGTTACACACTTCAATCGATTGGAGTCATTTTTATCAAGTAAGGAAGAGTACAATCGATCATACAAATATGAAACCAACATCGATGGACACAATGTATTAATCGATGGATACTTGACTTAGACAATTTTTTTAGAAACCATCGCTCAATAGGCATCAATCGATTGGTGGTCAACTATCGATGGACAAAATAGCAATCGATTGCTGAGAATACTTTTTATTCGTTTACTAATGATTCCATCGAGTGTTACAAGCGATAATCTAAAGAAAAACAGAACATTATGAGAGCCATCGATTGTTAGCATGGATAGCAATCGATTGCTTCCTGAGCCATCGATTGAAATCCTTAAGTTTCAAATTTAATTACTCTTCCTCTGCTTAACTGACTTTACATTTCTGGACGTGGCTTATTTCAGGAAAGTTCTGTTAGACACAGAAGCCAAGCAAAACTCAGAACACAGAATACAAAGAGACTCAGCAGGAGCCATTACACTGGACAATGGCTTAATCGAGGAAAAGAGAAGCAAAAAAATAGATGAACATCTCTGGAGCATTCATTACAACGACTAAATCATCATTAACACTCTAGATAATCTCTCTCTCTCTCTCTCGCAACGGCCATACCAGAAGCTTCAACAGGCAAATTTCACTAAGACATTATAAAAGCATTTGAAGCTCAAACTTGAAAGGTAGAGACATTAAGTGCAATCTAACGAACTTATTCAAACAGCATTGAAGTCTTCCATCTAAGTTCTCTCATTGTTCTTCAAACTATATCTTATTAGCTCAATCGTGTGAGCAAGCCTTTAACTTCAACTTGTAGTCATTCTTTTCAGTGTGAATTCCTTATGATAGAGGGATCCTAAGGATAAAGTGTAATCATACAAAGTGTAAGGGGGAGAGAATTTGGTGAGATAGAGAGATCTTACTGAGGAAATTCTCTGAGTTGTAAAGGTATTCAGGACCTTAGTTTCAATCCTGAGGTTATCACTAGTGGAACCCAACATATAGGAATGTTAATGGTTGTTGTGGATTGAATTGATGATTGGATGTGGGTGAATTGGTTCAATTAATGTCTAGGCTTGACTATAAGAGTTGGATACATGTATGACCATTGGATTTGTGGATGGAAATTTGGATGGTGGATGGCTTGGGATATGAATTTTGGTTCTACTACAAAAAAACCCTTTTAATGTCGCCAATCAATGTCAGTTAATTAATAATCTGACGTTGGAAAAAATGCGCTGGCAGCAATTTTGTAAATAAATGGTTAGCGGATAGGAAACAACGTCACTAGCTTTCAACAAAAGAGACGTCACTTATTTTAAAAACAGTGACTATGTTTCTCTTCCAACTTTCTTCAAACCCCGTGTTTTCTTCCTCATTCCCTCCTTTCTTCTTTCCCTAGCCACCCCCCTCTCTCTCTTGTTAAGGCCATTTTGGATCCATTCCTGCTCCCTTCTTCACCACTCCTCTTGAAACCCTATTTTCTCAAAACCCCAACCCTAATCTGGATCCAAGTGTCGAGCATAGCTGAGGGAGCGAGATAAAGCCAAGCCAAGTGCCTTCCACTGCCGTACTTTACATCCTTCTCATTGCCTTGTCTCACTGATTCATTCGCAGTGACGCAACACCATTTTGAGAGCAGCGCCGCAGCTACCGTTCGTTGACAGAGAGAGGGTAATTCTTTCACCATTTTGAGCTGATTTTGTTAGTTGTTGAAATAATTGTAGTTAAGAGTTGGATTTTGATTTAATTTTTTTTCTCAGCGGTTTTCTTGACTTTAAGCAATTGGAGAGACATCAACGATAGGCTCTAAGCTTCACTCCTTTACTCTCTTAACTAATCCTTCACGATCTTTTACTTTAGATTTGTTGCTGGTACTTCCTCCTCGCAAATCTCTCATCTCTGCATTTCATCTTTAACTATCTGATATTGTATCGATGGTGTCGCAAATCAACATATTTCACTGAAACAAGTTCTTGATTGTTACTCTTGTGTTGAAATGTTATCGGAGGAATGTAATGTCCGATGTACAATGACTTATGAATTGTTGATTGGTTTTCCCTTTTCCTTTCTTTGAAAAAAAATTAAACACAACAAGTGATTAATTGTGTTCTATGTTTTTGTATCATTTCATTTTTGCTTGCTTAGGCTTCTATTCATGTAAAAACATATGGGCTTTTTTCACTAATTGAAGTTGATATTATCCAGGAGATAACTTCTTAAAGATTGCTCGTGCTACCTCTACAATTGGGGCTCTTTATGCAAAATATTATGACGTCGCAGGCACCACTCCTCTGATTCATATTCCTTCTCTTACATTCTTCGATTGACTTTGGTGCAATTTCACCTCTTGTTTCGTAAGGTCTACTCTTAGTTAAATGGATTTTGTGTGTTTGCTTATAGGTCTGTTAGGATATTTGTGTTTAATGCTCATAATGTTGCTGCTACTCAGTTATTTACAATGGATTTTGTGTTTACTGATTGATGTTGAATTAGTAATGGTGTGATTTTGTATTTACTAGACTCGAATTGGATTGTAAATGTAATTTTTGGATGTCACATTTAGAAGGGGAAACTCTATCAAATTTTTTAAAAAAATTGCATGAAGTGAAGTTAAGTGTATAGCATGCCCATTTCTTCACAAGGTAGTGAGCTAAATTTGACTAATTTGTTGGAAATAGCATAGGTTTAATAGAATGGATCATAGTTGGATGCATGCATTGAGAACCACTAACGAGTATCAAATGAGGGTGGAAGAATTTATTGAATTTGCCAAAAGAAATGTGCCTAGTAAGAATGGCATGCATTGTTGCCCTTGTGTGAGTGTACAAATGCTTATTGTAAGAGCGTTGATGATATAAGGAATACCTTGAGTAGAGACTACATCCAGGGGGATAAGAAGGGTAAAGATCCATGTCATCTCTATTCCAATATTGACCCAGACACTTGGAAGAAGTTTATTGCATCACCGCTAGGCGAAACGTTCAAGGTGCGTATATTTCATAAATAGCTCTTTAACTTTGTTTAAAATTGCACCATTAACACATAATATTAATTAACTAATTTAGCCTTAGTTTCACAAGAGGGGAGCAAAAAATAAAAGGAGCAACAAGCGAAGAATATCTATAAGCACATGATGTCTCGAGGGGGTTACAAGTTGCTCAAGAAAAAATTGACCCAGAAACAAATTGCAGAAATGGAGGAAGTGGCATGATCCGATCCTACTGTTGTTGTAGAGCCTCCGCCGCCATTCCCATGTCATACGAAAAGGGTTGAGAGAAGGAAGAATAAAGAAGGAAAATTTGTGAATGCAGAGGTTGAGGAAGTTGCAAAGAGGATTGTAAGTATTTTACTTGATTGTTTATTCATTTAACTTGTGGTTTTATAACACATTGAAAATTATGATTTTTTGGGTTATTGTAGGACAAACTTGAGTATCAGGCCACCCAACAGTCCTTTACACCTTCTAGGAGGATGGACATCTTGGCCACAGCAATTGGGAAGCCTGACCACCCCGGTTCGAGTTATCGGGGAGCTGAGGAATGTAGGGCTGACCAAGTATTTCAGCCGCAAACCCTTATCATCCGCCCGTAGAGAATCCACTGAGGAGATTGTAGCTGTAACACCCCACCCAATTTAATATTCAAATACTTGACCAAAATGCTATTATAGCATTAAAAATCATCATAATTTATAAATAATCCTACCGTCATGACAATTTAATATAAAGTGGCTAAAATGTGCTCAATGAGCACTAGAGCCTCTAAGGAAGCTCTCCTCAAGTGTCTTCCCTTGCTTCCTATTAGATCATTCACCTGGAAAATTGTTAATAATAGGATGAGATCGACATCTCAGTAACTACCGAAAAATCCTAACATACACAAGCAAATCACGTATAATTCTAATTTAACCAATTATACACATGTAGTTCTTCGTACAACTCATAGCTTTCAAATACATATTAGGTACACTCAACATAGGGAAAACATTTCTTTTAATTTTTCAACGAGTCGTACCCATAAATATTTATAATATGCAATATGCAACTCCTTATATCACCGTCCATCCTTATTCCGCTGACTGGAGCCATAGGCTAACACACATTGTCCAACAGAGAACTAATTCATACAACTGAATTATCTCAAGCTCACCAGTACTTAAGATGTATCCGGCCAAAGATACAGAGCTCAAGTCCGGACTATGGCTCCCCTCCTTAAAGAATCACACTAAGGAGGTGTCACATGTCCCACAACCCCAATGCAATCCCGGCCAAAGGAAAACATGGAAGGAGGGGCCCTGACAAGTGCCATCCACTGTGCACCGAGTGATGGCTTACCACGTGGTAGTACGGATATCATATATCTCCTCTTCAAATCTTAACCCCTCATGGATGCAAATGCAATCATCATTACACCATAAATAATTTATAAATAATTTTCAGCCCAAATATACTCAACATACTCAAGCATGCTTAAAATAAAACAAGCGTAATTTATTTTCCATAGCAAATAGGCAATAAGCGAGCATGCTTGAAAAGTGACAAACTTATTATTGTGTGATAATTAATTAAAATAAAGCTACACATAATTCACAAGCATACGAAAGAAATTTCCAGAGTTACCTATCACTCCTTAGCTTCACAGGTAATCACACAGTCACTCCGAAATTCCTAAAGAAAATTATATCTCAAATATTAGACTTTAATATAATAGACTTAGATATCCTAAAATCCCCAATAATTCATAATTACATAATTACCTACACAATATCCCACTTTTAATCCGCCAATATTTTCTTGGGTCCAAATTCCAGTCAAATCATTCAATTAAATCTCCTCATATGACCTTAATAAACATTTAAAAATTATTAATTTAATTATCAGTACCTTAGATCATCAAAAGTCCTAATTTCTAAAATATCTATAAATCCCAAAAATTCCCAATAATTAGAAAAACCTCCAATAATATAAAATTTACTTAGAGAAACTTATAATCGAGGCCTAAGCTTCAATTTATTAATTTTAGGACTCCCAAAAATTATCAACTTAGACAAGGTCTAATTTTTCAAGTATATCAAATCGAAAAACTAATGATATAGAAAGGTAGAGGAGACTTACAGGGTTCCAAAAATGTGCTTATTTGGCCGAAAAACTTACTATTCCTATGCCAACGGACTCTGATAAGTCCAGTGATAGGAATAAATATATGGTGGAGAGAGAGAGAGCAAGAGAGAGACGTGAGAGAGAGAGAGAGGCGGACGAGAGAGTGAGTACGGTGGGTATATATATAATTATAATAATAATATTTAAATAATATAATATTAATAATAATATAATATATAATAAAATAATAATAAAAATTTGAAAGTGGATGTTCACGGGTAAAAGGTGTCGGCACGGGTGTAATAGGAAAATATTAGGGAAAAATACACTACTTAGCCCTAAAATCCTCAAATAAGATATTTCTTTTGAACCAAAAATCTTCTTTTCACTCTCAAAATTTTCCTATATTATCTTTTATTTATTTCCTACCATAATAACTTATTTTGAGCCTAAAAATATTTTCCTCAAAATTATTATACTCAAAATTAGGGAGAAACTAGGCCTTTAATATCCTCAAAAATACCTCCAAATCTTTCAAATATTCTCATAACATATCATTTCTCATTAATACATTCTTATTTACTCCCACTAAACCTCAATTAAATTTTTAGGATGTTACAATTCTCCCCTCCTTTTAGGAATTTTGTCCCCAAAATTCACTTACCTAAAGAACAAAACAATAAACATAACATCAATCAAAATCAAAATTCACTTTTGACTAAACTTCTTACCAATTATTAACAACCCAACTTTAAATTTTAAAACCACTGAAACTTTCATCTATTTCCACCTCCTTACCCTTATTTAGATAGCCTGTCAATTTAGCACAAACTTTATAACCATAAATCTTTATTTAGCACTTGCATGATCTTGCAAATTTAATCCCTCGAAAACCACTGTTAATACAAAACATGCTTTACTTATCTTACTTGTTAGAACTCGAAATGAACTATTAACGCAACAATCTCCACACGTATAATTTCTACATAACCATATGACATCAGGTTTCTAGTCAATCATTTGGTCTGCCATCTTAATATCCTTCACCAACATTCACTATACTTCCCTTAAATTCCTTTAACCCAACACAGCTTCACAATTCTCAGTCTAGTTCACTTGAACGAGATACTTTAACTTCAAAATTAATTGGACTTTAAAACAGCAATTTAAGCCATATTTTTCACTCAAACATATTTGGGACATTTACTAGTGCTTAGAAACCAGTCAACACCAACTAATATTCCATTTCATTTATAGACCTTAAATATTTGATACTTATTCCAAATTCTCAAACATCCTTTGACCCCTCTTATAACCTCATTTAGATGCTCCAAACATAATTATACTCTAAACTGAAATTTATCAATTGGCAATTCACGAATTTAAACACTATGTTAATCTTTATCTTCTCCAGTCAAACGACATAATTACTAATTTTTTACTTATTTAAATTCCCGAAAATTTCAACTCTCCCGCTTTTAGCTTTTGCTTCCAAATAATTTAGTTTTAAACGATACATGCTACAATTTCTTTTTCATAATCAGGTCTTATTTGCCCACAAATGGATCATCCTTATAATTATACTATCAAACCGCTCATGTACTAAGGTAGAAGTCTATCATCACTATAAGAATCACCATAATTTATCGAATTATTAGTCCATTTTGGTTACTATTATACCCTCCTGATGCTACTCGACACCTATATTAATTTCAAAGGCACCCACTACTATAAATAATAATTCAAACCTTTGCCCTTCAAATCCTTGAAATATTATATTTTGACACATCATTGATATCTTAATTCCTTGATTTCAGTGAAGGAAAGTCATATCTTGACCATCTTCGAGACCCAATGTCACCTATAACTATATATCACCAAACAATCTCAAAATTCTTAGACAAGTTTCCTAGAATCTGACATCCAATTCCATTGACAAATCCATTTCTTTTGAAAATCCTAAACCTTTAACCTATACTTACCTCCAAATTATAAATTAACACTTAAGCTTTCTTAATCCAATCTTGAAATGGATAACACCTTGATCATTCTTATCATGCTTTAGACCCTTAAGTTAGTCAATTTAAAATGACTATTCCACGTCCAAAAGCATCACACCATATCAAATTTAACTACAAGTCTTATTATCGAATCCTGAAGCTCCTTAGTTACATTCTCCTATTTTAACTTCCCAATTACCAATAAATCCACTAAAAATCAATTTCTCATTTTAATTCACTACCAATTTAGCTAATTGAAACAGGCAGGAAATGCACAAGAGGGGGGGGGTGAATTGTGCTTTAAAAAAAAAACTTTAATGAACAATACAGTTTATACTGGTTCAGCCCAACTTTTGGCCTACGTCCAGTTCTCCAACTTGGCAGTTGGGTTCCACTAGCTTTTCAAGATTTAAACGGGCTCTTGACAGCCTTTACAAGTGACAGCAAGAGCTCACCTCCTTACTAATCACTCCCCCTTACACTTTGTAAGATTACACCCTACTCTTAAGATCCCACTATCTTAAGAGTAATCCTTACTCGGATAATAAATACAAGTGTAGAGAAATTGTTCACTCAATTGAACGGATTGTGTTACACACTTAAGAATTTGAGAACAGTGATTGTTGAGAGAATTGAATGCAGTAGATACAAGATCTTTAATGAAGTAATCAATTTTTTTTTTCAACCAACTGCTTCTCAATGCTTTTATACTCTTCACTCTGAAGCTTGTGTAATAAATATGACCGTTGAGAGTTGTTCAGAGAGAGAGAGAGATCTTAATCGGATGAGGAGTGTTGAGAATGTAGCCTGTGTTGCATTTACTCCATTGTACTTCCTTTGCTTTTTGTTTATCTTTCTTTATCTATCGCTGGAGGAAGTAGGTGAGTTCCAACGGCTATATTGCTCAGATTTTTGTGTCCAACGTAAACTTCCTTAAGTAGGTCTGAGCACTCTGTACTTGGAAAGCCTAAAATAGCTTTAGCCATTGATTTTGAATAATTCCCATCGCCACTCAGATTACAGCCTCTGATCGATTACAGGACTTGGTGGCTGATCGATTACATATCGATTATGTATAGATTAGGACCTGCATCACTCAACAATAGATTAGAAATTCATGTGCCTAATCGATTACAGGGACGCCTGATCGATTAAGCAAGACTAATCGATTACACTTAAACTTCCTCTAATCGATTACTTACCTCTGATCGATTACATTCAGATCACTCACAACTCTTCTAATCGATTACATGGCTCTGATCGATTATACATACCAACTTCTCTGATCGATTATAAGACTCTGATCGATTAGGCAATTTATCTATTATCGATTATAGGACTCTGATCGATTAGGCAATGGTCCTCTAATCGATCAGGCGAGCCTAATCGATTACATCAATTTCTCCTAATCGAAAGGCTAAGATCTCTCATCGATTACAGGGGTCTCTAATCGATTAGGCGACAACTTAGACTGAAACTGTAATCGATTAGACAAAATGACTTGACTTGGAATCTATCTCTGATCAAATGGGCTATCTATGCATACCTAAGACATATCATTCCAAACACTTATCACTCACTTACCTTATGCCTAAGATATGTTTGGTTATCATCAAAACCTATTATTCTAACATTCTCCCCCTTTTTGATGATGACAAAACATTAGAAATAATTGCAATAACAGAATACATATAGAGATCAACAAGCAGACAACTGATATATATATATGAAACAATAATTCAGATCTCACAAGGATACTGGCATTGTCTTTACGCATGGAACTAAAAAAAAAAATATAAAATGAGCAAAATATGAATGATGCATGTGAAAGGTTTTTTTTTTTTTTTTGGTGTTGCAGGGAGTATGGATTAGTCAGAGTCAGTGTCATCCTTCCAGTTTGATGTGTCAAGATCATAGTCCCCTGATTCACTGCTAATTCGACCAGAGTCATAGGAAGACTCAGATTCCAAAACGACTTCTTCCTTCTTCTTCTTAGCAGGAGCCTTCTTCTTCTTGGGAGGAGGAGGAGGCACTAAGGACAGAAGCACATCCAATTTGGATGGTCTCTTTTGTTTCTTTTGAGGAGACTTTGCTGCCTTTCCCTTCCCTTTTGGTGCTGCCTTTCTCTTAGCTGCAGGCTTGGAGGCAACCTTAGGTTCTTCAATAACAATTCCTTTGGTTGCTCTGGTGCTCTTTCTTGTTGCAGGAGCAACCCTAGGAGTAGGCTTAGAGGCAGTCATTTTGATCCTTTGCTTTTTAGGTTTTGACTGAGCCTCTGGGCCTTCTTCTTCCTTGTCAGACTTCAAAAATTCTGAAGTAGTCTGAATGGGGTCCTTCTGAGCAGGCTTGACTGGATCCCCATATGTGTAGGTCTTTCTGACTCCCCATTTTGGAAATAGAGGCTGAGGGGATTCTTTCTCTTGAATTTTCTGACTCAAATCCCTAGCTGTATCTCTGTCTTCCCTTTCTTTCTGACTTGCAGCCAAGGTCTGTTCTAGTTCCTCCACTTGCTGGTGCAGTTCATCTGCCTTATGAAGATAATGAGGCACCAAATCAATGTCAATGGGTTTAGGTTCCCCTTCATACAAAACCATGGCCATTCCCAGATTTTCTTCTATCACATTTTCAGCATTTTCTGGAGGGATATTGACAGTGGCCTCAGTTTCAGACTCTGTGGCTTCTTCTACCACAACCTCTTCTTCTGCCATGCTTAGCTTAATGGCTTCTGCAAGCTCATGAATTTCCTCGAGTGTCTGACTCATGGGTACATCCTCAGGAACTTGAGACATCTGAGGGATCTCAGAAGCTATAGCTGAGAGGATGGAGGCAGCTTCCACAGCCTTTTCTTGAACCTGGCTGCTTTCCCCAGGGGTTGGCACACTGAATATCTTCTCCCCCTTTTTGGCATCATCAAAAGGAGGGGGGGTTTCTAGTGAAGGAGCTTTGCCTTTTCTGGTATAAGTTTTGGCTATTTCTGGTTTAGGGGAAGGAGAGTGTGGTTGAGAGGGTGTGGGATGAGAGGCAGGGGTCAAGATGTGGATAGGAGAAGGTGGGAAGTCTGGATGATCTGAGGAACTTGAGGAGGGTTTCTGTGAGGGTGAGGAAGGTTTGGAAGGAGGAGGAGTGGTTTTTGGAGAGGGTTGAGTGTGGAGATGTGGAGAAGAGGGATGAGATTGTGAAGATGAGTGATGAATGGGTGATACCTGATGTGGTGCATAACCATCAAAGGGTGACAGAGGAGGGCCAGGAATATTGGCTTGATACTTGTCCCTGAGAATCTCTTCCAGTCCAGCAAGTCTGTTGTGTAAAAACTTGTGCATATTTACCACAGCATCATACCCATTGAAGATGGTCATGGTGCTTTCCTTCACAGACTTGACAACTGAATCATTGAGAGCTGCCACCAATCTGTGCAATAATCTGTCCTCCATGGCTTGATGCTCGAGGGCCATTTCTTCTACTATTCTGGCAGAGACCCTTTCCACCACTTGATCAATAAAGTTGGCAGGAGAAGCAGGTGCTGCGTCTTCCTGAATCAGAGGCTCTTGATTAGGATGATGGCCAGGGATTTCCCCTGGTTCAAGTCCTGCTTCTGTAGGGGGTTCCTCTTCAATTTCAATATCTGGTAGAGGCTTAGAGGGGATGGAACTCTGCCCAAAAGGTTGCAACCCCATCTTCTTGAGAGTGGTCAGATCACACTTGGGAGGCTGCTTGTTGTGCTCTTCTTCCAACCAAAAAATTTGATTGTTGCACAGAATAAATGAAATAAGAGATGCAAAAGGCAGAGGAGTCTTAACAGACTTTGTCTTCTGGAACCTCAAGAATTCCTCACAGATGACTTGTCCAGGGTTGATGGGAATTTTGTTGATCAGCATGGGCAAGAGAGGATTGTCTATATCCAGGATAAGTGTGAAGTTGCCAGCCTTGTTGACCATACACCTGGAGTAAGCATAATGCAGAACTCTGTAGGCAGGAGGTAATTGGACAGGCTTGAGATTTCCCTCAATAGGACTTGTAGGTTGATAAATCTGCCTGAGTTGCTCATCAGAAAACTTTTCCCTTGTTTGCCATGTGTTGTACTCTGCCATATTAATCCCATCCATGTGAAGCCACTTGTTCAAATCCTTCCAAGTGAAAGAAAACTTCTTACCCCTGACTTGAGAAGAAATCTTGATATCTGAGGTTTTGCCTTCTGCTTCCGTAACAGAAATCTTCAAGTTTGAGTAGAAGGCCTTTATGACTCGCTCATTATAATGATTTTTAATGCCCAGCCATGTCGCATAAGGTTGCAGCCATTCTTTGACAGGATAGCCATTTTTGTCAAGATACTCAATATCCACAAACCCACATCTTTGCTGTATGGACCTTTTCTGAATATCCTCTGAGGCATCTTCAATAGGACCTTGGGCATAGGAGGAGTCGATGGGAACCATTGTGTCACCAGAAATGAGTTCTCTGACTCTGACTGTGGGGCTTTTGGCTGGAGACTTGGATGAAATACCACGAGTTTTGGCCATTTGAGAGGTTGGTTGAGAGGTGGAGGGTGGTGGATTTGAAGGGGGTGATGAGGGTCTATAGGTCAATGCAGGATCTCCTTCAGGTAATGGTACTGTATCAGAAACGACTTGGGCTCTGATGTTCTTTGGAATACGCATTTTGGGTGCCATGGGAAGAGTTTATGTAGAGGGCTCAAGGATTATGATTGGTGATTCGAAGGGTTGTAACTGGTGAGGGAGAGTTATGGATGATGATGATTCGAGTAGTGGGTACAGTTACGATGGTTACAGAGAGATTTGATGATTCGAACGTTAAGGTTTGATGAAGGATGAGGAGATGAAGAAGAAACAAAATGCAATAGAGTGCGAAATGATGCTACAGTTACATATGTCAAGTTTATAAGAGTGGGTGTGCTTAGAAAAGTAAGTAACTGTCAGATAAAGTGTACGTTACAAATGTTACCGTTGACGCCTAATCGATTACAGATGTCGCGTAATCGATTACAGAGTGTTGTCTCTGATTGATGAGATGCGCCCAATCGATTAGGGGTTTGTTGTGATCGATAGGTCCACGCTGAGTAATCGATGCCCAATCGATTACTCCTTCCTTGTGATCGATCAGACAGTTCTGATCGATTATGCGCCTTTCCCTAATCGATGCTTCATTTCTGCCTAATCGATGCTTAATCGATTACAGGGAGTGTCCTGTGATCGATCAGGCTTACCTGATCGATTAGGCGATGGATTTTCTATTCTGAGCCTCTAAGTCCTGCATAAATTTTGATCTGACACTCCGATGCCTAAGTTAGTATAATATCATCAAAACATCCTTAGATTGAAATAATTTTGATAACTAAAATAACTTACAATTCATTGGGATTTACCATTCCCAATTCTCTTCTGATAAACATAAATGGCTCAGTTGCTAGAGGTTTGGTGAAAATGTCAGCCAGCTGCAAGTGTGTTGAGATAAATTCCACTCTGACATCCTTCTTTTGCACATGATCTCTGATGAAATGATGCCTTACATCAATGTGCTTTGTTCTTGTGTGATGTACAGGATTTTTGGCTAGACTAATAGTGCTTGTATTGTCACAGAGGATTGGAACTTCTGGAAACTCCATACCTAGATCCCTCAATTGATGCTTGAGCCATAGAACTTGAGTACAACAGGTTGCAACAGCAATATACTCAGCTTCAGTAGAGGATAGAGAAACACATGTTTGTTTCTTGCTTGCCCAAGAGACTAAGGATCCTCCAAGATATGCACATTGACCACTGGTACTCTTTCTATCAGTTTTGTACCCAGCATGATCTGAGTCTGAGTAAGCCATTAAATATTCCTGAGTTCCTTTTGGATACCACAGCCCCAGCTCCTGAGTTCCCACCAGATACCTCAAGATTCTCTTAACACATGTGTGATGCATTTCTTTAGGATTAGCTTGATATCTGGCACATACTCCTACCCTGAATTGAATATCTGGTCTGCTAGCAGTTAGATATAAGAGGGAGCCAATTAGACCTCTATATGTTGATTTATTGAAGTCCTTCCCTTCTACATCAGCATCCATCACCACTGAGGAGCTCATAGGAGTATCTTCTTCCTTTGATAAATCCATTCCAAATTTCTTCAAGATTTCCTTCACATACTTTGATTGAGAAATGAAAATTCCATCCTTTCTTTGTTTAATCTGAAGACCTAGAAAGAAGTTGAGTTCCCCCATCATTGACATCTCGAATTCTCCCTGCATAATCTTTGAAAATTCCTCACAGAGAGATCCATCAGTAGCACCAAAAATAATGTCATCTACATAAATTTGTACAACAAGCATGCTTTTCTTTTTGTGTAAAATAAATAGAGTGGTATCAACTTTTCCTCTTGAAAAACCTTTTTCTAACAGAAAATTGCTCAACCTTTCATACCAGGCTCTTGGTGCCTGTTTAAGTCCATATAAGGCCTTTTTAAGTTTATAAACATGGTCTGGTTTAGTGGCAATTTCAAAACCAGGAGGTTGTTCAACATATACTTCTTCCATGATATAACCATTAAGAAAGGCACTTTTTACATCCATTTGATAAAGTTTAAAATTTTTGAGGGATGCAAAGGCTAATAACAGTCTTATTGCTTCCAATCTTGCAACTGGAGCAAAAGTCTCCTCATAATCAATACCTTCTTCTTGGTTATATCCTTTAGCCACAAGTCTTGCTTTATTTCTGACAACAGTCCCATATTCATCAAGTTTGTTTTTGAAAACCCATTTAGTTCCAATAATAGGATAATTTGAGGGCCTTGGAACTAAATCCCAAACTTGACTTCTTTCAAATTGATTGAGTTCTTCTTGCATTGCAGTTATCCAATCACAATCTTCTAAAGCTTCTTCAATGCAAGTAGGTTCAATTTCAGAAATAAATGCAGAGAAATGTATTGCATTTTGAGTTTGATGCCTGGTTCTAACTCCTTCATTAACCTCACCAATGATTTGCTCAGGTGGATGATCCCTGTGATGTTTCCATGCTGATGGTCCAGCTGGTGCATCGTGTGGATCATCTTCTTGTCTCTCTTCATGAGACTCATCTGGTGGAGTTAATGACTGAGTAGAATTTTTAACTTTCTTTTGAAAGGCTGATTCATCTTCTAAAGAAAGATTCTGTTCAGAATCAGTTTCATCAAAGACTACATGAACTGACTCTTCAACAGTAGAAGTTCTTTTGTTGAAAACTCTATAAGCCTTACTTCTACTAGAATAACCAATGAAAATTCCAGAGTCAGACTTGGGATCGAATTTACCTAAATTTACCTTCCCATTATTGTGGATGAAACATTTTGAACCAAATACCTTAAGATGGCTTACATTTGGCTTTCTTCCTTTGTAAAGCTCGTATGGAGTTTTATCCATTCCCTTCCGAATGTAGGCTCTGTTTGATATATAACATGCAGTATTCATTGCATCTGCCCAGAATACCTGAGATACTTCTTTTCCATTCAGCATTGTTCTGGCCATCTCAGTGAGTACCCTATTCTTTCTTTCAACTACTCCATTCTGTTGAGGAGTTCTAGGAGCTGAGAAATTATGATTGATTCCATTTTCTTTGCAAAGCTCTAGAAAATCTTGGTTCTCGAACTCTCCTCCATGATCAGTCCTGATTGAGCTGATTTTCTTGTCTTTTTCATTCTGCACTTTCTTAGCAAACACATAAAAGGCATCAAAGGTTTCATTTTTGGAGGAAAGAAACATAGTCCAAGTGAACCTAGAATAGTCATCCACAATCACAAGGGTGTACAGGCTTCCTCCTAGACTCTTCACTCTTGCTGGTCCAACTAGGTCCATATGGATTAGTTCCAAAGGTCTAGTTGTGGTGACTTCCTTCTTAGGTTTAAAAGAAGACTTTGTTTGTTTCCCCTTTTGGCATGCTTCACACACTAAATCAGATTTAACTTTCATATTTGGAATCCCAATAACCAAATCCCTTTTAATTAGCTTTTCTAGATGAGACATGTTAACATGAGCCAATCTTTTATGCCATAGCCAACAGTTATCAGAATTGCTAATAAAACACTTTTCAGAGAGTTGATGATTCAAATCTACTTCATACAAATTTCCATTCCTGTTGGCTTTCAATCTATATTTCATATTTGATTTGTCTATAGCCAATTCTTTCTTATCCACAATGAAGCATTCATTTGAATCAAAAATCACCCAATTACCTTTGTCAGTACTTTGACTGACACTCAGCAAGTTGTGGCAGAGACCTTCCACAAGATAGATATCTTTAACTGGACCAATATCTCCTTTTCCAGTAATTTTGCCAGACTGATTTCCACCAAAGCTAACCTTGGCCCCATCCTTCAGGATTAGATTGTCTAGTTTCTCTTTATCTCCTGTCATGTGCCTCGAGCATCCACTATCTATATACCACTTGCTATTTTTGTTGGATGCTTTGAGACAAACCTGCACAGACTAAGCAGATTTAGGTACCCAAATTTTCTTGGGTCCTTTGGGATTAGCTTGCTGCCTTTGGTCTGTATAGACTTTAGGCTGATGTGTCCCTTTGGGGACCCATTTATAGTGTCCAGACATACCATGTTTCTTGGGATAACAGGTTGATTCAGAATGACCCTTTCTATTACAGTAATTGCAAAACGAGAAAGGTGATGAATAATCTGAAGCTTTTCTGAAAAATTTCCAGTACGATTTCTCTTTAGACACAGACTTATTTCCTTTCATGTTCTTAGAGAATGAATCATAACCAATACCAGTTTTGTCTCTATATGCTTTTTGATTCATTAACATGACATCAAGAATTTCTGTGCTCTTAGTAAATTTCTTTAAAATTCCAGAAATCTTCTCATTTTCTTTCACAAGGTTTTCACAGTTTTTGCAATCAGAAGTTTCTTGAGAAAACTTTTCAGAATTCAGTTTACATTTTTCACAATCAAAATTATCAGCTTTCTTTTCAAGAACTTTGTTTTTCTTTCTTAAAGCAGAAACTTCCTTTGCCAATTTTTCAAATTCAATATGTAAGTCATCATATGCATCTTGAAGTTCTTGGAAAGATAGATCATCAGGATATACCTCATTATTGGAAGATTCTTCTCGTGCTACTAGACACAGGTTGGCAGCTTCCTCTGCTTCACTGGCTTCCTCATCAGAGCTGTCCCCCCATATAGACGAAACATAGGCTTTCTTTTTGCCTTGAAATTTTTCTTTCTTTTTCTCCTTCTCCTTGAATCTTTGGAGGCTTGGACATTCTGCTTTGAAGTGTCCAGGCTTCTTACATTCATAGCATACAGGGACATTTTTCAGTGAATCTTTTCTGAAGTTGCTTGAGCCACCTCTCTGGAATCTTCCTTTATTTCTGAAGAATTTTCTAAATTTTCTGACCATAAAGGCCATTTCATCATCGTCCAGTTCTTCATCTTCTTCCTCATCCTCATCATCCTTTGCAGAGACAGTTAGTGCCAGATTCTTTTTCTTTTTATCTCCATAGAGCTCTCTTTGAACCTTGATGGTTGTTTCATATTCAGCTAGGCTTCCAAACAGAGAAGTGATAGAGCTCATAGATTCTCCTCTCATTTCTTGGATTGCAGTAGCCTTCATCTGCCATTCAGGAGTTAGAATCTTTAAGATTTTGGAGACTTGTTCTGCCTCAGAGATCCTCCTTCCAAGAGCTGTGAGATTGTTGATCAGATGAGTGAATCTAATTTCCAGGTCCCTTATTGGTTCCCCTTCTTCCATTTTGAACAAATGAAAGTCAGTGATAAGTTGTTCCACTCTTCTAGTTTTTACTCCACTGGTCCCTTCATGAGCAACTGCTAGGGCATCCCACATTTCTTTTGCTGTCTCTAGATGACAGACCCTGAAATATTCTTTTTGACTTAGGGCATTTTGAAGAATCAAGACTGCCTTGCTATTGAGTTCCAGATCATCCTTGTCATTACTCGTTAATTCCTGAGGGAGTTTAGGCACTTGAACTCCATTTTCTGTTTTCATAGGAACGATGTCTCCTTCTTCAACTATCCTCCAGAGATCATAACCTGATGATTTGATGAAAACCTTCATCTTCATCTTCCAGAAGGTATAATGCTCACCATTGAATCCAGGAGGTTTGTTGATTGAACTGCCTTCAGGGAGAACATTCTCATATCCTGCCATGATAGATCTTTGCTTCTCCTGATCGTGGGATCAGATGAATCTGAGAAGACCTAGCTCTGATACCAAATGAAACAGGCAGGAAATGCACAAGAGGGGGGGGGTGAATTGTGCTTTAAAAAAAACTTTAATGAACAATACAGTTTATACTGGTTCAGCCCAACTTTTGGCCTACGTCCAGTTCTCCAACTTGGCAGTTGGGTTCCACTAGCTTTTCAAGATTTAAACGGGCTCTTGACAGCCTTTACAAGTGACAGCAAGAGCTCACCTCCTTACTAATCACTCCCCCTTACACTTTGTAAGATTACACCCTACTCTTAAGATCCCACTATCTTAAGAGTAATCCTTACTCGGATAATAAATACAAGTGTAGAGAAATTGTTCACTCAATTGAACGGATTGTGTTACACACTTAAGAATTTGAGAACAGTGATTGTTGAGAGAATTGAATGCAGTAGATACAAGATCTTTAATGAAGTAATCAATTTTTTTTTTCAACCAACTGCTTCTCAATGCTTTTATACTCTTCACTCTGAAGCTTGTGTAATAAATATGACCGTTGAGAGTTGTTCAGAGAGAGAGAGAGATCTTAATCGGATGAGGAGTGTTGAGAATGTAGCCTGTGTTGCATTTACTCCATTGTACTTCCTTTGCTTTTTGTTTATCTTTCTTTATCTATCGCTGGAGGAAGTAGGTGAGTTCCAACGGCTATATTGCTCAGATTTTTGTGTCCAACTTAAACTTCCTTAAGTAGGTCTGAGCACTCTGTACTTGGAAAGCCTAAAATAGCTTTAGCCATTGATTTTGAATAATTCCCATCGCCACTCAGATTACAGCCTCTGATCGATTACAGGACTTGGTGGCTGATCGATTACATATCGATTATGTATAGATTAGGACCTGCATCACTCAACAATAGATTAGAAATTCATGTGCCTAATCGATTACAGGGACGCCTGATCGATTAAGCAAGACTAATCGATTACACTTAAACTTCCTCTAATCGATTACTTACCTCTGATCGATTACATTCAGATCACTCACAACTCTTCTAATCGATTACATGGCTCTGATCGATTATACATACCAACTTCTCTGATCGATTATAAGACTCTGATCGATTAGGCAATTTATCTATTATCGATTATAGGACTCTGATCGATTAGGCAATGGTCCTCTAATCGATCAGGCGAGCCTAATCGATTACATCAATTTCTCCTAATCGAAAGGCTAAGATCTCTCATCGATTACAGGGGTCTCTAATCGATTAGGCGACAACTTAGACTGAAACTGTAATCGATTAGACAAAATGACTTGACTTGGAATCTATCTCTGATCAAATGGGCTATCTATGCATACCTAAGACATATCATTCCAAACACTTATCACTCACTTACCTTATGCCTAAGATATGTTTGGTTATCATCAAAACCTATTATTCTAACACTAATCACCTCCATGATAAATTTCCACTTAATCACAAACCTTCAAATCGAAATTAACTAACTTCACATTAACCTCACTTAACCATAATCATAACCTTTTAAATTTAAAGGTAAGACAAAACATCCTTATTTTACATTCACTAAATTTAGCCAATCGACCGTTTAGATCACTCTCTATCCAGATTGCGGCCGCTTCATAACCTATCTTTATACAAAATTTAGCTACTTAATTGTTTACCGGCTGTAGGGTCACTCCCTATTTAGAGTGATAACAGTCCATCAAATCACTCTCTACCTAACTAGATTACTAGATAGGTCTAACTAGATTGATAGATAGGTCTTTAACCTATGCACTGCTTCTAATAACAAGCCTACTTAGGAAGTTCTATCCAATCATCCTCAATTTGGGATCAATATAAAGCATCCAAATCATTAAAACTACCATCTAGTCCCAAATAATCACCTCACTTAAACTTCAATCTTATAACACCATTATAAGATATTCTAATTCTCAAGATCACCATTCAATCTCAATTTACAATTTTACAACCTCAATCGGGATTCCATCACCTAAAACAAATTCCTTTGCCACTTGGTAGCAACTTCCAATTAACCAAAATAACAATTCTGTAGACTCTATTCATAACATATCCAACAAATTTACTACAACCATTTATTCTTTTACCCTTACTCTTGCATACCTAATAATCTTTGAACATTGTTTCTGCTCAACTCTTGTAATCCCACCTAATGACCATTAAACCTTTCAATTATAACTCCTTGATCTTAATTCAATTAATAGCAAACTCTGATGATATTCTATTTTTGACCATAGAATTCAACATCCTCAAATGAATCAATTATTGAGATCAGAAGATTTATCAGCTTCCATACCTCAACGATGTACTTACATACTCCTAAGGTTTAACCTTTTCCTTAACTTTTCAAAACTATTAGATCATTGCATAAGCCTTGATTATAGATCCTCTGACATACGGATGATCTCAGATATTAAACCTAAGTGATAATCCATGTCCAATAGCCCTCAATTAATAACCAACCTAGTACCTTCAATTTACCAAAATCATATTCTAATTGCAATCAATAACTCTTTCTAGAATGCTAATTTCAAAATTTCAACTTAGGTAAGATCCTCAAATTATTAAAAGAAAATCCTTCATAACCACTATAAGATACTCTAACCCTCAAAGTCTCCATCCAAGTTTCAAATCAATCAGCCTTAGTCAAATTTAATCTAAATGATTATACCCTAATTTTATGATTTCATCCATCTCAACTTTCAACAATTTCTCCCAATAGAGTTATTCGTTAGCATCAATATGCCTAAAAATGAAAGTCTCACTAGTTCCTTTAATTTCCCAGATCCATAATAAACCTCAACATTCACAATTTTTAAATTTGTCCAAATTTTATTCTAAATTATCATCAACAATTCAATTGACTAAACCTTTACCAGCACTGTTAAAATTCCGACAAAACATCTAATCATAGGAAATGCTCATGACTCTAAAATCCTTAACAATCTTATTCTACACTACTTTTGATCATAATATTAAAACAGCCAAACTAATCCATTAGAAATCTTAGATCATATCTTAGGAAAATTTGGAGCGGAGGGAACCAAAATTTATGCAAAACTCTTATAATCTCGGCCTTATCGACGCATACCTGTACCCAAAACCACCAACTTCATCTTACACTACCATTGATCACAATGATTATCATTTTAGACCGAAAACTACTAAACTAATCCAGTAGAAATCTAGATCAGGTCCTAGAATGATTTGAAATGAAAGAAATCAAAATTTACACAAAATTTTATTTCCCAACCTTATTGGCATATCCATATATCCAAAATTACCAACAACAATACATCCTAAAACATTTCTTTTAATATAACAACCTAAGCATGAAACAGGCACTTATTCTAAATTTTTTTTTACACTTAAATTCCAACTCTTTAATAGGATTCTCCTGACAATGCCAAAGCCCCATAATTTTATAATACTAAACACCGTCCATTTAAATCTTAATCAATGTCTAAATTTACCCATTTGAATTTCTATACTTTATAACAATCATCCTCAAACTCAAGAAAATATGATCAATATACATTTTATTTGATCTTAACTTCTATAGAGCATATGTTACCTTCAAGGAATGATTCCAAACTTCAACTCTTTCAAAACACACATCAAGGAGCATAAACAAAATTAAATATTTTCTTTTGTGAAGTCATTAGCCTTTCATCCTAGTAAATTACTATTTTAACTTTATACTAGATAATTTGGGGATTTAACATTATATCTCGTTTTCCAATTAAAAGATATAATATCTTAATAAGGTTACTCGATACAAATTCAATACTTTGGGCCAACCTCCTTACTCCCTTTCTTTGTAGAACACCACAAGCACGAAAGAAATGAAACGTTAAGTTATACGTTATTCATTATCAATTCTATCAACTAAGAGCTAAAACAAACAAGGGTAGAGCACAAGTTATATTTAAATTGTCATGACTACTAGAAGTGTAAAATTTACTTTCTTTTTAAATTTTTTTTTAAAACAATTAGACAAAAGGCCACAGAATGTTGTAGCTCTTAAATGTAACAGCTCAGCGCCTCGCAACGAAAAATTGTCCGCTTTGGGGGTGAACCTCCCCCGCACGGGTTTAAAACGCGTCTCGTGGGGGAAGGGTGAACCTCCCAAACCCCCAGCCTTATCACTCCACGAGGCCTGGCTCTGATACCAAGTTGTAACACCCCACCCAATTTAATATTCAAATACTTGACCAAAATGCTATTATAGCATTAAAAATCATCATAATTTATAAATAATCCTACCGTCATGACAATTTAATATAAAGTGGCTAAAATGTGCTCAATGAGCACTAGAGCCTCTAAGGAGGCTCTCCTCAAGTGTCTTCCCTTGCTTCCTATTAGATCATTCACCTGGAAAATTGTTAATAATAGGATGAGATCGACATCTCAGTAACTACCGAAAAATCCTAACATACACAAGCAAATCACGTATAATTCTAATTTAACCAATTATACACATGTAGTTCTTCGTACAACTCATAGCTTTCAAATACATATTAGGTACACTCAACATAGGGAAAACATTTCTTTTAATTTTTCAACGAGTCGTACCCATAAATATTTATAATATGCAATATGCAACTCCTTATATCACCGTCCATCCTTATTCCGCTGACTGGAGCCATAGGCTAACACACATTGTCCAACAGAGAACTAATTCATACAACTGAATTATCTCAAGCTCACCAGTACTTAAGATGTATCCGGCCAAAGATACAGAGCTCAAGTCCGGACTATGGCTCCCCTCCTTAAAGAATCACACTAAGGAGGTGTCACATGTCCCACAACCCCAATGCAATCCCGGCCAAAGGAAAACATGGAAGGAGGGGCCCTGACAAGTGCCATCCACTGTGCACCGAGTGATGGCTTACCACGTGGTAGTATGGATATCATATATCTCCTCTTCAAATCTTAACCCCTCATGGATGCAAATGCAATCATCATTACACCATAAATAATTTATAAATAATTTTCAGCCCAAATATACTCAACATACTCAAGCATGCTTAAAATAAAACAAGCGTAATTTATTTTCCATAGCAAATAGGCAATAAGCGAGCATGCTTCAAAAGTGACAAACTTATTATTGTGTGATAATTAATTAAAATAAAGCTACACATAATTCACAAGCATACGAAAAAAATTTCCAGAGTTACCTATCACTCCTTAGCTTCACAGGTAATCACACAGTCACTCCGAAATTCCTAAAGAAAATTATATCTCAAATATTAGACTTTAATATAATAGACTTAGATATCCTAAAATCCCCAATAATTCATAATTACATAATTACCTACACAATATCCCACTTTTAATCCGCCAATATTTTCTTGGGTCCAAATTCCAGTCAAATCATTCAATTAAATCTCCTCATATGACCTTAATAAACATTTAAAAATTATTAATTTAATTATCAGTACCTTAGATCATCAAAAGTCCTAATTTCTAAAATATCTATAAATCCCAAAAATTCCCAATAATTAGAAAAACCTCCAATAATATAAAATTTACTTAGAGAAACTTATAATCGAGGCCTAAGCTTCAATTTATTAATTTTAGGACTCCCAAAAATTATCAACTTAGACAAGGTCTAATTTTTCAAGTATATCAAATCGAAAAACTAATGATATAGAAAGGTAGAGGAGACTTACAGGGTTCCAAAAATGTGCTTATTTGGCCGAAAAACTTACTATTCCTATGCCAACGGACTCTGATAAGTCCAGTGATAGGAATAAATATATGGTGGAGAGAGAGAGAGCAAGAGAGAGACGTGAGAGAGAGAGAGAGAGAGGCGGACGAGAGAGTGAGTACGGTGGGTATATATATAATTATAATAATAATATTTAAATAATATAATATTAATAATAATATAATATATAATAAAATAATAATAAAAATTTGAAAGTGGATGTTCACGGGTAAAAGGTGTCGGCACGGGTGTAATAGGAAAATATTAGGGAAAAATACACTACTTAGCCCTAAAATCCTCAAATAAGATATTTCTTTTGAACCAAAAATCTTCTTTTCACTCTCAAAATTTTCCTATATTATCTTTTATTTATTTCCTACCATAATAACTTATTTTGAGCCTAAAAATATTTTCCTCAAAATTATTATACTCAAAATTAGGGAGAAACTAGGCCTTTAATATCCTCAAAAATACCTCCAAATCTTTCAAATATTCTCATAACATATCATTTCTCATTAATACATTCTTATTTACTCCCACTAAACCTCAATTAAATTTTTAGGATGTTACAGTAGCCAGGGCTCGGGCAGAGATGGAGGCACAGTTCCAGGAGCAGGTTGCTGCACAAGTCCAGCAGCAGGTGACAACTTCTAGGAATTCATGTAATTTCAGCACATTTTCCTGTTAGGAAAATGCTCATTTGATTTTTGGTTGCACATCATTGTTTATTTGTGTAGATTTTGATCATATTTTTAGTTAGTTTCTTATGTTATTTTATGTAACTCTTGTAGGAATATTTTGATGCATTGATTAAGTGATTATAACTCCCTCACCAAGCTTTAAACATTTTAAGGGAAAAGATGGACCATTTCAAAGAGGAAGAAAGACCCAGAGCAACAAATAGGAGGATGTAAGAACTGTCCCTCGCCTTGGAACCACCACAGCAAGGCCCACAGTGAAGCATGTGATGTTAGTGTGCTTTCTGACCCTCGCCTTGGAATCACCATTGCAAGGGCCACAGCAAGGCCTCACCCACGGCAAGAGCCACAACTAAGGCCCGCACTGCTGCGCATTTTGTTAAAATAGGCGGACTGAAATGATATAAAAGCTAAGTTTCAAGTTTATTCGAGGTTCTTCACTTCTTGGGCATTCTTGGGGGTGTTTTGCTTTGCTAGGGCATGGATTTTGGTGGGGATTGAGCTAGGGTTTGGAGCTTTGAAGAGATTTGGGCTTCTCCTCTTGGTTTATCTTCTCCATCTTCATTCTCTACTCTTGTTCTATATTTGTTGTTTATGTATATGTATGCTCTCATGGATTTGTTGGACATGAGTGGCTAAATACTTTGATTCTAAGATTATTGTGAACCCTTGTATGGATTAACTATTGATTCCTCCTCTTATTTTGTGATTAATGAGATGTATGTGTTTATTTTACTCTCCTCCTAATGCTTCTAAGTGATTGATCACCATTTAGATGTTGGGTTCACTTGATTGATGCTTGAGAAGGCTAGATTGAGTGTACAACTTGTGTAAAATAGTGTAAGAACTTGAAGTTTGCATGATGAATGGATGGTTTTGTTGGTAAGATAGAGATATACTTGCTAACCTTGCATAGTCACATTAGGATTGGAGCTTCAAAATTGGGTTTTATTAATTGTAACAAGAGATTGAGCAATTAATGAGATCAAACACTTGTTCTTGACTTGAGAGAGCTTTTACAAGTACGTTGTGAATCCTAGATTAGCACATGGTTTCATTGAGAACATCTTTGAGAGGAGGTCAATTGAGTTTTAAGAAGTACAAGGGGGATACATAATCTTAGGACCCATTTTATCCTTGAAGTTGAAGAATCACTTGTTTATAATTTTGTTTTCATTTAGCATAGGTTTATTTTATAGTTACTCTTCCATCTCAATATTTGGATAACTCAAATTGGGCAAAAGTGTGATAATAATTGTTTGACTGGGTTTTGGAGCCAAATCCTCGTGGGAACGATACTTTACTTATCACTTTATTACTTGGCGTGACCCGTGCACTTGCGGTACGAACAGCAGGTGGTGGTACATGTCCAACAGCTTAGTGGGCAAATGACAGAGCAGATCCTGTTGCAAGTTGAGGCACTGGTCCGAGCATCTATCATACAGCTCTGACTCACATTGAATTCTTCTAAACAAAATAATCAAGTTTGAGCATCTACTACATATGTTGATTATCGAATTTTGGATTCATCAATTAGGCTTACTCTATATATTTTCATCCCTTGCAGGAGTTCCTCGACAGCGGCAGTCCAAGCGACAAAGACAACTGCAATCAGCCTTTACTGTTAGGATCAATTCTTGAGGACGACTCAAATCCCACACCAGATGACAACCCTAACATTGGAGAGGAGTGTTATCTCCATCTCGATGTCCCTCCGCTGCACCCGATCGCCAAAGCTTGCCAGTTCCTGATGGCCTCCCTCATACATAATTTGCCTATTCGGGAGGACCAAGTGAAGGTGTTTGTTATAGCTGTCCAAAATAATGAGGTGGGGGTAGCTGTACCATTTCCCGGTATGGAAGTCACCAAACTAGGCGAGGCAATCTAGGCATTCATCTTGTGGCCTAGACTACTTGTACATAAGACTCTACAAAAGGCGCCAATTAATGTGGTATGTACACTTAAGTTTTGAGATTGCTTATTTGATATTTTTCTTGTTTGGGAATAATATAACAATGATTTTTTTCATCACCCGCAGTTCTTTTTAGACAAATATCCTTCTCTCCAACTCTTGCGGGAGATGCAGCCAAACTTGAAGAATATATCCTTTACGATGCCTCCAGGAGTAGTCAGTCCTGATCGTACATACGAATTTGGGCTTAATAGCTCCCATGATATCATGGAGTTTTTGAAGATGGAGGAAATTGACCTTGGATGGCTTGAGTTAGCCACTATGTAATAAATGTCCATTACTTTTTATATCTCTACAGTATTTCTCGTTCAATCCTTTTTTTTATTTCAATTTATTTATGATATATAGGTACTTCCACAACTTGTGTAATGAATTAGGTAGGGGAGAATACAGATTCTTCAGTCCAATGGCCTTAGTGAGGAGGGATAATTTCAATACCCCAGCAAAGAAGAGAAATTATGATGACAACATGCAGGCATATGTCAACCACAAATGTTAGTGAATCGGGGAATTATCTATTTTGCACCTATTCTTGAAGAGTAAGTTTGATTATTTCATTTTGCCAACTTTTCATAATGTTCACCGTCAAGCGTTAACCGCAAGCGTACGGATCGCAAATAGTATAAAATATCATTCCCACAGAGATTTGGACTAAAATCTTGACTAAACAAAAGATTAAGTGATTTCAATCAAGTTAAACTAAAAAAATATTTTTTTTGGTTGTGTAATAAAAGTTTGAAATCTATTTTTCTAAAACTAAAAAGTGATAAAAACAATGGTTCTTTTGACTTAAAGGATTAAATGGGGTCTAGGATTATTTATCCCCTTTGCATTTCATAAGACATGAAGAACTCCCTCTCAAATGGTATTTTCCATGAATATATGTGTTTGTCTAGGGTTCATATGCCCTTGACTAAGCTCTCTCAAGTCAAAATGAAGTTTATCTTTTCACTAAAATGCACAATCTCTTGCTACAAATAATGAAAATCCCCTCTGAAACCCAACCCTAATGTGACAATGCAAGGTTAGTAAAGATATCTCTATTTTACCAACAAACTTTCAATTTATCATGTAAATTTCAAGTCAAGCATGATTTTAACTAAGTTCTACTCATGGATTAGTTCTCTCAAGTCAAACCCACATAAACAAATCAAACTAAATGGTGGCCAAACACTTAGAAGCATGAAGAGAAGGATAAAATCAACACATATATATCATTTGCTACCAAAAGAGAGGAATAATCAAGTCTTAATCCATACAAAGGTTCAAAATAATCCTAGAATGGAAGTTTAGCCATTCATGGAGAAGAATATACAAATCTGGAAAATATGAACAGCCATGGAAGAAATTTCAGAGAAGAAAGAGAGAAGAACAAGAAAAACCAAGGGAAATGAGGTGAATCTCTTCAAATCTTCAATCTCCACTTGAATCTCCTTGAAAATCTTCAAACCTTAGCTTATAAATGCTCCCAAGTAGCCCCCAAAGAAAGCCCAAGTCAAAAGAATGTGTTTGAGTATGAGTTTTTGGTGTTTTTAAACCCTATTTTCGAGCTGGAACTTTTCACTGTGTAGTCTATCAGCAGTTTTGGCTGTGGCCAAAAATTTTGCCTGCGCTTGTTGGCTGCGGCCAATAACTCTCTGCCTGGAATTTTTCTGGATTTAGTTGCGGCCAAGAATTTTTCCTGTGCTTTTGGCTGTGGCCAATAACTTGCTGGAAACTCATTTTTTCAGGTTTCTTGATTGCTTTAGATCTTCTTTTCTACTTCTTGCTCCTTGATTATAGCTTTAAATACAACTCAAATGTGGCTTAATTGATTGGCTTCACCCACCTAACAAGCAATGAAATCTACAAAAGCCAAAGTTGATAAAAAGAGGGTAACATATTCACATTTAAATCAAGAATTCAATGACTTTAACCCAAATATCAACTTGGCACATTTTCCTATCATATCTACATCAAAATACGTATAATTCCACCAAAAAAGTGTATGAACTATAGGAAAATGTGCTAAAATGGCATGAATTTCAAGAGGTTTACACACATTTGTAAATGTTATGATTATTTTTAATGTCTTTCAGTGAGCACTGGGCAGTAGCTGTCGTTTGCCCTATGGATCATCATTTGGTTTGGTTTGACTCATTGAGGCGTAATATAACCTCCTATCATAAAACTCTCCTATCGAAGTAAGTAGTGTTAATATCTTTAAAATGTGGCCCAAATAAATTATTTTCATGTATATGTGCTAATTTTGGTTATATTTCAGGGGTATATCTCAATGGCATTTAATGGAAGAAACTGGTCGAGCCTTTGAGACGTCGTGACACAAAGACCTAGAGTAAGTACTTTTGATTTAAATTCTTTCAATGTTAGTCATTAAGATATATTAATTACTTTGTTATTAATTTATACCATTTCTTATGATTAAAGTGCTCTAAGCAACCAACAAGTAAGGAGTGCAGTATTACGTCATGAAGTATATTTATGGCATTATTATGAGTGTACGAACCACATCCTTCTCTTTTAAATCATCAAAACCATTTAACAATACTTATCTTCAAAATACATCCCAAAATCCCAAAGTTTTTGAAACTTTGTTAAGTCAAAATTCAAGTTAGCCAAGATCCAAAGAATTTCAAAGTTTGGAAATCATTAAATATCATCTTTGAACTTTTTGGAAGCATCAAATATCCTTTTACAACATTAATTTCGAAAATCAAGAGAACCCTAGGATCACTCGAACTTTGTTGTCCCCAAAATTATTCTAGATCAAAACTCAAGTACCTATAGGATTCAAAACCTTTCTTAGAAATAAGCTCATTGGAACAAGAAAACAAAACTAAATTAGTCAAATTTTCGAACTCCCATGGAACCTTAAGCAAAGCAAGCTTAAAACTTCTTCAAGCAAAATTTTAAACCTTCTCCAACCAAGACAGATTATAAACATAGCTTAAGAAGGTTAAAAGGAAGCTTAGAAATTAACAAAAACACTACTACAAAATAAAGGTGAATTAGCCATGGAATCCGTCAAAAAATAGACATTACTAAATAATAGGCCACAAAATTCCTCATTTAGCCACTGAATTTAGTCTTTACTGAAGGAATTCTATTGTTACATTTTGTGGCTAATTTACTATATTTTGTCCCACAAGCTCAGATTTTTGAAGTCACAGAAATCCCCAAAAACTCCATCAAGATCACTTGAAGATAACAAGAAGGGAATGAAGGAACCTCAATTTCCAAAACCTAGCAGAGCTCTCCACTCACTCTCCCGGCCTCTCACTTAAGCAAATGACAACAAACCCTAAAATTTTTCTGATTCTCGCCCTTTTAAAATACTGACGTCACAGTTTCACTGTGACGAGTCTGTGCGAGCTACCACACTATTGCGGTTTTGCCATGGCTTCACCACGAATAGGTAAAAATGCATGTTCGCCACAAGCCACGGCGAACCACTCAGACTAGCAAGCCTCAAAGATTTTGGCCTCTGACATAGGCCTAATTCTATCAATATTTCACTAATCCGACAATTAGAACCATTCACAATTACACAATTTAATCCCTAAAAATCACCTTAATTCCTCAAAAATCCATTTAAGTCACAACTAATAACTATCAAAAATTTGGGATGTTACACTTAAACCCCTCTTAGAGAGCATGGCCAACAAGGGGAAGAAAAAGAAAGGGGACAATTTGCTCACCCAGCTTCACGACAACACAGAAACACAGAAAAAAAAATCAATTGCATGAAGGGAGAAATATGAAAGCAAAGTTGCACCGAATTTAACGACAGGAGCAAAGAGTGATGGAAATCTCGATGATAAAACCACACAAATTGACCGATATCAGACTGGAGAATCGAAGGAGGATTATTGGAGCAGAGAAAAGAAGGTTGTTTTTTTTGGAAGATTTCCATGTCACAAATGTTCTCCCTTCCAGGAAAAATGTAATTGCTTATTTCAACTTCTTTCTTTTTTTTTTGGGAAAAAGAACGTTACTTCATACTAAAATCATACAAATTAATAATAATATCTTCCCAAATGGATTATGTCAGATTTCTTCTGATGCACAGGATCCTTCATAGAAGGCAAGTGCAGAGCATAATGAAATCTCTGAGAGAGTTAGAAGATAGATATTGAAAGATAAGCTTTCAGAAAGAAAGAGAATCGTTTAGAAACACATGCTTATATTCACAGTGGATAATGCTTACAAACTTCTGATGCCTTACAAGATAAGAGGACTCGTCTTATATAATGAGTGAGTAACCTAACTAAGGTTAAGTAAAAAAACTCTGGTAAAGGGTTCAGCCAGTCAGATTAAGGCATATAGTCCTTTTTCAACCACGGTTATTCTGAGGGGATAAAGCAGTCGTGAATGATTATCATGTGCTGCCGATACACAATTATTAAATATGTTACAGACACATGACTATTAAATTGTTACAGACTGACGTCTGACAACTGACGCCTGACATTTAAAGCCAAAACAATAAAGGATTGAAGACTAAAACAATTACCGACACTTTTTTTTAAGTCTGGGACAGGTGATGTCATAATGACTACATATTGGTGATTACTTCTCTTGACTAGTCTTTAAAGATGGGCTCATGGCTGGGTGACATTAGGATCAGGAGAATCTGAGTCATTGGCGCTGTCATCAGGGTCTTGGGAATCTTGGTAGAAACTATTCCAGAATGGATCTTGTGAGGAAGGTAGACAATTATCATGAGATATATGGGCTAAGGATTATGGGTCTGGATTAATTCTTGGGCCGTAGTCAGGATCCAATGAATGCAAAGTTTGTTGAGAAAATTCTTGTTCTCGGGGCCTTCTATACCAAACACGAGGGTTTCTTGGGACAAAGGGTCAATGAGGAATTGGGCCAATAGAGGTACATGTTAATTCTAGATCAGTGTGTGGGCAATTGTTGAGGTTATGGAGGAAAAGGTACAAGTTCTTGAGAGCCTGTTCTTCATATTGTGGCCAGTTAGTGAAGGATCTCCCATAGTGCGCTTGACCTGTCGCATACAATCTACCTTCATAATCTGTGTTGTAAGGACAATGAACCACAAAGAAACACTTAAACCTTGTTTATTGATCTTCAGGAACATCATAGATCCTGTGTTGTATGATGGCATTTCTCAGGGTAAACCTCCAAGTACTGAGGGGAGCAAACCAGCTGAACATCTTCCAAAGTTCACTGCCAGTATTGGCTGAGTCACAAAGATTGTGGTAGACATGATGTGGCTCTAGCGAAAATGCTGTGGCATAGAGTGCTGAAGCAGACCAGATGTAATAAGACAATTCTTCTGGAATGGATCCCCAAAAGTTAGGGACACACATAAAAGGTTTCCCAATGTCAAAGATACCAGTAAAGAGGGAGTTAATTTCATTGGGTCTGTGTGTCTTGATCAGGGTATGAAGCCAATAGAATAGATATCTTTTGGCTAACCTTTGAATTTGGAAAGGATTGGTAGGAATCTGGTCACATGGAGGAAATTGATGATGATCAGTGGATGATGTGTATCGGATATGTGGAGGAAAGGAAGTCATTTTGGTAAGGGTACAGATGGCAAGGGGCTTCTTTGGGGTAAGAAGAAGGATTTTTGAGGGTCTGCTGAGAAAATCTGCAAGGATGTTATGTTTTCATTTGATGTGTTTCACCTTGAATTTATAGCGAGAAAACCAGTCTTTCCATCTAAGGAGTTGTGAGTTTGGAAGAGTCTTCTTTTTGGTTTCTAGCATGGATGGGAAAGACGTGTTATCCATTTCTATAGTAAATTCATGTGCATCAAGATGAAAGTTGAATTTTTCAATGCCTCTTTTGACTGCCAGAATTTCTTTATACGTGGCATGATAGTGTTTCTCAGCTTCTTTAAATTGTCTACTAGCATGTCCACAGTACAGTCTTTTCCTATCAACCTCTTCAAGAAGTACAGCACCCCAATAATGATCACTGGCATCAGTTTGTAGGATACGTTGTCCATTTCCTGGAATTTTCAAAGGTGGTGGATTTTGAGCAATTTGTTTTAGGTGAATAACAGCTTTTTTCTGAACCAGAGTCCATGATGTGGATTCTTTTTAAGCAATTTGGACAACTGGCTCGTATGTCTTGTTACCGACAGATTGTCATCAGGGAAATCAAGTAGATCTTTGGCAATGTGAGGGCCTAGTTGATAAAACCCATCATGAAATATTATACCCAGAAATTCAATCTTTTCTTGGGCTATGAAGCTTTTCTTTGAAGAAAGCATAATTCCATACTGGGATATTATCTTGGTGAATTGGGCTAAGAGTTGTTTGTAGGTTTCATGATCTGTTGAGAATAATAGGATGTCATCAATATAGATGAGTGTATTATTGAGAATGGGCTCAAAGATTTTGATCATGGCCTTTTGGAATAGAGATGGGGCGACCTTAAGTCCAAAAGAGAGAACTTTCCATTAGTATTTAGCATCTGGAATGCAGAAAGCAGTTTTATACTTTTCATCTGGATGAATACCAATTTGCCAGAATCCTGCTTTGAGATCACATTTTGAAAATACCTTAGCATTAGCAATTCTGGAGGCAAGAGTAGACATCTTTGGCAAAGGAAATTTATCATCTTGTAGGAACAGATTAAGAGGCTTGTAATCAATTACCAACCTCTTTTTTCCTCTAATTTTTTCAGATCTCTTCTCAACATAAAAGGCTTGACATGCCCAATTAGAGGTGGTAGGTTCAATCAATCCTTGATCCAGCAAAGCCTTACATTCTTGTTTGGCTAGAAGGAGATCATCAGGATTCATTCCTGAATGAGAGGCTTTTGTTGGATTGACATCCTCATTTTTCTTGAAAGGAAGACGAATAAAGAATTATATATTTTTCCACAGAGGAGAAGGATGATGGAATTGGAAATGTCCATCTATACAGAATTGTAATAAATCGTCTTTTAGCCTTTCATACTCAGAGGGAACTTGTGAGATCTTGAGGATGCTTGGGATAGTAGTGAATGGAGCAAAAAAAATTTTAAATTTGAGACCCCGGGGGAAAATGGACAAATGTTTGGTTCGATAGAAGGTATCAAAACCAAGGAGAAGATCTTGGTCAAGAATGTAACTGCTTAGAACAGTAACCCATGTGAGACATCCTAAAAAGAATTTTATGCCAATCTTTTTTCTGAAAATAAGCTCTATGTGGAAAGGATCCTGGTTGACTGTGGTAAATGAATGATTAAGAGGAGCCCAAAATTCTTTAGTCAGAAGGTGAAGTTTGATAATGGTGGCACAAGACCCTGTATCAACAAGGGCTGTAACATTGAAAGGTTTGTCATATTTGGAAAGTAGAACTTTGATTTGGATAGTAGGTCTGGGGGTAGTGTCTATTTGGGACATCCCTTTGGATTAAACTAAAGTGGAAAAAACAGTGAAATCATTGGACCCAAGGTATCCAATATGTCTGTCAAATGCATTTGAATCTAAATCTGAATCAGAGAAAGGAAGGACATATTGGGTGTCCGAATCTTCTTCAGATTGTTCTTCAAGAATGCTTTCAATGTCATAATTTTCTGAGACAATGTGACTGAAGGATTGAAGCATTTTTACACCCCTTTGATTTTTCTTGTTAGGACAGGCTTTTGCAAAATGTCCTTGTTTTCCACAAAGGAAGCATTTCCTGGATTTAGAAGATCCCTTTCGTCTTTTCTTGAAATATCTGTATCTAGGATTCTTGGTTCTCCTTTTTCTTTCAAGAAGACTGAAAGACTTATGTTTCTTGAAATGGGATTTCTTCTTTGTAGCACAATGGCATGATTCTTTGTCTTTACACTTGATCTTTAGATAAGACTTGTTACATGCTGGTTTGAGTTTGGTTCCTCCTTTGGCAACTGCTTTAAACATTTTTTGCTACTCACAAAGTTTTTCCAATGTAACCAAAGCTAGCCGATAAATTTCCCCAAGAGTAATCTGAGCAACGTCCTTGCCAGTCTGTGTAATCATACGATGGAGTTCAGGTTGTAGTTCTTCTGGAAGAGAGGCTATAAACACATGCCAGAGGTTTGGGTCATTACGTCCGCCAAGCGGATAATATCTTTCAGACATTTGGACAAAATGCTTCTGAAGATCCTTCTTGAGTAAGGAACAACATTTCATATCAAAATACTCCTGGTAAATTCGCTTTTGAATTAATTCAGGATCACCAATGAACTCATGATGTATAGCACCTAAGAGTTGACCAGGAGAATCAACTGTAAGAAGCTGCAACTTCTCATATTCACTGAGTTTCATATACCACTCTCGTAGATTGCCTGTAAATCTAGAGATGAAGTTAGCAAAAACTAATCCAAGTGTTGCTTGAGGTTTCTGAAGCTGATTGTCAAGCCAAGCAGCAAATTCTGCTACACGATCATGCCACTTATAAGAAGGAATATCATCAAGGGTGAAAAATGGTCCTGTCTTATGAGTGTGAATCCTTTCTGGAAAGTCTGGTGATTCATCTTCTGAGGATAGGGGAGGATCTTCAATCATGTTAGAAGTGGTGCTTCCAGCTGGATTAGGATTAACAAAAGCAATACTGAGGTCAGCAAAATGTTTTTCCATGTGGGAAAAATCTGATCCTTCTGAGATAATACTGGAATCATTCTCAGTTTCAGAAAGGGGTTCATACAGATTGAGAGTAGAGACTCTCCTAAAAGGAGTTGGAGATCCTTCAACAATTGTTTTTCCTGAACTAGTACTGGGTTGGGTGGTGGTGACAACAGGGGTTGAATGGTAATACCGGGTAGAGAGGTAGTGTGAGATGGTCGGGTGGTCTTTCTCGAGGTCTGATAAATTGTGGGCCTGTGTAAGGAGTATCTGTAACTGTTTGATATCCTGTGGGCTGAACAGGATTTCTTTTGGTAGATTTTTTAGGTGGGTTTAGTTTTGTGGCTAGTTGGTATGAGGAAGGATATAGGTTATCATAGCTGACTAAAGTAAAAGGAGATGAATAAACTGGATAAGACGATGGGAACAGGCTTAAGGGATTTGTTGGTGGTTTGACCATATATGTCTCAATTTGTCTCAGATCTTTTTGGATTTTGGCAAGTTCTTGCTCCTTCCTTTGGAATTCTGGACCAAAATACTTGTGATCAACATAGCTACGAAGTTCTGCATCAAGCCTTATTATGGCTTCAGAGGTTAATCTATCATGAAGCTTTTTGACTTCGTCTGTTAGTGTATCCATCTGTCCAGTAAGTGTCTCCGTTAAATGATCAAGTTTTGGATCAATGCGATGAAAAAACCTATTTTGGCTAACTGCATTATCAGTATGCCAATTAAGAACTTCTTCCATTGGAGAAGCTTCTTTAACACCATGTGGAGAGACTTGAGTAGGAACAACATAAGTTCGTCGAGTGACCTTTGTCGTTTCTTGAGTATGGACTTCAAGAGGAGGAAATTGTTCTTCATAAGCTTCAGATTTCATCATAGCAATACAAGGAACAGTAGGAGCATTATAGAGTGATGGTGGTGTTATGACAGGAGGAGCTTGAGAGGGCTCACATTCTTCTGTAATAGGGAAAACATTAGCAGCCAGGTCATCATGACCTAATTCTTTGAGTAAATCCCAGAGGGTAAGATCTGAGGAGGATTCTTTTGGAGCAGGAGGGGTAATCCACCGAGAGCCAGATCCATCCTGATCCGGTTTTCTGTTATGTATGGGAGCAAGTATTGGAACATCTGATCCTAGACTTGGTGGTTTTCTTGGTGTTACCAAAAGTGACAAAATCTTCATCATCAGAATGATCCCAAAAACCGGAGTATTGGCAGTCACAATCAGGTTCACACATCTTATAATCAAGATCCCAGATGAAATGACCATTAACATGAGAAACAAAAACATGCTTGCCATTAGCATGAAAATAGCTTACTGGGGGGTTTTTCTTTACTCTTGTAGACTGGACGGACTGGAGATACCACCTTTGACGTTTGAAAAGGAGGGGCCAAAGATCATATTCTCCGTAAAGGAGTTCCTTCAGTTCCAGGTTTCTGGAAAAGAGTTCTGATAGTGCCATCAGGCATGCGGGAGATCTGTGGAGGAGCAGTTGTATGAACATCTTTGGGAGTAGAACCAAATTCCCTTTCATAATTGGTAATCCAATCAAAAGGAACTATTTCAGATAATTCCTGGTTGGTAATTTGTCTAGGTATATTGACAATAGCCGGACCATGATCTCTATCAGTAAACATAAATAACGCATCACTAGTGGATTGTGGATGCTGGAGATCCAGAGCATGATTATGGACCCTATAAATCAACTAGTGGTGAAGAGTGACCATGTTAGCTTGAGGATTCTGTTCTGCTCCAACAATTTGGACCTGAATTTTAAGTCTGGTGGAGAGGGTTTCATCAGTGAGCTTCATGGTGAAATTAGGAGCAATGGTCAAAACTAGGCTTCCATTACTAAGGGTAGTAACAAGAGCACCAACAAGAGCATGTTGGTATTGTTTAAAAGAGGTGTCAAGGAGAGCAACCTTGGCTGAGATAGGTAGGCCTTTTCTGGTATGTGGAGTAAGGACTAGGCGAACAACACCTAGATGGAGATGAGTATATCCCTGTTAAATATATGAGTTGATGAGGGTTTGAGGAATTTCAAGAGTCACATACTGTTCTTGAGAGGTGGCAGGAAGACCACACTGGTCTAACTTGAAACTTTGAACTATTTCTTTTATGATGGGGTATTTATGGAGATCAAAGTACGGAGGTGGCGGAAAGTAGAGCGTTCACGATGGTATAAAGAGTAAGGGCTTAACAGAGGCATTTCTGTAGGATGTACACGAGCATTATCTGGGATATGAGTAAATTCTACTAGATGGTCTATTTTACTGGACAAAGTGCGTCTGATTGAAGAGGGAAGATTGGAAATAGAGAGAGTGGAGAAGAGACGAGTAATTTCATCAGTGGAAGAAGAAGTTTGATCCATTTTAGAGGGATTCTTCCTTACTCACCGCACTAACAATATCTATACTCTGCTCTCTAGGAAGACTGGCTGGCTCTGATACACTGGGGTCAAGTACCCTATTAATCACTGGGGTCGAGTACCCTATTAATATGTAGAGTCTCAGTATGGAGATTCTACAGATCATTCCCATTATCACCACCAAGCTGCAACCTTATATTTATTGGCAAAATACAATATATGATATATTAACAAATTAATTAACTTGTTGTTAACTTGTTATTACTCCCTCTATGACTGAATACCATAGGACCCGTTGATTTTATTGGAAAATACAAAGAAAACTAAATGGGTTACTTATAAATTGATTTGCCTAAATTTTTTCTATAAACTTGTTTATTTAACTTATAAACTAACATATAATCTAATAATATACAAAATATGCTATGATTAAATGGCTCATTTAGTTTCTTTAATTTTTCCAAAAAAATGTCAATTATAGGTCTTATATTTAGGAACTGGAGGAAATACTATTTTTGTTGGTGATTACATGCATTAACGCCTCTCAATTGTCTATTTGTCTTGAATGGACACCCCATCATCTCTCTCATGGGCATTGACCTTGATTGCCAGCATTCTAGCATCCACACTTTATTTTTACTACTTTTATTTTTTAAACTTTATTCTTTCATGTTTTCAATTTTTTTCCTTACAGATATATTTGTTTTGTTATAGTATGTATTAGATATACATAATTTTAACTATAATTAACAATGTAAATTAATAAAGAAAGATAGACAAAACAACTCTACCCCAACTTCTGTCTTTGGTAGAATTAGATGGACTCATTCGAACAGGACATTATCACTTAAAACCCAACTGAAAAAGTTTTATTCACTCAATAAAGAAAAGAGTGTTACGCACGCAATGTATATCCTTTCTCTGCAGTATCTTCACCACATTAGTAATCTAAACAAAGACTACTCATTGCCATCACAACTTGTAACTTTCAACTAGCACATACTCCACCGCGCGGGGAGCAATGTTCCAAAAAAAAAAAGTATATTCCTTGCTCTACATCTTATATGTCGCATACTCTTTTACTGTAAATTGACACATTCATGTCGATCACTTAACATAAGCCACAAATGATTTGACTAGCACAAGATAGCATAACACCATGTTGCAGTAAGTATTTTGACAGTTGCCTTACCATTAAAAGTTATTGAAATTACTTAAGAAGTTCGATGTCCATACATGCTTAGTTGTGGGAAAAAAATGTAAAAGGAACTTCAGCACACAATGGTCAAAGTTCAGAAACTGCATGCCATGCAGGGAAGCTGGGGAAAACATCTAATAAGGATCGAAGTAGAGTAACATATTCCCTTTGAAATAAATTTATTTCCATATAAAAATATTTTTTTAAAATAACATCTGTTAAGAGATTATGTTTATTTTATATTTTGTATCTTTGAAAACATTTTTTTAAAATAACATCTGTTAAGAGATTATGTTTATTTTATATTTTGTATCTTTGAAAACATTTTTTTAAAAGAAATCATTACTCTTTAAAAAGTTAAATATAAACCATATAAATGAGATTCGAGTATATTTTTTTATTCATCTTTTTTTTTTGTAGATAAACTAATTCCCTTTGAAACAGTGACGCTGTTCTATTTTGTATGAAATTATATTTATTCTCCTATATTGCCTAAAAGTATTATTAGTTGTGTATGTAGTGATATAGATACTCCTTCAATCCTTAGTATAAGATTAAGGTTATTTTATTTCGGAAAATTATAAAACAAAATTATCTGCTTAGTTACAGAATATGTTATATATTATTAGATAATTAAATAGCTTTAGTTGAATAAATTAGTTTTAAAGAAAAGTGATAGGTTATTTTTGTTCAACAGAAAAGTGATAAGTTTAAGTATTATAATATATTTATTTTGTTTCCTTAATTTTTACTGAAAAGTCATCTTATAAAAAAAATGAATTTAGTGAGTATATGAAGGATAATAAAGTAATTGAATCAAACATGTCATAAAAAACTTAAATGAAAATAAATGTCACCACATACTTTTACGTAGCAGTGTGGCACCACAAATGATGCTGGACACAAAAGCAACACAACGTGACGATAATATCCATAATCGTTGTATTTTAAATAATGCATATATAATAAGTTGTCAGAAACCAAGTTTTTTAAATGTACAAGTTGTAATTTTCGAAGCATAGGAAAATGCGTTATACGATAAGTTATAGTTTTTTAATCTCATAAAAGGGGAGTTTAATTGTCCAGTGGTTATTATTGTCATGTTATATATGATGCCAAAATGGCAAAAAGGAGTATTAGACTGGGTACTTGAGTGTGTTTGGTCTCAATTTTTTGAAATTTTGGTTTTGCCTTAAGCCATTGTTTCAAAAGGAGAGTGGTCTATTTATCAAAAATAAAAAGTAGAGTAGTCTAAATGTATAGATTTAACATGTGAAATGTGTCAAGAAAGAAAATAAATTGTGGTTAAAACTTAAAAACTGCAATGGAGTGGGTTCTATTTTGAATTGGCTCTTTATCCTTTATTTTTTCTTTTTTTTTTCCATTCTCATCCCATCACTAATGTTCCTACGTACTATTATTATTAGACCCTAAGTTCTGAAATAAGATTTTTTTAAATCTAAACTTTCCTTTTTTTATCTCCAAAAATTTATCATAATAATCTCTAACTATTTTCTCCCACAATATCCTCATTTGAGTTAAAAATATAATTTTATAAATTATTTTCCTCAAAATAAGGGAGAAACTAAGTCTTTAAAATCTTCAAAAAGCCCCAAATTTTACTTTTTCTTTCTAAACTATAAGAATATATGCATATTATATATGTATTATTCAATAAAAATTATGTCCTTTTTAGTAATTATTCATCTAAACTTGATTTTCAAAATAATCATCCAAACATGTTTCTAAAAGTCAGATTGAAAAAAGAGTCACTTATATTATCACAAATCCAAACATAAATCACTCACACAAACTGAATTTTATCCAATCTTATTTATAAAAAAGTCAGATTAAAGAAAATTACTCAGACACCAATCCAAACACACACATAGATGTCCCCCCCTCTCTACTTAACCTTTCTATTACCAGGAAAATTGGCCCCTTTAAAATAGTACACCATTTTCTGTTCTTTCTTTTATAAATGGTTTCACCGTTTTCCACTCTAAAAAAGAAGCTTAAGCAGACTTTAATAGCATCAATTAATTAGTATTAATAATCTTATTCGAGTTTTTTAATAAAATAATTATATTTTTCATTGTTATTCCTATTGTTGTCTTCTCAACCCTGCTTTTTGATTGACAGTACTTTCCATCATACTATCAACTTGACCCTCTCACTCTACTTTTTAAAAGAAACTCAAAACTTCAGTATGTCTTTTTTTTTTTGCCGCAAAAACTTCAGTATGTCAAAGGTCGGAAAACATATGTCAATTCAAACCTAACCTTCCAATTTTTTCTCTTTCATACACAGATGTTCGTCATTTTGTCTTTAGAAAATAGTAATTAAATGTTATAGTCCATTCACAATTCATTAAGGTGAACTGCCTTTAAGCGCCTGTTTGGTTCATGGAAAATCACCCGTAGGAAACGGAAAATCAACACTTTCCATCGCTCTTCTTGGTTTGTTTGCCGGAAACTTCTCACTTTCCATTTCCATCGGCGGCTAAATTTCCTTTAGAGACTGGAAACTCTCTTCCCACCTATATTGGTGGGAACCCATTTTTCCATCAAATGTGGGAAGCTTCAGAGACAATTTTGCCCTCACCCTTGTCTTCTTCTTTTTATTCTTCAACATCACCGAGCTCCCTTCCTCATATCGTCACCTCTGATTTCGCCGGATTTCGGATGAAGACGAAACCCTAGGTTCGAACCTTCTTCAATATTTTCCTGTACAACTGATGAGGAGTTTAATAGGTATGGAATGCATAACTAAAATTGAATTTGTTACTCCTATATATGAACAGAGCCAGAGAAGAAAAAGACGAGCCAAAGAAGAAGAATAAGGGGAGGGAGAAGAAGATAGTCAAAATACTTATTCTCTGGGTGTTTTTATTTTTTGTTCGTTTTCACTTTACCTCTGTGTTTTTGTTTTTATAATTTTACCTGTCATGTGTATGCTATATACCAAAATCTGATTATGAAAATTGTGTATTTCAACACAATTAAATTCGAATTTGGGCAATCAACTTCGAATTTGAGGTGATCAAATTCGAATTTGGGAGCTCAAATTCTAATTTGGGGCAATCAAAATCGAATTTGGAAGATAGAAATCGAATTTGAGAGCTTAAAATCGAATATAGCTGTCTGAATATAAATCTGACGTGAATATGATTTTTTTCTGATTAAATTGAAGTCGTTGAAGTTTTAAGAGGATATGAATGAGAAATTTTTGGGATACAATACATCCAATAATTGAAGCCACAAAATTCTCATCATCAAATTATATTTTAGGCATTTTTTATTGTTTAATTTATTATTCATTTCGCTTAATTATTAATTAATTTGTTAGATATGGTGGTATCTTCTATATAAAAATTGGAGTTATTTTGATGGTATTTTTAAATATAATGTAGTTATTTTTTAATCATATGATATAGATATTTTTTTCAAATTAAAATCCAAGTGATTCTTGTATTTATGAAATTTTTTTATTTATTTATGAAAATTAAATTTTTTTATTAAAAATTAATATTTATCGAAATTATAATTAGTAAAAATAATTTATTCATTTATTTTTATAATAATATAATATTATAATATTTTAAAATTTAATATTAGTGAGTTTAATTAATAAATACACATTAAGGGCAAAATAGTCATTTGCATAGAATTTTGAGTTTCCTTACTTTATTTTCAATCAACCAAATATAAAATTTTCTATTCCATTCCATTTCCTTTCATGTACATACTAAACGTGTCGACCTTCCATTCATTTCCATTCTTTTCCATACTTTCCTTTCCTTTCCTTTCCGTCATAATATTTTCTGTAAACCAAACAGGCCCTAAGTACTATTGAATGGAAACTTTTGGTTAATGGGTGATGGGTGATATTTTAAAAGTCAGACCAGAATTCGAGTGGAAAAGGCTGGCGGGATGGTTGAAATAGTCATGCCACTTGGCTGGACCAGTGAACAAATAATTAAATGAAAATCTAAGAAAAAAATAATTACATGCATATATATAATAGGATTAACACAAGATTAACACATTTAGTGGCACATATACTTTTAGTTCATAAAAAATGCTTAAATTTTATTTTGTCTACACCATTAACTCCTTTACAAAGGTTAATAATATTAATATATGAAAGTTAGATAAACTAATAAATGATAATTGAACAAATTAATGATTTGTTATAAGAGATAAATATAAATAGTTATCAAAATCAAAATTGAATTCAAGTATATGTACCAATAAATGAGTTTTTTTTCTATATAATAACATATATAAAGTAACAAATCCCTAAAAAATGTATTAAAAAAATACATGACGTTTCTAATTAAATAATATCATGTTAATATAAATTTATATTTTGGTAAACAGTATTTTATGTAAAAAAATATGAAACTAATCTAATTTCAACGGTCACACTGTACATACACACTAATGGTTAGAAAAATATAAAATATAGCTATGTTTATTTCTGCACCATAGTGAAGATAAAAGAAATCTGCACACTACTGAAGGTATAAAAAAAGAAAAGAAAGAACTTAAAAAGAAAAAAAGAAAAGAAAGAACTTAAAAAGAAATCTGTACTGTTTGTTAGTAAGTAATATGATGGATTACAGTTTCATTCAAAAAAAACACAAAGAAAAAAGCTGCACACTATCACTTCACATGTCCCAAACCCTCACAATCTTTTAATTTACCTTGTAACTTCTCTCTCCCACGTGACCGTCATAATTTCTATCAACAACCAACACTACACTCAACACTTTTGCAATAAATGTTAGCAGCCAATTGCAGCCGCAATTGAAATTGTTTTTTAATGAAAAAGTTTGCAAACACCCCCTCGTTCTAAAAAAACTTGAAAACCTCTCTTAAAGAAGACCACCTTATCGTTCTTTTCCTTGACCATCCATTCACCTTTTTTCCCTCTCCTTTCTCATCCCACCATGATTATCACAAGACCTTCTATCCCTTATGTTTTATTCTGAATTAAGCCCATCTTCCCCCGCTTCTCCCACTTATACCTCAACCACCACAATGCCCTCAACCGGACCATCGCACACCATTGAGTTAGCCAAGATTAGCTCTTGGTTAAGCCCTTCGAAAGGTCGTCATGAACTTCAAGAATTTGACCTTCTCGATCTGCGTGGTTTTTTTTTTCCTTTGAAAAGATCTGGGTGGGATTTTTTCAGCACTTTAGCCCCCATCATCCTTATCCCCTTTGTGGGCAGCAATTTTCGCGTCTCTAAAGTCTAGACAACTAAAAATGGGGGAAGACAGAGTAAATCAAGAGAGAATGAGAGAAGCAAAATTTCCTCCGTTATTCTCCACTTTCTTTTTTATATGATTGAGGTTTTCTTGAATAAGATCCCCTTTTAATGTTTATGGTCGGGGAAGCTTTGATTTTGTGAAGAAGAAAATGAAGAACAAATATTTGGAGGCTTCCCTTTTCTCCTTATTGATCGGCGGTGAACACCCAACACAAATAAAAACGAAGAAAAATGTAGAAAGGGTGGACGGGAGAAGGGGAGAGGTGAAAGTTTAGAGATGCTTGGTAATATTCACTGTTGCGACACTTCTCTTCCTTACCTACATTAAAGGTGACTCCTTTCTACGCTCTTGTTTTTCTTCTCACTTCTTGTGATTCAGTTATTGGAAAAATGGCAGATGGAAGTGTTATTTAATAATGTATTGTGCTTTTTCGTTTCATTTTTGTCATTGATTCGATCTTTTCGGCTACCGAACTGAAATGAGAAGTATTTTCGTATTTTCCCCCAAGTTTTTGAAATAATTTTGTCTTACCCTTTCTTTCTCCAGCAGTTAACGGATGTATTTTCTAGCGGGAACTACTCATCAGCACCGAAGAAGATCTCAACAATGGTTGCCTCACCAAGATAAAAACTTAGAACGAATAGTTGCCCACTTCTCTTCTCTCCTTACTCATCTACAACGAACACAACGGATAAGTGATGAAGAAAAATGAAAACAGGGTTGGAAAAGGGTCAAGGACAAACTTAGTGCACATACCTTTGCAGAGATTGGGAAGGATTAGGAAGCTGCATATGTTTGTCTGGTGCATCCATTTGAAATTGATCAAGCAAAAATGTGAAGCTATTTCTGCATCAGTAAAAGACTTCTTATCCATCAGGAAATAAGACACTCAGTGTTCCTCTAAAAATGAGGTCATGTATTTTTTAGGTGGGAATATGAGGATGGTTTAAAATTTGCATTTCCCTCTGAACTAAAAAAATTGCGTGCGAGCTTGAACAAAGGAAGAAGCGAACCATGAACCCCTTGTATGTTACAAGGCATGTGAGCAATAGGCAATGTCTATTTTTAAATAGGAGGAGTTTGGGTTGGGTAGAAACTGATTTTGGAGGGAAATGAATTTGAATGAGTCTGTTTAAAATTTAAAATAGGAGGGCGGAAATGGCACAAATTTTTTAGGGTATTTTGGGGATATTATCAGGTTTTGTTTGAAGATAAATCTTAGGAACAGTATTATGTGAGTGAAGCATGATTTCAAGAGCTGTGATAGTGGAAGAGTATTATTGTATATATTGATGATTTGTAAATAAGATTTCTAGTTATAACTGTATAATTCTATTATTTGCATCATAATTATAAGGATAAAATATTTGAGGACGTAATTGTTATTAATCCTCTCTTTTGGAAAAAGATTACATTGCAACAGCTCTAACACATAGAATAACATAAATTAGGGAAGATTACACTAAAGTCCCACGAAAAGAAAATAATATTTGAAAAATCTTATAACTTGTCAACAAGTAAAAGTGTCAACGTTAACAAGTGAAAGAGAATCATTGATAAGTTATAAGACTTTTCGGATATTATTTCTCTTAATTGAGGACTTAAGTGTGATTTACACAATAAATTACCAAAAAAGAAAAACTCAGTAATTAAGCTCTTTCTTATTTTTCATCGGCAATGGAGGAATACTTTGTTCATGCCTAAAGAAATTACTTGGGTCAACCCTACACTTCACCTTCACCAACCTCATAAAATTATTCTTAAAATACTTAAATGCCCAAGTGCCTGACCTCAAGAAGCTTGTCTCATTAAATTTGTTCATCCCCAAATCAAGATCTCTGTAATTCACATACGCTTCTCTTGGAAAACTTGAAACATAAGGAGCCATGGTGTCATACAGTCTCCTAATCCATTTCAAATGCTTATCTACGTTCTTCTCGTCATTTGACCATCCAGTTAAATACTGTATCATGAATAGTGTTCCTTTTCTATGAGGGAATGGAGTACCAGATTCTGAAATTTTGTTCATCATTCCCCCGTATGGCGTCCAAAATATGGTGGGCAGATCATCCTGTAGAAACAATTCCCAAAGAGAATTCAATGCAGTCTCAGGAATTACTTTCCTTGCAAAATCTGACTTGCCCTTGAAAGAAAACTTGGAAATGGATTTTCCTTGGAGAAGAATTTCTGGGGGTGTGTTGTTTGGGTAACCAGCATGATAAAGCACAGATTTGATCCAACTTGTTTCTATACAATCCTTTTTGGCTAATCCCAATTCAGGAAAACTTTTCCTCATCAATTTCAGAAGCTTGTTTTTTCCACCAAGATAAAGAGCATTAAAAGAAGCTAATATAGTTCTTTTACCTGAAACACTAGAATTTGCTGGTAAAATTTGAACTCTAAGGAAGATATCATCATCAATGATTGGTGCTACTTGTTGCCATTTGTGAAGAATCTTGTTTGCATCTTGCTCCAGAGTTTTATTGACAGTAAAAACAGTCACTGTAGATGGAACTTGAACAAGCTTGATTTGCCACCATAGAATAATCCCAAAGTTTCCACCACCTCCACCTCTAATTGCCCAAAACAGGTCTTCTCCCATGGCTTCTCTGTCAAGAATCTTGCCATTAGCATCAACTATTCGTGCATCGATGACATTGTCAGCTCCAAGGCCATACTTTCTCAGCATGGTGCCATATGCGCCTCCAGTAATGTGACCACCAATGCCTAAACTTGTCCATAAGCCTGCAGGGAAGCCATGGACATGACTTTTCTCGTAAATTTTGTAGTAAACTTCTCCAATTGTAGCCCCAGCTTGAATCCATGCAGTGTTTCGCGATATATCGACTTGGATGGTGCGTAGCTTGGAGAGATCTAAGACCATGAATGGTTTCTCAATGAAAGAAACATATGAAAGGCATTCATAGTCATGACCTCCACTACGTACCCTCATGTGGATTTTGAGCTTTTTGGCACAGATGACAGCAGCTTGAACATGAGAATCCTCAAATGGAGTAAATATGAATTCGGGTTTTGGCAATGAAGGGAGTGAACACTTTGGGATCTGAGCTCTGGATTCAAGAACTGAAGCATAGGAAGCATTTTTTGGAGTGTAAAATGATGTGGAAATTGGGATTGGTTTTTCAGAATTTGTTTCAAGACAGTGAATGAAGCTTTCTTGTTTGGGAAATGAAGTTGACGAAACTAGGAAGAACACAGACACTAAATTCACCAAGAATAGAAGAACTCTTTGAGACTCCATTATGTTACGATTTCTCATTCTGCTGATTATTCTGAAGAGCAAAAACATAAATTCTTTGAGCTTATGTTAACTGTTTTCTCTGTCATTTTATAGAGGTGATCGATATAGTGCGATTGAGGTGAGAGATGCGTAATCTTTCAGAGATGTATAATTGATTTAATTTGAATGAGAATTGCGTGCACTTCTTTTATTATCTGATCTGTGAAGGTGCCTTTACTATACAACTTTTTCTTCTCTGGTCTGTAAAGTGTAAAGGTCCAAAAGATATATTAGTAAAAAAAAGGGTCCAAAAGATAAGGAAGAATCAGAATTCATAATTACAGGGATTTTGAGGGCCCGTGTCTGACATGTGAAGGGTGTGGACAGGATAGTATGGTATAATAGTAAGCCATATGCAATGAATGCAATGTAATTAAACTCAACCGTCAAATGATAGTTGGCCCGTAATCAATCAGGGAGCTCCCTGTAAAGGAATAAAAAAATATATTTAAATTCACATCACAACTTCTAAAATTTTAAATAATAATTTTATTTACTATTTTAGATCACTAAAAAAATCAATTAAATAACCAATATTTTTTACAAATTTTTCGATAAATTGACATCATCAAACACAATGATTCAGCTTATTTTAATTATATTCGATTGATGACTCATTTTAAATAATTCACAATTTATTTTGCATTAAAAACAAAAAAAAAAGGCCTATTGTCATTTTTTTTTTGGACTGAAAAAAGCTATCATCATTTACCATAAAAATTAATTTTTTTTCCTTAAGTAAATTGAGAATTATTTAAAATGGGTCATTGTCCACTAGCACATGAGCATAAACATATTTATGCCATTCACATGCGGAATTCTTTCATATTGTTTTTTAATTTTTCTATTTATTCTCTCTCAAACTTGATTTAAATATTTTTATGCTTTTTCTTCCTTCTCTCTCCACGTGAATACTCTCTTTTCACTTAACTAATATGACACATCAAGGGCAGGAGTCAATTCATCTCTCTTTGCTTACTTTTTTCTTCAACAAGCATTTGATTCTAACAAGCTTCCTCAGTTCCTCCTTCTTCCCCATTCAAAAAAATAGGCTGCGGTGGATTGGCTTCTCAGGCGCTCGTGACAAAGGCTAGCAAGAGATAGCAACATCTACTTAACCCACAGATCTCAGATATCAGGGACTGTGGTTCATTTCCTCCATCACTATCGTCACTATTATTTTGTCATCTACTTAATACCTTCTTCATCTTTCATTCTTTATCTTGTCTATGTCGCATGTCTCTTTGGATCTGTGGATGGAAAACCCAACTCAGATGACTCGGCCTACTCGGTGAGTCACCGAGTTAGTCCCAGGTTTCTCCGGGTTCGCCGAGTCATGATCGGGTCATTTACATGCCAAATCAGATGCCAGACCGGACCAGCCTTGTCTCCGGTCAGGTGAGTTCCGGTCCAGTCAGGTCCGGTCCGGGTTTAATAACATTGAATGAATGTGAATCTCAAAGACAAAAGGACCGATAAGTTTTCCCATAAGAAGAAGAATTATATTAAGGGAAAAGATAATCTTCTATACCTGATTCTCGCCAATGAAACTTTTTCCCCCATTCTAGCCAATGAAACTAAAGGCCCATTTGATTCAACAACATCACACACCTGCGATGGTAATGTTTACTGCATTACCATAGATAACTTGTTTTTTTGGACTTATTAATGGTAATGTTAATTGCAATCAATATATTTCTAATTACTCATCTCAAAAGTAGTTCATTTTGTTTGGCTCCAAAATGGCTCCTCTTACAAAAACACTGTTCATAATCCAAAACGTTTCCTAAGTGGCTAATTTTTAGCCACAACATAGGCATTAAAAGTCTTGGGCTCCATGCCTGAGCCATCAATCATCTTACTTTATCCTTTCAAAATTCAAATTCCCCTCCCTATTTTTTCTTTCCACATCATCCCTTCCTTTTTCTTTTTTCTCTTTTCTCTCCCCCTCCTTTCTTTTTCCTCCCCCTCCCCGTAACCCATTCCCCTTCCTCCTCTCTGTCCTTCGTCCTCTTCCTCACTCTCTCCCTCCTTTTTCTCCTTCTAGTGACCCATTCCCTTTCCTTCTCTCTTCTTCCTCAGTTCATTCCTCAGTCTTATCTCCCAAAATCTTTGGTGTTTAGTCTTCCCCGATGTACTCTCAATCTTCACGGACACAAAACTAAGGGATAGACATCCAGTTTGGGATTTCATCTTCACCTTCAGCTTCTCCTCTCAAGTACAAGGAAGTTGATTCGGTAACGACGATGGCAAGGAAGCAACCATGAGGAAGCTTATGACTTTTTTCCACTACAAACTCATCTTCCTCGTGTGGCCCCCAAAAATCATGCCCAGTTATTGCTCTATTGTTCAAACTGAAGTAAGATGTTGATTTTATTTTTGTAGTGATTTGAAGCGAAAGAATGTTTTGGTGTAGGAGTTCCGATGGGGTGACACTTCGGTCGTTGGCCGGCGGGGAGGAGAGGAAATCAGCATATGACGAGAGGGATCATCAACAAAAGTTACTGGTGAGTACTGCCTTCAAAATATTTATGGCTTTTGTTTCTTATTCATCTGTTGATCGGAAGAAAATTTTCTATTTGGGTAAAATACAGAGAATGTGAATGACTTTTTTTCAGAAGAAGCCAACCTTTATATTGCTTTATTGTACTGCTCTTTTACATTATGCGTATCACTATGTAAATTTTTGGGTTAGGGATTTTCATCTTCTCCTCTTAGTTACAAGAAGCTCATTCCATATCTTTTGGAGAGATGGCTACAATGGAGGAGAATAGATCCTATCGCTAGACTCTGTCTCTATTGCTAAGGCTCCTTAGATAACATGAATAAATACTCGGGGAAGAATGTTAGATCAGTTAACATAGTTAGCTAGCAATAATAGGATCAGCCATCGATATAAAAATGCTTATTGAGATGACAGCTAGTACACTGATCATTGAACTAAAAGAATATGCTAGCTGTAGCATGATTTACTATCTATAGCACGATGATTTGCTATCTATAGCAAGATTTGCTATCTATAGTATGATTTGCTATCTATAGCAAGATTTGCTATCTATAGAGTCTTTATCATTGAGCTAATGGACTAAGCTTGCGATAACATCTGCTGTGCATTATATGATTATCTGTTTAACCTAAGTACTGGAATTACACTATGAAGCTAGCGATAGCTTTGTTAGCTATCGATAGCACAATACGTGCTGAGCTAATACATTGTTTCTAAAGTGCAGATTTTACACTGTCAAGCTAGCGATAGCAAAGGGAGCTAGCGCTATTGAAAAAGCTGACAGCAAGTATAAGAGTAGGTAGCAGCAGGTTACCGTTACTCAGAGTCTCCATCTCTCTTAGCCAAAGCACGAGAAGAAAGAAATACTCAAACGGCTAGTTCTCCAAGTCTCCAACGGATAGAAATTCATCAAAACTTATATAAAGACTTGAAGACATCAAAGAGAAAGAACGATCAACAAAATAGACGCACACACGATGAATATACGCTAACAGCAATGAAAACAGAGGCTCTGCACAGAATATCAGTTATATATCAGTGAGCCCAGAAATGATGGTTTGAGCGCATTAGAAAAGAAGAGCATGAGCACACATTGTTCAGATTATTAAGCTCTGATTTGTATTTCATCATACATCTTTTGTACTTCAGTGATTATCACAATCTGTTCATTTAGTGAACTTAGTACTTTGATAAAATCCACTATTGTTTGAGGTTGTTCTAAAGCTTGGTGCTTTAAGAACAGGGTAGTAACCTTACAGGTTGTAAGGGGGAGTGTTTAGAAGGTTTCTAAAACTCTGTAAAGGTTGGCTGGTAATCCTGTGTTCGTAAAACCAGTGGAAAAGGTTGACAGGTGAACCTGTGTTCGTAAAACCTGTGGTAGGCTTCTCTTGTGCCCGGTTTAAACAAGATAGTGGAAAATCTCAGGTGGAGCCTGAGGACTGGATGTAGGTCAGGGTTGACCGAACCAGGATAAATTCTGTGTGCATTATCTCTTCCCTTAACTCTCTTAGTTTCCAGCATATCTACTTTAAATATCTCTTGTGCATTTAACAGTTTTGAAATACTCTGTGATAAACAGAAAGAGATTTTAAAGATTACCTTCACAGTGTTTTATAAAAGAGAATTTTAAGTTTTTTATCCTATCACCCAATTCACCCCCCCTTTTGGGTGATAGCCAGCACTTTCAATGCTTTCCCTCTACATCAGCATCCAATACTACTTTAGAGCTCATAGGGGTATCTTCTTCCTTGGACAGATCCATTCCAAATTTCTTCAAAATCTCCTTCACATACTTGGATTGGGAAATGAAGATTCCATCCTTTCTTTGTTTAATCTGAAGACCTAGAAAGAAGTTGAGTTCCCCCATCATGGACATCTCGAATTCTCCCTACATAGTTTTAGAAAATTCCTCACAGAGAGATTCATCAGTAGCACCAAAAATAATATCATCTACATAAATCTGTACAACAAGCATGTTTTTCTTTTTATGTAAAATAAATAGAGTGGTGTCTACTTTTCCTCTTGAAAAACCTTTTTCTAATAGAAAATTACTTAATCTTTCATACCAGGCTCTTGGTGCTTGTTTAAGTCCATATAATGCCTTTTTAAGCTTAAAGACATGATCTGGTTTAGTAGAAATTTCAAAACCAGGAGTTGTTCAACATATACCTCCTCCATGATATAACCATTAAGAAAGGCACTCCTTACATCCATTTGATAAAGTTTAAAATTTTTTAGAGATGCAAAAGCCAATAACAGTCTTATTGCTTCCAATCTTGCAACTGGGGCAAAAGTCTCCTCATAATCGATACCTTCTTCTTGGTTATATCCTTTAGCCACAAGTCTTGCCTTATTTCTGACCACAGATCCATACTCATCAAGTTTGTTTTTGAAAACCCATTTAGTTCCAATAATAGGATAATTTGAAGGCCTAGGAACTAAATCCCAAACTTGACTTCTTTCAAACTAATTGAGCTCTTCTTACATTGCAACTATCCAATCACAGTCCTTTAGAGCTTCCTCAATGCAAGTAGGTTCAATTTCAGAAATAAAGGCAGAGAAGTGCATTTCATTTTGAACTTGATTTATGGTTTTAACACCTTCATTAACACCACCAATGATTTGCTCAGGTGGATGATCCCTGTGATGTTTCCATGTTGAGGGTCTAGCTGGTGTATCATGAGGATCATCCTCTTGTCCCTCCTTATGGGATTCATCTGGTGGAGATAATGATTGTGTAGGGTTTTTAGGCCTCTTTGGAAAAACTAATTCATCTTCTGCTGCAATATTCTGTTCAGAGTCAGTTTCATCAAAAACTACATGAACTGACTCTTCAACAATAGAGGTTCTTTTATTGAAAACTCTATAAGCCTTACTTCTACAAGAGTAGCCAATGAAAATTCCAGAATCAGATTTAGGATCGAATTTACCTAGGTTTACCTTCCCATTGTTGTGGATGAAGCATTTGGAACCAAAGACCTTTAGATGACTTACATTTGGCTTTCTTCCTTTATAAAGCTCATATGGAGTCTTGTCCATTCCCTTTCGAATGTAGGCTCTATTTGAGATGTAACATGCAGTATTCATTGCATCTGCCCAGAACACTTGAGATACTTCTTTTCCATTGAGCATTGTTCTGGCCATCTCAGTGAGTACTCTGTTCTTCCTTTCAACCACTCCATTCTGTTGAGGGGTTCTAGGGGCTGAGAAATTGTGATTGATGCCATTTTCTTTGCATAGCTCTAGAAAGTCTTGGTTCTCAAATTCTCCTCCATGATCTGTCCTAATTGAGCTGATTTTTTTGTCTTTTTCATTCTGCACTTTCTTAGCAAACAGATAAAAAGCATCAAATGTTTCATGTTTGGAGGAAAGAAACATAGTCCAAGTGAACCTAGAATAATCATCCACAATCACAAGAGTGTACAGACTTCCTCCTAGACTCTTCACTCTTGCTGGACCAACCAAATCCATATGAATTAGTTCCAGGGGTCTAGTAGTGGTAACTTCCTTCTTAGGTTTAAAAGAAGACTTTGTTTGTTTCCCCTTTTGACATGCTTCACACACCAGATCAGATTTTACTTTCATATTTGGTATCCCAATAACCAAATCCTTTTTGATTAGTTTCTCTAGTTGAGACATATTAACATGAGCTAATCTTTTATGCCATAGCCAACAGTTATCAGAATTACTTATAAAGCATTTTTCAGAAAGATGCTGATTGAAATCTACTACATACAGATTTCCATTCCTGTTAGCTTTCAATCTATAATTTATATTCGATTTGTCTATAGCTAATTCTTTCTTATCTACTATGAGGCATTCATTTGAGTCAAAAATTACGCAGTTACCTCTGTCAGTACTTTGACTGACACTCAGCAAGTTGTGGCAGAGACCTTCCACAAGATAGATATCTTTAACTGGACCACTGTCTCCTTTTCCAGCAATTTTACCAGACTGATTTCCGCCAAAACTAACTTTGGCACCATCCTTCAAAATCAGGTTGTCCAGTTTCTCTTTATCTCCTGTCATGTGTCTTGAGCACCCACTGTCTATGTACCATTTTGCGTTGTTGGATGCTTTGAGACACACCTGCACAGACTAAATAGTTTTAGGTACCCAGATTTTCTTGGGTCCTTTGGGATTAGTTTGCTGCCCTTGATCCAATTGGATTTTAGGATGATGTGTCCCTTTAGGGACCCACTTGTATGATTTTGATAATCCATGTTTCTTAGGATAACAAGTTGATTTAGAATGACCTTTTCTATTACAGTAATTGCAGAAAGAGAAAGGTGATGAATAGTCTGAAGCTTTTCTGAAAATTTTCAAGTATGATTTCTCTTTTGGCACAGACTTGTTTCCTTTCAAATTTTTGGGGGTTGGATCATACCCTATCCCAGTTTTATCTCTATATGCCTTTTGATTCATTAGCATAATATCAAGTATTTCTGTGCTCTTGGTGAACTTCTTTAAAATTTCAGAAATTTCCTCATTTTCTTCCAGAAGTGTTTCACAGTTTTTGCAATCAAAATTCTCTTGAAAAGCCTTTTCTGACATCTGTTTACATTTTTCACAATCAAGTTTTTCAGTTTTCTTTTCAAGTTCTTTGTTTTTCTTTCTTAAAATAGATACTTCTTTTGCTAGCTTTTCAAATTCAATATGTATATCATCATAAGCATCTTGGAGCTCTTGGAAAGATGGGTTAGTAGAATATACCTTACTATCGGATGATTCCTCTTGAGCCACTAGGCAGAGGTTGGCTGTAACACCCCACCCAAATTAATATTCAAATACTTGACCAAAATGCTATTATAGCATTAAATATCGTCATAATTTATAACTAATCCTACCGTCATGACAATTTAATATAAAGTGGCTACAATGTGCTCAATGAGCACTAGAGCCTCTAAGGAGGCTCTCCTCAAGTGTCTTCCCTTGCTTCCTATTAGATCATTCACCTAGAAAATTGTTAATAATAGGATGAGATCGACATCTCAGTAACTACCGAAAAATCCTAACATACACAAGCAAATCACGTATAATTCTAATTTAACCAATTATACACATGTCGTTCTTCGTACAACTCATGGCTTTCAAATACATATTAGGTACACTCAACATAGGGAAAACATTTCTTTTAATTTCTCAACGAGTCGTACCCATAAATATTTATAATATGCAATATGCAACTCCTTATATCACCGTCCATCCTTATCCCGCTGACTGGAGCCATAGGCTAACACACATTGTCCAACAGAGGACTAATTCATACAACTGAATTATCTCAAGCTCACCAGTACTTAAGATGTATCCGGCCAAAGATACAGAGCTCAAGTCCGGACTATGGCTCCCCTCCTTAAAGAATCACACTAAGGAGGTGTCACATGTCCCACAACTCCAATGCAATCCCGGCCAAAGGAAAACATGGAAGGAGGGGCCCTGACAAGTGCCATCCACTGTGCATCGAGTGATGGCTTACCACGTGGTAGTATGGATATCATATAACTCCTCTTCAAATCTTAACCCCTCATGGATGCAAATGCGATCATCATTACACCATAAATAATTCATAAATAATTATCAGCCCATTATACTCAACATACTCAAGCATGCTTAAAATGAAACAAGCGTAATTTATTTTCCATAGCAAATAGGCAATAAGCAAGCATGCTTGAAAAGTGACAAACTTATTATTGTGTGATAATTAATTAAAATAAAGCTACACATAATTCACAAGCATACGAAAGAAATTTCCAGAGTTACCTGTTGCTCCTTAGCTCACAGATAATCACACAAAGTCACTCCGTAATTCTTAATGAGACTGGGGTTTCAAAAATGTGCTTATTTGGCCGAAAAACTTACTATTCCTATGCCGACGGACTCTGATAAGTCTAGTGATAGGAATAAAGGTGATGGAAAGAGAGCAAGAGAGAAAACTGAGAGAGAGAGAGAGAGAGACGGAGAGTGAGGGGAGGGAGGACGTGAGGTGTGTTTATATAATTGATGAATAGTAACTCAATAGTAATAATAATAATAATATAATAATAATATAATATATTAATAATATAATATAATATATATAAATAGTAGTTGAATGTGATTGGTTGTGGAAATAATAATTGATGCACAGTGAAAAGTTTGAAATTCACGGGGGTGAGGAACGGATTCACGGGTTCAATAGTAAAAAGATTGGGAATAATACACTACTCGGTCTTAAAATCCTCAAATAAGATATTTCTTTTGAACCAAAAATTTTCGTTTTACTCTCAAAATTTTCCCGATAATATCTTTTATTTATTTACTCCCACAATAATCTCTTTTGAACCTAAAAATAATTTCCCCAAAAATTATTATCCGCCAAATAAGGGAAAAAAACTAGGCCTTTAAAATCCTCAAAATCCTTCAAATATTCTCATAATCCATCATTATTCAATAATCAATTCCTAATTAACCTACTAATCCCCTATTAAAATTTTTAGGATGTTACAATTCTTCCTTCCTTTTAGGAATTTTGTCCCCAAAATTCACTTACCTAGAGAACAGAACAATAAACACAACATATATAATCAATCAAAATCAAAATTCACTTTTGACTAAACTTCTTACCAATTATTATCAACCCAACTTTAAATTTTAAAACCACTGAAACTTTCGTCTATTTCCACCTCCTTACTCTTATTTGGATAGCCCGCCAATTTAGCACGAACTTTATAACCATCAATCTTTATTTAGTAGCACTTGGGGCCTCAAGATCTTGTAAATTTAATCCCTCGAAAACCACTCTTAATACAAAACATGCTTTACTTATCTTGTTAGAATTCAAAATGAACTATCAACGCAACAATCTCCACACGTATAATTTCCACATATCCATATGACATCAGGTTTCTAGTCAATCGTTTGGTCTGCCATCTTAATATCCTTCATCACCATTCACTATACTTCCCCTAAATTCCTTCAACCCAACACAGCAATCACTAGCTTCACAATCCTCAGTCTAGTTCACTTGAAAGAGATACTTTAACTTCAAAACTAATTGGACTTTAAAACAGCCATTTAAGCCATATTTTTCACTCAAACATATTTGGGACATTTACTAGTGCTTAGGAACCAGTCAACACCAACTAATATTCCATTTCATTTATATACCTTAAATATTTGATACTTATTCTAAATTCTCAAACATCCTTTGACCCCTCTTATAACCTCATTTAGATGCTCCAAACATAATTATACTCTAAACTGAAATTTATTAGTTAGCAATTAAGGAATTCCAATACTCTTTGACTCTTCATCTTCCCTAGTCAAACAACATTAATAACTAACTTCTTCCTCCTTTAAAATTCCCAAACATCTTAACTCTGCCGCTTCTAGCTTTTACTTCCAATTAATCTAAATTCTAAATGACACATGCTTCGGTTTATCCTTCATAATCAGGTCATAAGGTTTGAATTTAATCTTAACTAGACCCCAAAATTCCCTAAATCGTACAACTTTGATATATAATACATAACATGGTCCATTCGGCACGTCTATCTTCAAAATTTGATTGACATGCTACTCTACAAAACCTCATTTCTATGGCTTTCTCAAAATCTCTAAGCTACCCACTAGCTTTTTAAGTCGACATCCATAATCAAATTGAGCAGAAACCTTCCTAAGCCCTTATGGGACTAAGGCAATCATTAAATTTCAGAAGGTCCTCAAGACTTCTAAACCCCAATAGACTGTAGCTTTAAATATTCACAACTTAACAAAATTTTCATACCTAAGGCACGTACATAGTCAAACCATATTATTCCATTCAAATTTTTTTTTCATGAAAGAAACAAGAATTTAACCACTATTATTCCTTATCTTGCTAGATCAAAACTGACTATTTTCCATAAAGTCCTCAATTCTTTTCATAGTACCCAATTTCATAACATTACATGAACAATCCTGAACATTTTCATGCGCTTAGCTTGGGCATATTTTTCAATTCTAAACAGAACTCCTTTCACCCAGCTTATTTACCATTTATTTCTATACCAACTAGCATTTATACAAGACAGCGAAATTAATCATTCGATCATCCACTAATTCTCATCTTATCTCAGCATTAGACTTTAACTAGAGCTATACTAAGAGGAATAACCCTAGGCATACCATAAACCTCGTAATAGCAATTTGTTTTTCTGTTTAATAATCTTAAGCATCCATTAATAATCAGCTTGTTAACCTTCCAACATAACTTAAAATCCTATTCTAGTCATACCTTCATCTGTCATAATCTCCTTTTAGTTTAGCATCGTCTAACCCTTTAAATCCTTTAAACAATTATATCGATCACCCTCGACGTTATGACGTCTATCCCAATCCAAGCCTAACAATCATCTAACACCTTAAGCTATTTATTCCATATTTAATACAAAGCTCCAAAACCAATCTCCTTAAAACCCAACCATTCCTAACTCTTCGAAACTTGTATAAATATAGGTAACTTTAATTTATTTACTATTAATTATTCATTCCTTAGGAACCTTCAGACATATTTTTGAATCAGTTTCGAATATTAATGACTCAAAGGTCAGGACAACAAACATTCCAAATATTTTATTTCACACCATTTAAAAATTCAAATTCTATTTTCAGCTTCCAGACAGTTGCAAAAGTCATATATTTACCTTTCATATCCTTGTAAATTACTATTTTAACTTTAGACCAGGTAATTTGGGAATTTAACACTATATCTCGTTTTCCAACTAAAAGATGTAATATCTTAACAAGGTTACTCGATACAAATTCAATACTTTGGACCAACATTCTTACTCCCTTGCTTTGTAGAACACCACAAGCACAAAAGAAATGAAACGTTAAGCTATACGTTATTCATTATCAATTCTATCAACTAAGAGCTAAAACAAACAAGGGTAGAGCACAAGTTATATATAAATTGTCATGACTTCTAGAAGTGTAAAATTTACTTTCTTTTAAAAATTTTTTAAAACAATTAGACAAAAGGCCACAAAATGTTGGAGCTCTTAAATATAACAGCCCAGCGCCTCGCAACGAAAAATTGTCCGCTTTGGGGGTGAACCTCCCCCGCACGGGTTTAAAACGCGTCTCGTGGGGGAAGGGTGAACCTCCCAAACCCCCCAGTCTTATCACTCCACAAGGCCTGGCTCTGATACCATGTTGTAACACCCCACCCAAATTAATATTCAAATACTTGACCAAAATGCTATTATAGCATTAAATATCGTCATAATTTATAAATAATCCTACCGTCATGACAATTTAATATAAAGTGGCTACAATGTACTCAATGAGCACTAGAGCCTCTAAGGAGGCTCTCCTCAAGTGTCTTCCCTTGCTTCCTATTAGATCATTCACCTAGAAAATTGTTAATAATAGGATGAGATCGACATCTCAGTAACTACCGAAAAATCCTAACATACACAAGCAAATCACGTATAATTCTAATTTAACCAATTATACACATGTCGTTCTTCGTACAACTCATGGCTTTCAAATACATATTAGGTACACTCAACATAGGGAAAACATTTCTTTTAATTTCTCAACGAGTCGTACCCATAAATATTTATAATATGCAATATGCAACTCCTTATATCACCGTCCATCCTTATCCCGCTGACTGGAGCCATAGGCTAACACACATTGTCCAACAGAGGACTAATTCATACAACTGAATTATCTCAAGCTCACCAGTACTTAAGATGTATCCGGCCAAAGATACAGAGCTCAAGTCCGGACTATGGCTCCCCTCCTTAAAGAATCACACTAAGGAGGTGTCACATGTCCCACAACTCCAATGCAATCCCGGCCAAAGGAAAACATGGAAGGAGGGGCCCTGACAAGTGCCATCCACTGTGCACCGAGTGATGGCTTACCACGTGGTAGTATGGATATCATATAACTCCTCTTCAAATCTTAACCCCTCATGGATGCAAATGCGATCATCATTACACCATAAATAATTCATAAATAATTATCAGCCCATTATACTCAACATACTCAAGCATGCTTAAAATGAAACAAGCGTAATTTATTTTCCATAGCAAATAGGCAATAAGCAAGCATGCTTGAAAAGTGACAAACTTATTATTGTGTGATAATTAATTAAAATAAAGCTACACATAATTCACAAGCATACGAAAGAAATTTCCAGAGTTACCTGTTGCTCCTTAGCTCACAGATAATCACACAAAGTCACTCCGTAATTCTTAATGAGACTGGGGTTTCAAAAATGTGCTTATTTGGCCGAAAAACTTACTATTCCTATGCCGACGGACTCTGATAAGTCTAGTGATAGGAATAAAGGTGATGGAAAGAGAGCAAGAGAGAAAACTGAGAGAGAGAGAGAGACGGAGAGTGAGGGGAGGGAGGACGTGAGGTGTGTTTATATAATTGATGAATAGTAACTCAATAGTAATAATAATAATATAATAATAATATAATATATTAATAATATAATATAATATATATAAATAGTAGTTGAATGTGATTGGTTGTGGAAATAATAATTGATGCACAGTGAAAAGTTTGAAATTCACGGGGGCGAGGAACGGATTCACGGGTTCAATAGTAAAAAGATTGGGAATAATACACTACTCGGTCCTAAAATCCTCAAATAAGATATTTCTTTTGAACCAAAAATTTTCTTTTTACTCTCAAAATTTTCCCGATAATATCTTTTATTTATTTACTCCCACAATAATCTCTTTTGAACCTAAAAATAATTTCCCCAAAAATTATTATCCGCCAAATAAGGGAAAAAAACTAGGCCTTTAAAATCCTCAAAATCCTTCAAATATTCTCATAATCCATCATTATTCAATAATCAATTCCTAATTAACCTACTAATCCCCTATTAAAATTTTTAGGATGTTACATTGGCTGCTTCCTCAACATCACTAGTCTCCTCATCCGAACTGTCTCCCCATATAGAGGAAACATAGGCTTTCTTTCTGCCTTGGAACTTCTCCTTCTTTTTCTCTTTCTCTTTAAATCTTTGAAGACTTGGACATTCAGCTTTGAAGTGTCCAGGCTTCTTACATTCGTAGCACACAGGAGCATTTTTCTGGGAGTCCTTTCTGATGTTGCTTGGGCCACCTCTCTGGTATCTCCCTCTATTTCTGAAGAACTTTCTAAATTTTCTGACCATAAAGGCCATCTCATCATCATCCAGTTCCTCCTCATCTTCCTCATCCTCATCATCTTTTGTGGAGGCTGTTAGCGCAAGATTCTTTTTCTTTTTATCTCCATAGAGTTCTCTCTGCACTTTAATGGTCGTTTCATACTCAGCCAGGCTTCTAAATAATGACGTGATGGAGCTCATGGATTCTCCTCTCATTTCTTGGATTGCAGTAGCTTTCATCTGCCATTCAGGACTCAAAATCTTTAAGATTTTGGAGACTTTCTCAGCCTCTGAGATCCTTCTTCCGAGAGCTGTAAGATTGTTGATCAAGTGAGTGAATCTGATTTCCATCTCCCTAATTGGTTATCCTTCTTCCATTTTAAACAAAATGAAAGTCAGTAATAAGTTGCTCAACTCTTCTAGTCTTTACACCACCGGTCCCCTCATGAGCAACTGCTAGGGCATCCCACATTTTTTTTGCAGTCTCCAGATGACATACTCTAAAGTATTCCTTTTGGCTTAGGGCATTCTGAAGAATCAAGACTGCTCTGCTGTTGAGTTCCAGGTCTCCTTTATCATCATCCGTCAACTCCTGAGGGAGCTTTGGCACTTGAACTCCATTTTCAGTTTTCATGGGAACTAGATTTCCTTCTTCAACTATCCTCCAAAGATCATACCCGGATGATTTGATGAACACCTTCATTTTCATCTTCCAAAAGGTATAATGTTCACCACTGAATCCAGGAGGTTTGTTGATTGAGCTGCCTTCTGGGAGTATGTTATCATATCCTGCCATGATATATCTTTTCTTCTCCTGATCGTGGGATCAGTGGAATCTGAGAAGACCAGGCTCTGATACCAAATGTAACAGGCAGGAATGCACAAGAGGGGGGTGAATTGTGTTTTTAAAATTTACTCTGAGTAACAACACAGTTTATACTAGTTCAGCCCAAACTTGGCCTACGTCCAGTTCTCCAACCTGCTGTTGGGTTCCACTAATTTCTCAAGATTAAATCAGGCTCTTGACAGCCTTTACAAGTGACAGCAAGAACTCCCCTCTTTACTGATCACTCCCCCTTACACTTTGTAAGTTTACACCCTACTCTTAAGATCCCACTATCTTAAGAGTAATTCTCACTTTGATAATGAATACAGAATAATTGTTCACTCAATTGAGCAGATTGTGTTACACACTTAAGAATATGAGAACAATAAGCGTTGAGAGTATTGAATGCAGTAGATACAGATAATCAATAATGTGGCAATCAACTCCTTCCAACTAACTTCTACACTGAAGCATTTATAGTCTCTTCTAGAATTGTATCCGTTGACAATATGACCGTTTGAATATGTCCAGAGAGTTGAGTGATCTGGTGGAGTATTGGAGATGTGTTCTGCTATGCATTTACTCCATTGTACTTGACTTTGCTTTAGCTCATCTCTCTTCATCTATCGCTGGAAGGGTAGGTGAGTTTCAACGGCTCTTTTCATCAGATTGCGTGTTAACGTAAACTTCCATAATTAGGTCTGAGAATTTTGTACTTGGAAAGCTTAAAGTAGTCTTAACCATTGATTTTGAATAAAAGCTATCGCCACTCAGATTACATGCCTCTGATCGATCACAGGGTCTGACGTCTGATCGATTACATATCGATACACATAGATTATAGCCTGCATCACTGAACATCATATTAGAAATCATGCGCCTAATCGATTACAGGGGAAGCCTGATCGATTAGGCAGGTCTAATCGATTACAAATAGATTATATTCAGATTACATGATTTCTCTAATCGATTACTTGATTTCCTATAATCGATTAATGCTCTCTAATCGATTAGGCTTAGAATATGTTCTGATCGATTAACGCTCTCTAATCGATTGGGCAATTTTCTCTTAATCGATTACTAGACTCTGATCGATTAGGCTAAGATATCTTAATCGATTAGACGACTCTAATCGATTACTCCAATTTCTCCTAATCGAATGGGCTAATTTTCTCTCATCGATTACAGGGGTCTCTAATCGATTGGGCGCTATCTGATCTGAACTTGATTCATCTCTAATCGATTAAGCTTAAGTTCTTTGACTTGTAATCTATCCCTGATCGATTGGGCAAGACTTAGGATTTTCTATCAGATTATTCCTAAGATATTTCTGATCTTATCATAGCCCTTCCATATGCCTTAGTTATGTTTAGTTATCATCAAAACTTATTATTCTAACAATTTGCCTAAGATTTTAATATTATATTTCTTTGCTATCTTTTTTTAAAAATTGCTTTTGAACAAAAAATTTTGAAAAATATTTGATTGAAATACCAATTTCACCCCCTCTTGTGTATTTCTCCTGCTTAACATATATAAAGTAACGGCATAGACAGTGAGAAAATCATTTTGGTAACTACGTGAGCACTTTTAGGCCGAAACAAAATTTGCAATCTGGGTGCACTTTGGACCAAACTTATGTACACTTTTACACCTTTTATTCTCCCCTAACTTTCCCTAACGTTTAAAAACTTAACGCCGTCAGCATATATTGACAGCATGAGCACTTTTGACCCATTTTCGTAACTAAGTGGGCACAATTAGGCCAAAAAAAACTCCGCGGTGTTGGATGCACCTTAGACCAACCTACATGGGCCTTTTTGTACCCTTTTGTACTTTTTAGGTAATTTCTAGAATCTCCCCATAATTGTTTAACTTTAAATTTTTCAAATGATGATTTTTATTTAAAACCATAAGTTAAAAATTTTAAATCTAAATGTTGCAATTGTATTTAAACGATGTATATTTCTCTACAACGATGAGAACGACGATACTCTTCATGGTAATAAGCACCAACATTGGTCCCACATTCCTATCGGCATTAATTATATTTCAACCTAAAGAGACTTGTGTTTTTCATGTTAGTATATCTTTGACATTAATAAGGGTGAAATGAGAAAAATACGAAAATTTCAAGCACTTCGCGGTGTTAGGTACACCTTGGACCTACATGAGCCTTTTTGTACGTTTGCCCTTTTATAATTTTTAGGTACTTTCTAGAGTCTCCCCATAAATGATTAACTATAAATTTTTCAAATAATGATTTTTTTTAAAAAAAACCATAAGTTAAAAATTTTAAATCTAAATGTTGCAATTGTATTTAAACGATGTATAGTTCTCTACAGTGATGAGAACGGCGATACTCTTCGTGGTAATAAGCACCAACATTGGTCCCACATTCCTATCGACATTAATTATATTTTACCCTAAAGAGCCTTGTGTTTTTCATGTTACTATATCTTATATCATATAAAGCATCACTTCTTTGACATTAATAAGGGTGAAATGAGAAAAATATGAAAATTTCAAGCACTTCACGGTGTTGGGTGCACCTTGAACCAACCTACATGGGCCTTTTTGAACGTTTGCCCTTTTATAATTTTTAGGTACTTTCTAGAATCTCCCCATAATTGTTTAAATATAAATTTTTCAAATGATGATTTTTATTTAAACCCATAAGTTACAAATTTTAAATCTAAATGTTGCAATTGTATTTAAATTATGTATATTTCTCTACAACGATGAGAATGACGATACTTTTCATGGTAATAAGCACCAACATTGGTCCCACCACTACTACAAAAAACACTTTTAACGTCTCTTTTTTTAGACTTTTCACGTCTCTTTTTGCTGAGACGTGGATACGGGAAACGTAGAAAGCCAGAACTTTTCACGTCTCCTTTTTAATGTGAGACGTTGAAAGTCACAACCTTCCACATCTCTTTTTTAATGTGAGATGTGGAAAGTGGCTGTGCCAACTTTCCACGTCTCATTTTAAAAATGAGACGTGGAAATGTGTCACTTTCCACGTCTCTTTTTGAATGTGAGACGTAGAAAATACTTTCCACGTCTCTTATTTAAATAAGAGACGTGGAAAGTCTTTTTAAAAAAAAAGAATATTTTTTTAATTAGGCTGATTAACCCCAATAAAAAAAAACCCCAATATTTTATCAGAATAATAGAAATATAACACTTAAAATTTAAAAATAAACTAATTTTATTATTTATATCCAAACTAATATTACAAAAATGTAATAATACAACTTTGATCCTAAAATATGTTATGGTTAGCAAAAAAAAAAGTACAATAAACTCTAACAATTATAAATCTTAACAGAAAATATTCTCATACTCCCTAACAATTAAGCCACGAATCGACTCAATACCAAATTCCTTCCTCCATTGATGCAAGAACATATCTCCGTACATGTTGTGCTCCAATGTAACACTATCAAAACCCAACTTTCTGTCTAAGAATAGCATAAAGGAAGAATTTGTTTCTTTATAGACTTGCTTACTACTGTAGCAATCTAATTTAATTAAAATTTAAATGAGAGAAATTTTGAATACCCGCTTTACTTAGTTACAAAGCAATGGTGATTATACCAGAATAATCCTGTAGAAGTCATTTCATATGGGAGAAAAAACTTAACGTGCAAAGTGTAACATTGTAATATAACTAGAGCTGGTAATACGGGCGGGCCCGTCGGGTTCGGGCCGGGCCCAAAAAAACCCGTGAAAAAACGGGCCGGGCTCAACAAAACCCGTTTTGAATATGGGCTTGATTTTTAAACCCGGACCATATTGTTCGGGTTTCGGGCGGGCCCAAAAAAACCCGTTTTTTTAAGCCATTTTTTTTATCTTTTTTTTTCTTTCATTTTTTAAAGCCATTTTTATCAATTTTTTCTTTTCTTCGTTTTTAAGCCATTTTTTATCTTTTCTTTTTCTTTTCTTCGTTTTTTGAAGCCATTTTTTATCACTTTTTTTCTTTTCTTCGTTTTTAAGCCATTTTTTCACTTTTTTTTTCTTTTCTTCGAATGAGCCCCCAGGACCGAGGTTTACAATATAATTATAATACAAATATACAACACAAGATTATAAATTCAAATTCGATGTTTTAACACATTACAAATAACAATAATGATAGTAAAACATAGAACACATTGTTCAACTTCAAATATTGTAAAATACAACAAATCTCTACACATCAATGATCAACTATCAACAATCAATCAATATTAATGCGATTTGAACTTGAAGCATTGTCTGAAGCGACAAGAGTATCTTGAGCTTGAGCATTCTCACATTGCTCCGGTACATCTACCATTGTTAGAACAAAATGTAGGCATGTCAATAGTCATAACTCATAAGTACAACATGATAAAATAGAATGTGATAAATGAATAAATATAAATAGTTTACTGTCAATATCCTCCTCTGTAGGGAAACCAAGCATCCAATTACGAGTACAAATAAGGGCTTGAACATTATCTGGAAGAAGAGAACTCCTATATTTTGTGAGAACTCGTGCACCAATACTAAATGCCGATTCACTGGCAACTGTTGTTATTGGAATGCCTAGAATATCTGATGCCAACTTTGAAAGACAAGGAAAACGAGGCGAGTTATTCTTCCAATAAGACAAAACATCCATATCTTCGAACAAAATAGGATCAAGTGTAGCTTCTTCCAAATAAAAGTCTAGTTCAGACTTCTCCATTGATGCATTGTCTTTGCTCTTGCATAAAAGATAATCCTACAATATAGAAAAAAGAATTAATTAATGAACTACCAACCAAAATAACATTAGGAATTTAACTTATGATCGAACTTACCCCAAAGGCTGCCCTATACATCTTGTTTTGCTTGCTAACACTTGTAGCTGGATAAGTAGGAGGTCGGCTATATATCCTTGGAGTTTGCGTCACATTTTCATTCATAGAAGAAGTTGAACTTGAACCTCTTGATCTCAAATTCACACTATTGTATTCATTGAAAATACGATATAACTTCTTCTTAACATATTCAACCTTCTCATTGTAATCCACAGGATCTAGTCTTGCATAAGTGAACTTTATAATATCAAGCTTCATCCGTGGATCAAGAATGATTGCAATTGCAAGGATGATACTATAATCACTCCAATATTTGTCAAACTTACCAACCACGCTCAAAGCCATATCTCTAATCACAGGGTCATCATTATGCACATGGTGTTTTAGCATTAACTCAATTTTTGAAATATGCACAAAATACATGTTAGAGGTTGAATATGAGGTCCCAGAAATCATTTGAGTTATTGATGCAAATGGTGCCAAAAAGTTGCATATCTCCTCTGCTCTATACCACTCTTCATCGGTTAGACAATGGATGTAACCAGTATCTTGGAAAGCTAAAGTAGCAAAAGCATCTTTATATATAATTGCACTTTCAAGCATTGCATATGTTGAATTCCATCTAGTTAGAACATCTAATCTCAAACCCATAGAACTTATAATACCAACTTGTTCAACACATTTCTTGAAACTGATAGACCTCGCCTCTGATGCCTTTACATATCTAATGCTATCACAAATCTTTTGCACAGAAACACTTGTTACCTTCAACCCCTCATGAACTATGAGATTCAATATGTGGGCAGAACATCTTACATGGAAAAACTCACCATTACATATCAGACTTCTACTCAAATTCAATCTATCTTTCAGAATCTTTTGCATAACATCATTTGCTGAAGCATTATCCAAAGTAAGAGAAAACACTTTCTTTTCAATCCCCCACTCAACCAATAGATCATACAACTTTTTGGCCAATTCAATTCCAGAATGCGGAGGTTCAATGTGTGTGAATGCAAGTATTTTACTATTAAGATTCCATTTTTCATCAACAAAATGAGCAGTTAAACAAAGATATCCCTCAGCAGTTATTGCAGTCCACAAATCACTGGTTAGACATATTCTACTAGGACATTTTGCTAGTATGTTTTTCAGATTCTCTTTTTCTTTAAGATAGAAATTCCAAACATCTCCCACCGATGTTTTTCGAGTAATGAACTTGCATTCAGGATTCAACAACTGATTTATTTCTCTAACCACAGAATATTCAGCATAAGAATAGGGGAAATCATGTACAACAATAGCTTTAGCAATCAGTTCCCGAAATTTTTTATGATCCAAATGTCTATTTCTCAACTTACCAGTTTGGTCTAACATCATAGTACTAATGTCATGAGTTTTAGATTGCTTACATATATCTAAATGACGCCGTAGGGTTGAAGTGCCACTTCCACTCCCTGAAACTAAAGCCTTTTTGCAACCTTTACATTTGGCCTTGTCTTTTCCATCTTGTTTGCCCATTTTGGTAAAATAATTCCAAACATCAGATGTGCATTTTTTAGCCTTCTTTGCAGCATTACTACACTCAACAGATTCAGATTCAACTCCATTACTCATTTGTCCATCACTAACATTTGTTTCAACTACATTTTCAAAAATCACATCCTTATCAAACATCATATTTCTGCAAATACAAAATCAATTATATCATTATTATTTTTCTACTCCTAAATAAACTATGATTAGCAAATGAACAAAATATGCTACTGAACAAAACTCCAACAGAACCAGTATCACAGACATATATGCTGATGAACAAGCAACTGCAATCACAGTATCACACACAATATGCCGATGAACAAAATTCCAACAGAACCAGCAAATTGTACACAACGAAGAGAGAGAGAAGTTAAAGAGAGGATTTCAGGGGCAGATACAAAGTATTGGGAATAAACTACAACAACTACACAATCAAACTCATACATGAAGGAATTCAAAAGGGAAATTGCTCCTCCCTCCCTCTCTATTCCTTATCCCTTTACAATTTCAGAAATTACGAGTTTAGCTCTAGCACTAGTGTTCTAAACAGCGAAGGGACAGAATGTAAATCAAAAGTGAGGATTTCAAGGGGCAGAGGTGAGCTAGAAAGAGAAAGAACAGAAGAACTGACCTTAGTGCACAACGAAGATGACGATGTTCGGAGATCAAGTTCGGCTATCGACGATCGACGAGAAGATGGCAAAGGCGTGGCTTATATGCTATTTTTCAAAGAACGAACAGAATGGATGAAAATCAAGAAAGGAAAATCAAACGAAACAGGAAATTAGAAGAAGAGAAAGAAGAGGCCGAACGACGAACTGATGTTATGTCTTCCTTCGATCGGCGAACTGAGTTGCAGAAGAAGAGGCTGATAGCGGAATAGAGTAGTCGGACTGTGACTGTGAGTGGCCGTGAGGTGATCGACCGTGAGGACGGCGGCACTGAACAAGGTGATAAAGAGAAGAGGATGGGAGATCGGTGGTGATCTCGTGAGACTGAGATGGAGAATGGAAAGTGAGTGAGGACTGAGGAAGGGGAAGTCTGGACGAAGGATGAAGTTAGGGATTTAGGATTTTAGGGTTTTATTTTATTTTGTTTTAAAATAAAAATTAAAAAAAGAAAAAAAGAAAATGGGTTCGGGTTAGCCCACGGGTTTAACGGGTTAGCCCGTCACGGGCTCGGGCTTGACGGGTTCGGGCCCAAAATACCCATTTTAATATGGGCCCTATTTTTTCAAACCCATAACCATATTTTTTTTACGGGTTTCGGGTTGGCCCACGGGCTTCGGCCCGTATTACCGGCTCTAAATATAACCACTCAGAAAAAGAATATGTATAAGAATCAAGGTATGTGCAATTTTGTTCCACAAATAACCACTCATTAGTGTTAGATATCTAAAAAAATTTCAATGAACCCACCATTTGCTCAGGAAAATATATAATTTGCGGGTATTTACTAAATTATAGAGTGCCACAAAAATCTACTTAGATGAAGCCAAGTAAGATTAATGCTAATTAAGAATATATAGTTGCTTCTAAAATCAGGCAAGCATACCAGTGAGTCGAATTACAGGATACTGCTGCAGAATCAACAATCAGTCAGCTGCTTCTATTCTTCCACTGATGTTCCGCATTCCTTGGTAACTTCCATCTGAGCGATGTACGGATTTCAGTTCATAAACTCATCAAGTATAGCATGAGAGGAAAGCTAAACAAGTACATACAAGACCACAAAAAGTAAGAAATTTATTTTGACTATTACTTTGTCTAAGGCCATCTCTTTAGCAGAAATGCGGAAGGAGTACAAATCAAAAGCACCATCACTTATCCTCCTTCATCAAAGGAGGAGAGAAGAGCCAATGTAAAAACAGGATAATCAATACAAGGGTCTCCAATCCATTCCTAAATTTCTATTTCGGATGTTTCCTTTGAAGCTTCTACAAGCTAAACACCAAAAAGAGGGCAAGATAATGGATCACGTCCATGTCACTCTGCTTTCTAAATCCTAACTGTTCAATTGAACTTTAAGCAATATTTGGTCACATAATCTTTTAATAAAATATAAATATCAAAGAAATATGATGCAATCCTTCACTAAGCAATTTTAAGGTGACAATACTCAACGCATGATACTACTATATTCATGTTATACAATCTAAGAACAAGAGAATTTAATCAATTTCTCATAACTTAAGAATAAAAGACAGTTAAAGGGCAACATGTGACATTTGAATAAACTTTGTAAAGGACCCAACTTCCAACTGCAAGAGATCATTAAATAACATAATACACTCCCAATGAAGATGGAACAGGACACCAAAATGAACAAATCATATATTTAAAAAAACATTGCTTTTAGCAGGTAGAATATTGAACAGTTCTGCCTTAGAAGGAGTTATGATAACAAACAATGACAATGACAGAAGATGCAGTGGTAGTATCCTAGTAGCATAAGCAAAACTAAGCATAATTTTTTCCTTAGAATGACTGAGTCTCAACAAGAGACAAGTAAATATTGCAAAGGATAATGAGGGGAAACACAGCTCATGTCATATCAACTACCAACAACTCCGATAATAAACCAAAAGCAAATTAATTTATACAAAAGAAATGAGTCTAACTGCTAAAGTCAATGATTTTACATGCTTGAAATTAGTTTCATCAGAGAAGAAAAATGAATCTTACTACTTCCTCACCTGAATGCACCTCCGGATCTAGTTAAAATTATTTTCCTGAGGGCACCTTCTGGCAACCCCTGGATGCACTCTGTACAGAACACATTAAGCATGAATTATATCAAAAGAAAATGGAGCAGAAACATAAAGAAATTGACCTAATGCAACGAAAAGGCATAGAGCATGGCAAAATGTTATATGAGTAATAAATGAGATTGACCTTATGGCACATGCATAGTTATTACTTATCGGCTACAAATAGGACCACATGTCCTCTACACTTTGAGGACAGATACAAATGGCGTGGACATTTCTTGTCTATCTTAAATTGATTTGGATCGTCTAGACTTTAATCCTCATTTTTTAAAGACAAAGACTTAAATAACCATTTCTTAGTCAAAGAAATGTGCACAGTATTGCTTTTCTACATAACATACCTTAAGGATGTCAAAAACCTTCTCCGCAGTGTATATTATTGTTCAAGACTAGCACCTTTCTGCTAAACTTTATCAGGGTGAATGCATAGTGTTGCTTTTCTATAAATTGTTTTGACAGAAGTAGAAGTAATAATATCAGTCAAAGACACTGGCTCATTGCTCATTGCTCAAGAATGTGGGGCCTAAACCCCACTCTCACTCTCTAAGTGAGTTTGTAAGGCAGCGTAAGAAGTAAATGACAAGGTGGCAGATAAAAACTACAAAATTATACCACCCAGTCCAAGCTTCTGTCCACATCGTTGGTTTGTAGTCCTTATTTGGAGTAAAATAATCACAATAGAAGCCATTGCATGTGTTGATCTGTCAAAAATCATATTGAAATCATATTAAACCATAAGCTAAGCCCAGCCAATACAAAGAGGAAAAATCATTCGTTAACTTCAAGAAGGACATGGATTTAACATTCTGTCTATTACTCAAGCTTTACCAGGTAAAATGTGACTCTACTTAGCACTGACAATGACCTCACAGTGAAGAAGCTCGAGTACCTACTTGCATTTTCCCTCTCAAATGCAACACTCAAACTAGCAAATTCTCATTTCATAGGCGAAAAACAAAATTAAAGAGGGGAAAAATTGAAGAGATGAAGCAACAAGCAACAAAAACATGAAACCTGATTTGGTAAGAAGGAGAGGGTTTCTGGACGGTGTTCAACAGAGAAGAGAAAGAAACTGCGCTGAAGAAGAGGAAGCAGGGATACAAAATCTGTGGCACAAAGTAATTGATAAATCATTGGACTGCTATATTATTCCCAAAAAAAAAACAAACAAACAATCTCATACCGAAACTTTCGTTCCAGTCTTCGCTTGAACCCTAGCTTCACTAATCTCTCGACCTGGCTTTCTTGGATGCAAATCGCGAGCTGCGCTTGTGAATTCGAACCGGATTGAGGGTTAGGTGTTGGTTTTGGTCCTCAAAATCATCTTGAGGTCTTCTTCATCGTCCTCCTCCTCCTCCTCGTGCTTCTGTTGCCGGAGGCTGATTTGGGGTTCTCTCTTGCGCTTCCGCCATTTGGTTCAATTTTGGTTCGAAAATCACAAAATAAAAAACATAAGCGGGACATTGAAAGCCAAAATGTTCAAAATCAGATCAAGAAACGAGCGAGGATTTAGGTTTGTAAGCTAAAGGAAATGCCGAGAGAGACCAGAAGCACAGGAGATTTGTGAGCTCACGGTGACGAAGAAGAGTTGTGAGCTGACGGGGAAGGCAAGCAGAGCAGCCAATGGAAAATAACTTTCAACGTCTTTTTTTTTTTGCCAAAACTTTCAACGTCTGAAACGTCGTTGAAAGTAATTTCTTGCCTATATTTTCTAATATTTTTGTGTCCCATTTATTTTTGAGAGAATTCTTTCAACGTCTTTTGTGACACGTGAAAAATCACTTTCAACATCTTAAAAAAATTATGAGATGTTGAAAGTGATTTCTCGCCTATATTTTCTATCTTTTTTCGTGTCTTACTTATTTTTGAGAGAATCTACGTCTAATAATTAGAAAAGAGACGTTAAAACATTTCAATATATTTACAATTTTACCATCACTTTTTTTCTACATCTAATATTTAAAAGGGAAAAAGACAAATAAATACCCTCCAATTTGCAAACTCCCATTAACAACTTTATGATAGGTATTAACAACTTCATGATAGGTTGTTGTGTTGTTAATACCTATCATGAAGTTGTTAATGGGATTTTACAAATTGGAGGGTATTTATTTGTCTTTTTCCCTATTTAAAAAAGAGACGTGAAATAGGGACGTAAAAAATGTTTTTTGTAGTAGTGCATATTCCTATCGACATTAATTATATTTTACCCTAAAGAGCCTTGTGTTTTTCATGTTAGTATATCTTATATCATATAAAGCATCACTTCTTTGACATTAATAAGGGTGAAATGAGAAAAATATGAAAATTTCAAGCACTTCGTTAATTTTAAATATATTCATTATGTAGTTGGTGAGATGTGTTTATAGTAGTAATGACAAGTAGTAAAAATAAGGCTGGGCTAAGGTACAAAAATGACCATGTAGTTTGATCCAGGGTACACCCAACACCACGAAGTTTTTTTTGGAACAAATTAAAAGTGCCCACGTAGTTACCAAAATGGGACAAAAGTGCCCATGCCGTTAATTTATACCAACGGCGTTAAGTTTTTCAAAGTTAGGAAAATAAAAGGTGTAAAAATACCCATGAAGTTTAGTCTGAAGTGCATCCAACACCGTGAATTTTGTTTGGCCTAAAAAAGTGCCGACGTAGTTACCAAAATGGTTCCCTCAATACATTTATCGTTACTTTACACATGTTAGGCAGAAAAAATACACAGGATGGCGGTGAATTTCGTATTTCAATAAAATATTTTTTAAAACTTTAAGTTCAAAATCAATTTTCAAAAACAGATAAGAAAGAAACAGAGTATTGAAATCTTAGGAAAATGCTTCCAAATTAAATAAAGTATATGATAAACACTTAAGCTCACAGAAATTTAGAGAAACAGAGTATGAAGATTCGAAGTGCTAGACAAATACTTGTAGCTCAAATTTTTCTCTGTAATTTCATGCTTCAATCTTTCTCATCAATGGATATAGGGTTAAAGGTCATATTTTCCCCGAAAGTATGCATGGTGGATCACATCTACCCCGGAAGTTTTTTTGGGTCCAATTTTGCCCAATAAATGTGCAAAGTGGATCATATTTGCACTTTACCGTTAAAAAAATTTTGCCGGTAAAGGGCGAATATGATCCACTTTGCACACTTCCGGGGAAAAATTGGACCCAAAAAAAGGTAAAGGGCGAATATAATCCACTTTACACACTTCCGGGGCAAATTTGGACAAAAAAATACTTCCGATGCAGATGTGATCACCGTGCATACTTTCGGGACAAATACGACCTTTAATCCATGGATATATATAGGCCTTTGAGAATGCAAACAAACATTGTGCAAATTTGCCTGAGATTTCAATACTCTGTTTCTTTCCTATATGTTTTTTAAAATTGCTTTTGAACTTACAGTTTTGAAAAATATTTTATTGAAATTCAAAATTCACACCCTCTTATGTATTTCTCCTGCCTAACATGTGTAAAGTAACGGTAAAGGTACTAAGGGAACCATTTTGGTAACTATGTTGGCACTTTTAGGCCAAAAAAAAATTCACGGTGTTGGGTGCACTTCGGACCAAACTCCATGGGTATTTTTGCACCTTTTATTTTCCCTAACTTTGAAAAACTTAACACCGTTAGTATAAATTAACGGCATGAGCACTTTTGTCCCATTTTGATAACTATGTGGGCACTTTTGTTCCAAAAAAAACTTCGCAGTGTTGGGTGTACCCTGGATCAAACTACATGATCATTTTTGTACCTTTGCCCAATAAGGTTTAAGGTAATTTGTGCTGTACTTTGACATTCTGCCTCTATTTCTGAAATAATGGAAAGTATTCTGTTTCCAAACAAAAAAATAAAAGGAAATTGTGAAAACTTCCAATAACGCAATTTTTGGTGAATTTTTTCCCTTTAATCATATGAGAAATGTGGAGTAGCATTATGGATGTTGAATTTTGTTTCCTTCCATGGCCATTTCCCTCCCTAGCTACTTCCTATCCACTTCTCATTCTCCTTTAATTGAAAGCTGTTAAGATTTAATATTTAATGAAAAATAGTTTGAATGTTATTAGATTGAAGTTTTCAATTGTCCACACTAAAATTTATCAGCCTAATTTGTGCCTTGATTTTTTAAAAATAATTTAAAGCACATATAATTTGAACTAGTCAAATTTCAATATAATAGTTGAGATGATAAATGGAGAGGAAGTCTAACGATAATCCAAATTGTAGTATGAAAAGCATAGAACAATGTAAGTGTCTTTGGGTTTACTCTTCAAAATTTTATTCCAAGGATAGTAAGTGATTACAATATTGGAACCGTTCTCGAAGAAGCCAATGCGCAATTATTACCTAATAGACAATATGTTAAAAATGCTAACATACAATTGTATTTGATTTTTATTTTATATCGAAATGTGTTCAAAGGATGTAAAATTTCTAATGACTTGTTTTTGGTTTTTTAAAGGGTTAATATAACTTTTGGTCCCTGAACTTTCACTCAATTTTGGTTTTGGTCCCTGAACTTTAAAATTTTTGGTTTTGGTCCCTGAACTTTCGGTAAATTTTGGTTTTGGTCCCTGAACTTTGGGTCAATTTTGGTCTTAGTCCCTGAACTTTCCGTAATTTTGGTTTTGGTCCCTCAACTTTAATTTTTTTTTGAATTTTTTTTTTAAACTGAGGGACCAAAACCAAAATTACTGAAAGTTCAGGGACCAAGACCAAAATTGACCCAAAGTTCAGGGACCAAAACCAAAAATTTCAAAGTTCAGAGACCAAAACTAAAATTGACCGAAAGTTCAGGGATCAAAACCAAAAATTTTAAAGTTCAGGGACCAAAACCAAAATTGAGTGAAAGTTCAGGGACCAAAAGTTATATTAACCCTTTTTTAATGAAATATGTGATTATTGGTGAAAAAGTTGTGAATTGATGAAACGTTTCCCTGGACCAATGTACGTCTACTATCATTGTTTCAAATAATTGTGGAGAGTTGGCTAATTTCACTAAATTGCTCAAGAGACCTCTCAAATTAGTTAGGGTTAGGTGAATTAATACCCCTGACCAATTGAGTTAATTCTTCTAACCAAAACTCAATCAATCACTTAGTCAATTGAACTCAAATTAAATAAAAAGATTCAAGCAACCAAGACCTAGAATTACTCAACAAAATATTATTAAGAACAAGAAATCAATTACTCAAATAAAATTCAAATTACAACCAAAATTCCTCTCAAAAAACAATTCATACATCACAAATATTAGACCTAGAATCTAACATAAATAACGTAAGGAAAGAAAAAAAATTTGGAAGTAAACTCCCCTAATGAAGCTCCAAACTCAAGCTCCATCCATTGCTCTAGGAAAATAGCAAATTCTAGCTTCTTATGTTGGTATCCATAGCAGCAAGAATGAGATAGAGGTAAGTACACATGGTTGAAGGTAGAAATTAGGTGAAATAGAGTGAGAAGTTGGAGTGAAAGATGAAAGAAGATGAGAGAGTGATGTTTGAGGCATCCAAAATATAAGGGCTTAACCTAGGAAGTCGTGTTGTGTAAAATAAACAGTTTCACATTTCATAATTGCGACTTTGCCATGGGTTTTCCTGTGCGTTTCCCACTTTGAAGAGCGCTCCCACGCTATGGCTTGGCATGGCAAGGTAACGGTGATAAATGCCCGATGCTTATTTCTATAACTATTTGGACATCCACTTTTGCTCCCCTCACTATGGCTTTAATGCAACAAGGTAACAGCTTGCTTTCTTCTTCTTCTGGATCTTTTCCTTGAATCATCTAAGTTACTTGCAGTTAAACTAAGAACAAGAATTGATCACTTGATTGCACCAGATTAGTATATTTTATTTACTAATTTTAGGAAATTAGCACTTGTTTTATGCTATTATACAGGCATTTAGACACTTTTAAACTTAGGGTCCAAGAAAGTTGGGTTAATTGCATATTGGTCTTAGTTTGAGCATATTAGGGCAATAACTCATGCATTTGACCTTTTTGGACTTGAAATATTTTATATGTGCTAAAAATTCCCATTGTAGGTGCAAAGAATGAAGATAAAAGCAAGAAAAAGGCAAGAAATTCGAGCACAGTATTGTTCACCGTGGCCCATGGCACGGTGAGGCGACAGTAAGGCTAAAAGCATGGTTCATCATGCATGGCTTCACCATGCCAAATGCCCGAAATCCAAAATTCCCAGAACCTTCGTTTGGCATGGTCTTCACCACGACTTATGTGCGACAAAATTAGGAAACTCCTTATTTTTGGCTGGATTGATTGATTAGGCCTAATAGGTCCGCCCCCAAACTTCCTAATTGGGTAATTTTGATCAGAATAGGCAACCTTACGCCTGATTGGGGTTCTTAAGTTGACCCTTTTTCTATTATCAAGAGAACATCATAATTTCAACCTCAATTACCTAATTTTTCCATCCAAGCTTCCTGGAGCAACTTTTAGAAGTCTTCTCCTTCTCTATGAGTTGCTAAATTTGCCACAAGCTCTCTTGGGTCAAGGGATGATGTCAAGAAAGCAATTCTTCCATTATAGGGGAGTTTTCTTTAGTTCCAATTATGTAACCATAGATTTCATCAATAATTGTTCTTCCTATGTTCAATTCCTATTTGTGTTTGAGATTCGAAGCTATGTAATTGTTGAATTCCATCTACATGTGTGTGCTGGGTGTTGTATGGTTTTATCTGTCTTTTCAATTGACATATTATTTATGAGTATTCTTGAATTTATTACCTAGCAATTGTGTATGTGTGGTGATTTACTCCATTTAACATGTCTTGGATACGTTGTTTGGATGGATTTATTTCATTTGAGTTTGTTGATGTTGAGTTTCTTTTCTAAGCACTTAATTAATTCCATCAATTATTCTTACCTAAAGGAACCATGCTAATGATTCAATCCAATCATATGAGTGTAATTAGGCAAAGTTCTACAAGTATGAGGGTTTGTTTATAATCTAATGTGAATTAGTTGTTGGATTCAAGGATATTGAGTGATTTGGACGGGATCCAAGTTATTCTATCCATTAGACCTAATTCCTTGTTGATATTAGATTGTAGGTAACCTCCATTCCTTTAATTAAGGCTAATTGTATCCAATTGCATGAACTTAGCCCAATTAACATCCTAATTCCCTGTGAATAAGAAATACATGATTGCTACATGTTAACCCTAACCAAGAGAGCATTCCATCATTTGCATATCGCCGATTATCAATTTTTATCCAAAAATTACCAAAAATAAGTCTTTATTCATTTTATGAAAAATAGTAATAATATATTCACTCTCAACCCCTAGTTTTATTGCTTTGATTGCATGTAGTTTCCCTAGGTAGTTTAAGACTCCTTGAGAAACGATCCGGGAAAGCACCACTAGTGCAATCCTTGCTTTAATAAATAACTTGCACTTTGTTAGGATAATGAGTTTTGATGATAACTAAACATAACTTAGGCATAAAGAAAGATTAGACTTAGAACTTGAATAAACTTAGAATAATCTGATAGAAATCCTAAGTCATTACCAATCGACCAGGAAGAGATATTAGAATAAGAATGTAATGTTATGATCGATCAGGATAAGGTTAGAGTGAGTATAAGTCATAGGTATGGCCGCCTAATCGATCAGGAGGCCCTGTGATCGATCTGAGAAGCTTGAACTTGATTAGAAATCAGACTTAGTAATCTTAGTGTGATCGAATGAAAGGGTATGATCAATCAGGACACCCTGTAATCGATCAAGAACTCTCAGTTGTAATTCAAGTCCTAATCTTAACCTATTTGATCATAGTTGCTTAATCGATCAGAGAGTTTTGAGTGATGTCCTGTGATCGATTATAAAAGTCTAGGATCAATTGAAACAAGGCCAACATAACTTAAGCCTATTCGATCAGTGAAGCATGATCGATCAGGATACCCTGTGATCGATCAGGCATGGCTTTTATCTAATCTCATATTTAAGTGATGCAGGTCCTAATCTAAGCATGATCTATGTGTGATCGATCAGAGAACAGAAGTAGTGATCGAATGGAGCTTTATAATCGATCTGGCGAGGGATTTGAATGCTTAAGCCTTTAATGTGCAGAGTATGTCAGACCTATTTTGGGAAGTTAACTTTACTCACAGACTCAAGAATTGAGCCGTTTGAAACTGGATTTGCTTTCTGCAATTAATGAAGAGAGAAGAACTGAAGCTAACCAAGTACAAGGGAGTTAATGCAACACAAGAACATCACCAACTCAACACTCCATCAAGATTTATCATCTCTCATCCACATCAGACACAACGGCTATAACAGAGACTCAACGGGCAGATTTTCAAAACATGATATAAAATCATTTGAAGCCCAAACTTGGTTGGTAGAGAATTAAGTGCTATTTAACCACACCATCCTACTGCAATCAATTCAAGTCTGATTTCTCTCAGTTGTTCTTCAAACTCTAATCCTATCAGCTCAAAGTTGTGAGCAACTTTGTAATTCTGTAAATTCTTTCATTATCATTGAGTGATTTCCTTGGGATAGTGGGATCCTAGAGGGAAGGGTTGTAATCATACGAAGTGTAAGGGGGAGAGAATTCGGTGAGATAGAGAGGTCTTACTGAGTAAATTCTCTGAGGTGTAAAGGTATTCAGGAACTTGTTGTAATCTTGATTCACTAGTGGAACCCAACTGAGGTTGGAGAACTTGATGTAATTCAGAGTTAGGACTAAACCAGTATAATTCCTTGTGTTCTTGATTTTTAAATTCTTACAATTGTTTTAGAGATACACAATTCACCTCCTCTATTGTGTATTTATACCATTTTCATTGCATTTGAACCCCATCATTACTAGGGAGTCATTTTTGACTCCTTAGGCTAATAAGTGTCACTTGAGGCATTTATAAGGGGTAGGAGTCTTTAGGTTAGTTTTATGTCATATTTTGCATTTGTAGCTTTTAGTCTAGTTTAGGTTTCATTGCATTTGATAAATCTAAAAAAATACAAAAAATATTGAGGTTGCTTATGCTTTGATTATGATTTGCCTCAATTGAAAGTAGTGTATTGCTGGTTTTCTTGCACTACTACTTGTGATTTGTGTTTTGCTTGTTGATCTATTGTGTTGATTGTGTGCAATGCATTGCAAAATTTGGCATATAACATAATTTTTTGAAGTAAACCACTCAACAAGTCACTAAGACCTATTTGGATTTGTTGAGACCACTTCCCACTAGTTTTGAACTCATTTGCAAAATATTGGTGTTTAAGTCTATTTGAGAGTAACTTTATTGTGTAATTTGGCACATTGAAGGTCAATTTTAATTCTAGGCCACTTTGAACCATTTTGAAGCTTTTCACAAGTCCTATGAACTCATTTAAACTTATTTCAATCATTGGGGTGGACTACAAGTGCCTATAAGTAAGATTGACCCTTTGATCAAAGACTATGAAAATCTAATAGCATTCTTCACTATCAAAGTCACCATGCCTTTGCCACGGTGAGGTGACAATGAACAACTTTTAGCAAGCAAATTTTTGCTTATTTGCCTTAGGTTCGTCACAGCGAAGCCACAATGAATAGAGCCCATCTTTCCTACTCTTATTCTAGACACATTTTGTGACTTGTTTGCACTGTTTCCACTCACCTTTCATCCCTCCATTATTCATCTACATTGTTGGCTCATTTCGCATTTTTTTAGTGCATTTTCTTGCTTTCCTAGCATACACTTGTTGTCTGCTCCTTGTAAATGACTAGAGGAACTATTAAGGAACTGAATTATTCCTTGAAGAACCTGAGATTGAAAGCCACCTTAGTGAATTGAGAATGGAGAAAAGGGTAGGCACCTCCAACACTACCTTAGCCACTAAAAATCTTTCCTCCCGAGAGTCTAGCATAGAGAGTGACATAGAGTGTGAACCTAACCCTAGAGCCATGAATCATATTCATCCTAACTTAGGTAGGGGAGAAAATGTACAAATTCCTAATATAGATCCACATAAGAAATGGGGTTGGAAAAATTGTAAATGAGGGAGAACAACCTAGGAGGATGACTATTAGGGAAGCAACAACTACTAATGTTGATCATAATCCATTTGCACATACTTTTCCTGATATTCATGATAATTCTGAAATAAAAGGATTATTGATTTTGTCTTTACCGAAATTGTATGGTTTGTAGGAGAATGGACCCTATCGACACTTGGATGAGTTATTTGTTCAATTCAACTCCATGAAACCTGTTAAAGTTCAAACCGATGATGTCATGTGGCGTGTATTTCAACTCACCATGGAGGGAAAAGCAAAAAGCTTGTTCATGAGCCTTCCTAGACTTGATCCAGATGCATGCACTTCTTGGGAAATTTTGAAACAAGCATTCTTGGAAAAGTACTATCCAACCCAACAAACCTCTGTAAGGCACAAAGAGATCACTTACATCCTCCAAAACCACGATGAGTCTTTTTATGATTATTTGATTCGATTCCAAGACCTTGTTGCTTGGTTCCCACATAAACAAATTTCAGACAAGCAACTTGGGCATACTTTCTATGATGGTCTCAAGGAAAAGGATCAAGACTTGATGGACTCAAATACCTCAGGATCTTTTCTAGATTGCACCCCGATGAAGCATGGCAAATCATCTAAACAACAAAATTGTACTTCTAGCCAATTGATTTGACCGTTGTCTTAATGCTCCTCGAGGTCAAATGCAAGTTATATGAAGCCAAGGATTGTGCAAAGTGGCACAACCTCGGGTCATCTCACAAGGAGTCAATTATTTGATGCCTAAACTAACCTAAATGTATGAAGAAAGCAATTAAACCGGGGTTCTTCATTGGAAATGATGTTTTTGGTATTTTCAAGTAGGGAAATGCAAATGACTTGTTTTTGGGTTTTAGGATTAGGGAAAAGCAAAGTAAGTTGTGTTCAAAACCTTGTAATGAAATAGGGCCTCTTGATGGAACTTAGCATCCTTCCTAACAACTTAAAAATATGGGAATGAAAATCCAAGACCGAATGTGATTAACCAAAGGCAATCGCCTAAGTCCAATTATCCTAGTTACTAATTGTTCCGGCACATCACTTGCAAAATTATAATTAGGGAATTTGTTAGAAACCGCTTGGTGATGAAAGCTCTTGACAAACAAAGAATGAGTCTCCTCTGGAAGGTTTAATTTGAACCTTCAAGAATTGATTTAATGTCTAGTGCCAAATGCAAAATAACAAAAGCATTAATCCTAGCTAGCAATCAAAAGTAAATAGTCAATTCTACCACATCAATTGAATAATGTCAAGAAACTAATACCAAGGTTCATACACATAAAAGAAATCTCTTAGTTATATGCATGACCTAGAAGAGTCAATAAATATCCCTATTGTGGACAATTGCTTGTTGCACCTTACATTTGGATTTTGCATTGAGGACAATGTGACGTTCAAGTGTGGGGGAAGGGTCTTTACTTATGTAACGCCTCTTTTTTTATACTACTATACTAAGGATGTTTAATCAATTTACAACCACTTGTAAATTTCAGAAGCACAAAACCTGAATAAATTAAAACTCTTTTTCTCCATAAATCACTTTAATCCCTCAAAATAATTACTCTACAATTCTCAGATTAAAATTAATCCTCTAATTATTTTTCTTCATAATTTATGAAGACATAAATCTTAAAATTGTCAAAAATACCTCAAACTTGACAAATTTATTTATAAGGATTTTTAATTTTTAAATGATATCTCTATACTTTAAAGAACTCCTTATTTCTACTTTTCCAAAAATTTAGGGTGTTACAATCCCCCTCCCCATATTAAATAATTTTTTTCCTCGAAATTTGAACACTTACCCTTGCTACCAAACCTATAGATATCACTTCATATCCTAATTCAATCGTTTAACACCATCCAGAGATATCTCTTTCATCACTACTTTCATTGCAACATCATTCCCTCTTAGTTCTTTTCTCTGGTGATCAACAATTCAATCTCATTCTACAGTTAAACCTCAAATAATATATATAGTTTCTTTATTCTTTTACAAAATCATCTAAAAGCATTGACTACCACTCAATCCTGTTGTATCATGATGCGTCCAAATTCAAGCTTACTAGCATATCTATAGACTGTACATGTCCTTTTGAAATATGAGATAAATAAAACTAGAATGGAGTAAGCTTCATCTTTAACTGAATTATGACGTTTTATATTCTAACTATGAGATCTAACTGTGAGATCTGATTATGAAATAAATAAAACTAGGTCATTGTCTTCCAGAAAATTGCTGCAACTATGACATCTAATTAATTACGAATCTTGAGATCTAACTGTGATCTTTTTGTTTTGTCTTGGACCAAACTGTGATCCCTTTCTGGAAGACTTACAACCTAAGAAATGAATTATCAAATATCTTCACCTTTACTTTTTATTACTCTTGACCAAATTTTTCTGCTACATTGGAATAAAGTATACTCTTCTTGCCTTGCCTCAACTGCTTTTTCTATCTCAGGGAAACCAATTACCAATGTAGTTAAAGATATTCTTTGACCAAATTCTATCTCTATTTTATACTTTGCCTAATAATTCTTGTGTGAGCATTTTCTGGCTTAGTGCTTTGCCTATATATATCACTTGCAACGAACACTTTGACCTGCCAAGCAAGGCCGCCTTTCCCTGTGATTCATCTCACCCAGATTATATCTAGTAATCTCTTGCCTTTTGAACTCTCAGTCCTTGTTGATGAGTTCCACTTCTATATCTCATAGGTTACCAAAGAAATACTATGTGACTCGGTAACCTCCAGTTCCTCCAAAGGTTTTTCTATAACTCAAGGCCTGGATATGATCGTATTCAACTTACTTCTTGGATCGGAATACAATCCTTTTGAAGAATTTTAGAGTGCTATGGATAAAATTGTTAAATAACTCTATTTATAAGTAGATATGATACTCCAAAGAGTATTATCTTGTTTCTGCTCATAATACGATAAAGCCAATGAAACTGAATCTATGTATCACCTTTTCTAATGATATTTGCTAAGCACTCATATAAGTATGATACTCTTAATTGCTTCAATGAAGTTATCAAACCTGTGCTTAATCTACAAATTTGGTTCACTGGCACTACTACAAAAAACAGTATCTATGTCCCCATTTCACGTCTCTTTTTTAAATATGAGATGTAGAAAAAAGGCGGTGGCAAAATTGTAAATATATGAAAAAGTTTCAACATCTCTTTTTTAATTATGAGACGTTGATTCTCGAAAAAAAAGCGGTAAATACAAAATAGGGTGGAAAAAAAAAGCGGGAAGTGTTGTAAAATATTTATAGTTAGTGGATGTCCATATTAATTATGTCTTGGGTTTCATCTATAAGACTAACCTCATCAACTTGACCATCTTGATTGTTTGCTCCCTTTTTCTTTCTAGGATTCTTATCTTTGGAACCGATTGGTCTACCACGCTTCAGGCGAGGCTTAGTTTCATTTGCAACTTTTGGTTGTCCTTCAGGGACATCAATTCTAATTGGAGCATTTTCAGCTGGAATGTGAGATTTAGTAATTCTCTTGAGGTCAGTAATTAAGTTCGTACCATGGCAAATCTTACAAAACTCGATTTTACTGCTCTTGACATTACCGGAAAAAATTATCTATCTTGGGTGTTAGATGCTGAAATCCACCTAAGTGCCAATGGTCTAGGAAATGCCATTTTGACTGGCAAAGAAGTGAGTGACCAAGATAAGGCTAAAGCCATGATTTTCCTTCGCCACCATCTCCATGAAGGACTAAAAGCTGAGTACCTAACGGTAAAAGATCCGCTAGAATTGTGGACTAATTTGAAAGAAAGATATGATCACCAAAAAATGGTGATTTTACCAAAAGCTCGTTATGATTGGATCCACCTACGGCTACAAGATTTTAAAACTGTAAGTGAATATAATTCAGCAGTTTTTAAAATAAGTTCTCAGTTGAAATTATGTGGTGAAAATATAACTGATGAGGACTTATTAGAGAAAACCTTCTCCACCTTTCATGCTTCAAATGTGCTCCTGCAGCAGCAGTATCGTGAGAGAGGTTTTAAAAAATATTCAGAATTAATCTCATGTCTTTTGGTAGCCGAACAAAATAATGAGATGTTGATGAAAAATCATGAGATTCGTCCCACTGGGTCTGCCCCATTCCCTGAAGTGAATGTGAATGTGCGTAGTAATTACCATGATAATGGTCGAGGCCGCGGCCGCGGCCGAGGACGTGGCCGTGGACGTGGTCGTGGCAGGGGACGCGGAACTTATCATAATCATGGTGGTGGAAGTAACAATTTTAATCCTAATGCCCATCAGAAAAAGAAACACAATGAATGGCAGAAAAAGGACAAGAGTGGTCCTTCAAAAGTTGTTGAAAATAAATGTTTTCGATGTGGCATGAAGGGGCATTGGTCACGTACTTGTCGTACACCTGAACATCTAGCAAAACTTTATCAAGCCTCCATGAAAAGGAATGCGAATAATGTGGAAGCAAATATGATTTTCCATGATGATGATGTTGAGGCACACAAAAATGACCATGCCAATGAGCTAGATGATATTAATGCCCTTGATACAATGGCACATTTGGAGGTGGCTGACTTCTTTGATAATCATGATTAGACAAGCTTTATTGGAAAAATAATAAGACTACTTTAGTTATGTTTTCCTAATTCAGTTACGTTTTACTTTAATTTTCTCTCTTTACTTCCTCATTTTCATCATGTAATAAGAGCATTATTGCTTGCTATGCTTATCATGTATCGAATTTGCTTTAATGAATTTTTTTTTTCCTCTTCTCTTTCCTTTCATGAAGAATATGGATGTTCACCATGATTTCATTGGACACAAGGATGAAGATATATGTCTCATAGATAGTGCTACAACACACCATACTTAAGGATAGAAAATATTTTTCTTGTATAAGTAAAGGAAAGGCAAGCATCAGTACTATAGCGGGTAATACAAGAATAATTGAAGGCTCCGGAAGAGCAATTATAATATTACCAAGAGGAACAAAATTTGTCATCAATGATGCTCTATATTCCCCCAAGTCTCAAAGAAATTTATTAAGTTTTAAAGATATCCGTCAAAATGGATATCACATTGAGACTATCAGTGAGAAAAATATTGAATATCTACATATTACAAATATTATATACGGGGGAAAATGTGTCCTAGAAAAATTACCCACATTGTCTTCTGGTTTGTACTATACAAGTATTAAAACAATTGAGACAAATGTCATAGTAAGCCAGAAGCTTGCTGATAAAAATACATTTATTGTTTGGCATGACCGGTTAGGCCATCCCGGATCAAATATGATGCGAAGAATTATTGAAAATTCACATGGACATCCATTGAAGAACCAGAAGATTCTTCAATTTAAAGACCTTTCTTGTGCTGCTTGCTCTCAAGGTAAATTAATAATAAGGCCTTCTTTGACAAAAGTTGGAGTTGAATCCCCTACATTTCTAAAACGAATTCAAGGGGACATATGTGGACCTATTCATCCACCATGTGGACCATTCAGATATTTTATGGTTTTAATAGATGCATCTACAAGATGGTCACATGTGTGTTTGTTATCAACACGTAATTTAGCATTTGCTAGATTACTTGCTCAGATAATTCGATTAAGAGCACAGTTTCCAGATCATGCAATTAAGACAATTCATCTTGATAATGCTAGTGAATTTTCATCTCAAAAGTTTAATGATTATTGCATGGCAACTGGAATAACTATAGAAAAATCTGTTGCTCATGTCCACACTCAAAATGGTCTGGCGGAATCATTTATTAAACGCCTCCAATTGATAGCTAGACCAATGCTTTTGAGAACAAGACTTCCCATCTCAGCTTGGGGACATGCAATATTACATGCAGCAGCAATTATACGCATCAGGCCAACAAGTTATCATAAATTCTCCCCACTACAATTGGCTTTTGGTCAGGAGCCAAATATTTCCCATCTTAGAATTTTTGGATGTGCCGTATTTGTGCCTATTGCTCCACCACAACGAACAAAGATGGGACCTCAAAGAAGGTTGGGAATATATGTTGGTTATGAATCTCCTTCTATAATAAAGTATTTAGAACCATTAACTGGAGATTTGTTCACAGCACGTTTTGATGATTGCCATTTTGATGAATCAGTTTTTCCAACATTAGGGGGAGATGATAAACAACTGGAAAAAGAGATCACATGGAAAATGTTATCTCTATCTCATCTAGATCCTCGTACACAGCAATGTGAACATGAAGTTCAGAAAATAATTCATTTACAAAATATTGCTAATCAATTGCCAGATGCATTTACTGACCTCAAGAGAATTACTAAATCTCACATTCCAGCTGAAAATGCTCCAATTAGAATTGATGTCCCTGAAGGACAACCAAAAGTTGCAAATGAAACTAAGCCTCGCCTGAAGCGTGGTAGACCAATCGGTTCCAAAGATAAGAATCCTAGAAAGAAAAAGGGAGCAAACAATCAAGATGGTCAAGTTGAAGAGGTTAGTCTTATAGATGAAACCCAAGACATAATTAATCAAAAGACCCCAGAAGAGGTTAACAATCAAGATGGTCAAGTTGAAGAGGTTGGTCTTATAGATGAAACCCAAGACATAATTAATCAAAAGACCCCAGAAGAGGTTCAGGTACCTGAAAATTATGAAGAGATCTCGATAAATTATGTCACAACGGGAAAAAGATGGAACCGAGAAAATATAGTTGTCGACAACGCTTTTTCATATAATGTTGCTCTTGAGATAATTAATCAAAGTGAGGATCTTGAACTTAGATCTGTTGAAGAATGTAGACATAGAAGTGATTGGTCAAAGTGGAAAGACGCAATTCAAGTAGAGTTAAATTCACTCTCAAAACGAGAGGTTTTTGGACCTGTCGTCCAAATACCAAATGGTGTACAACCAGTTGGATATAGATGGGTATTTGTGCGAAAACGAAATGAGAAAAATGAAATTGTTAGATACAAGGCACGACTTGTAGCACAAGGATTTTCACAAAAGCCTGGCATTGATTATGAAGAGACATATTCTCCTGTGGTGGATGCAATCACTTTAAGATATTTAATTAGTCTGGCAGTAAGAAATAAACTTGACATGCGTCTAATGGATGTTGTCACAGCCTATTTATATGGCTCTTTAGACACTGAAATTTACATGAAAATCCCTGAAGGATTTAAGTTGCCAGAAGCATATAAAAAATTCTCGAGAAAATTATGTGATTCGCTTGCATATATCCTTATATGGATTGAAACAATCTGGAAGAATGTGGTATAACCGTCTTAGCGAATATTTGTTAAAAGAAGGTTATAAAAATGGTCCAATTTCCCCATGTGTTTTTATAAAAAGGAATGGATCAGAGTTTGTCATAATTGCTATATATGTGGATGATTTAAATATAATTGGAACTCCTGAAGAGCTTCTAAAAGCAGTTGATTGTTTAAAAAGAGAATTTAAAATGAAGGATCTTGGAAGAACAAAGTTTTGTCTTGGATTACAAATTGAGCATCTCACAAATGGAATCTTTCTTCATCAATCAACTTATATTGAGAAAATATTAAAGCGATTTTATATGAATAAAGCTCATCCATTGACTACTCCAATGGTCGTAAGATCACTTGATAAGGAAAAAGATCATTTTCGTCCTCAAGGGGAAAAGGAAAATCTTCTTGGTCCAGAAGTACCATATCTTAGTGCTATAGGTGCACTAATGTATCTTGCTAATTCAACACGTCCCGATATAGCATTTGCTGTCAATTTATTGGCAAGATTTAGTTCTTGTCCAACAAGAAGGCATTGGAATGGAATCAAACATATATTTCGATATCTTCAAGGGACAAGTGATATGGGATTATTTTATGAATCTGGATCACAATTGGTTGGTTATGCAGATGCAGGATTTTTATCAGATCCACACAATGGTAGATCACAAACAAGATATTTGTTTACTTATGGAGGTACAGCTATTTCATGGCGTTCAACGAAACAAACTTTGTCAGCTACATCATCAAATCATGCAGAAATAATTGCAGCTCACGAGGCAAGTCGAGAGTGTGTGTGGTTAAGGTCAATGACTCAACATATTGAATCAATGTGTGGTATGGTTGTTGAACAAAAGGTTCCAACATTATTATATGAAGATAACACAGCATGCATAGCTCAACTGAAAGGAGGATATATTAAAGGAGACAGAACAAAACATATTTCTCCAAAATTCTTTTTCACTCATGATCTTATAAAGAGCGGTGATATAGATGTTCAACAAATTCGCTCATGTGACAATCTTGCAGATATGTTTACCAAGACACTTCCAACAAGAACATTTGAAAAACTAGTATATAGTATTGGAATGCGCAGACTCAAAGAGTTAAAGTGATGCTATCATCAGGGGGAGATATTGTAATGCTACACTCAAAGTGATGCTATCATTAGGGGGAGAAAATGTCATGCTGTACTCTTTTTCCCTTAACCAAGGTTTTGTCCCATTGGGTTTTCCTGGTAAGGTTTTTAATGAAGCAGCTTTGATAGTATTGTGTAATCTTTTCCTTAATGAGGTACAATAATATTTGTTTATGAACATCCAAGGGGGAGTGTTGTAAAATATTTATAGTTAGTGGATGTCCATATTATTATCTCTTAGGATCCCTCTTAGGATTCTTTTCTCTATAATTATCCTTATCTTATCTCCATAACTTATTCCTCTTAGGATCCTCTTAGGATTCTTTTCTCTCTAATTATCCTTATCTTATCTCCATAACATATTCCTCTTAGGATCCCTCTTAGGATTCTTTTCTCTAATAATGTCATTCACTTTGTAAACTCTCTATAAATAGAGATCATGTACAAGGCATTTGTACCATTGAATCATAAGTGAAATTGATATCTTTTTTCTCTCCATCTTCTTCTCATATTCTCTCATCTTGTTGTTCTCTCTTCTTTCTCTCCATATTTCTACTTTCTATTTATTTCACATCAGGAAGAAGACTTTTCATGTCTCACAAATTTTTTGAGACATGAAAAATAACTTTTCACGTCTCATAAATTTTATGAGACGTGAGAAACATGTTTCCACGTCTCACTTTTAAAAGTGAGACGTGAAAAAAGCTGTGGGACATATTTTTCACGTCTCACTTTTGAAAATGAGACTTGAAAAATGCGTTTTCCACGTCTCACTCTTGAAAGTGAGACGGGAAAAAAGGTGTGGGCTTATTTTCCACGTCTCACTTTTGAAAGTGAGACGTGGAAAAACCTTCTTTTTCATTATTTTGCCCTCTCTTAGTCCTCTTATTCTTTTTCTCCGTCTCCTCCTTCAAACCCAGGCCATCGACGGAGGCGATTTTCGGTGGTGCAGAGCTTCGATGGCATATATAAGGATGGTTTCAACCTCAGGTTCAATGTCGAGTTCAGGAGCGACGACGACGAGGCGTGGTACTCCCATGATAAGGTCTTCGAAGCTTGATCCTTCAGTAGTTTGAAGGATCAAGGTCCAATATGGAAAGGGCCATGGAAATCCGAAGACGATGAAGTACTTCTAAGTCATGTGAACAAATATGGCCTTGGAGACTGGAGCTTTATTCGATCCAAAGGCCTTCTTCAACGAACTGGAAAATCTTGTCTTCTTCGTTGGGTCAGTAAACTTCACCCTAATCTCAAGAAGTACATTATTCATTCCTCTTCTTTTATCCCTAATTTTCTATCGATCATGTGTTTGATGAAAGTTCTGTTCATTACTGGGTTGATTTTGATTTGGAATTTAAGCTTATATTTGAAATTGATTGATAGGGTTTTGATTTTTTGTGTATTTGTGTTTTGGGAATAGTGGGTGCAAATTTTCGGTGGAGGAAGTGAGGGTGGTGATTGAGTTGCAGGCACAATTTGGGAACAAATAGGCAAATATTACGTCTTATTTGCCAGGAAGAACTGATAATGATGTGAAGAATTTCTGGTGAGCGCCTCTCTCTCTTTCTCCTTCCTTGTGTTTCTTTGTTCGAATTGCTGTTTGGGGTGGGAATTTCCGAGCTGCTGTGGTTGTGTTTGATGGTCTTGGTGTTCTTATGGTTTGGCTTTGATGAGTTTGGTTCTCTTAGATTTCATTTGAAACTTCATTGGTTTATTGAATCTGGTCAGAAATTGTGGTTTTAGAGGGAAGAGTATAGAGAGAGGATTTCTAAATTATGGGAATGGGAAGAATTGAAGTTATATGACCCCTGCTTCTTTCTTCTCTCGTTCTCTTTTGGGAAATTGTGATTTTACATATGCGCTTGTGATGTCTCTAACATCCAACGAACCTACTGATTATGGAGTATATCACAACAGTTTCTGTTATTAGTTATGGTCGAAGCACTAGTTTGCAGTTTCTTTGAAGTTTCAGTTTATTAGATCGTTCATTTGTAAATAGGCTTGGAAAGAAGATGTCATTTGATTTGATTTTCTGTAAGAGACTGTTCTATTTTCAAAATTTCAGACAATATCAAAGCCTATTGAACATCCCTCTGAGATTTCTAAGTGGAACTATGGTGGATCTAGCACTGGACAAGCACAAGGTGAAGACAGTGAAGTAATCCTATAGAAAGAATTTTGGTGACTTGTACCTTTTTTTGTACACTTTGTATTTATTACTGGTTGATTTTAAATTTCTTTCTTTTGTTTCAGTCCTCAAGAAATTTTTAAAGAGGCCTTGCATGGTGGAAACAACATTTTGGTAAGAGCTATGATATTTGAAATATGTCTGATGATATTATTGATTTGAAATTGAGATGCAGATATCATGCAGCTATTTTGTAATATCTTGCCTTCTGTAAAGGTGATTTGTGATTGTTACACACCAGCTGGAGAGCCTATCCCAATAAAACAAACGAAACAGAACTGCTGAAATCTTTAGTAACCCAAAGGTCATAGCCAAAGTTCCATGGTATATATTCTACTAGTTTTTTTTTTAATTTCCATTTGAAATTCATTGGGGATAAATATTTTGGTATGATGTTCTGTATGAAAGTTTCTAAATAGAAGCAACATAACTGCTACATGGTATTTCACTCTAGCGTACACAAATATAGAAGCAATTTCTCAGAAAAATGACATTTTTTAGTGTGATCACAAAGATTAATACTGCAAACAAATATCCTAATATGTCTATTATTTCTTCTCTGGTGGTGATTGCTGATATTTAAACATGAGAAGCATCCTCCTTCCCTCATCACCCACCAGAATCTGTGACAACTGAACAATTCAATTTGAATCATGACCTCAAAACAGAACATTTGCTGATTTTGAAGGTGGTGATCATATCTGGTGTTCAACCCAATCTGTGACAACTTAACAATTCAATTCAATCAGTTTTCTCACTATTGCTCTCATCACTATTGCAGTGGGAGTATCAAGTTAATCCTAGTGCAGGTATTGAAGCTGGTGATCATATCTGGTGTTCAAGATACATCCTTGAGGTAAATACTAAATATACATATAAAGACCTATGGACCATTTGAAAAAGAAATCTTTAAGATCTTGAAGGTGTGAATATCCATTGTGATAGCACAAGATATTGTGTTTGTTTTATTGTCACTCCCCCCAATTTTTTTGATTAAGTATGTTGGATTTTTTTTTCTTTTCTATCAGAGAATTACTAAACAAGTTGGTGTTGTTCAGTAATTAATTTGAGATCCTTTCTTCTTGATGATCACTTTGCACAGGAATTTGTTTTGTTAGTTGCCTAGTTTTGTAACCCTGTTCCCATAACAAAGGGAAGCTAAATACACCAAATCATTAATTTGTTCACAACTCTCCTTTTGCCATCTAATAACTCATTTTCTGATTAAGGCCATGTAATCTTTTTTTTTTCTGGGGGATTGTCACAATCTTTTTTGTTTTTGTTTTAAATATAGAAGCATCAAAGTCTGCCGAGCCAATATGCAATGAAAAGGATGAAGTTGTTTAGGTAAATTTCTTAACTTCATGTAACCGATGCCATTTCACTTTTGCAACATCCTTTGACTACGATGTTATGCTATTCACTTGTTGGTAATATTTGGCAATCTGTCTGGAAATAGTTGTACACATCTGTAGAAATACAAAATCTACTTTGATAGTTTGATGTGGGATGGACAATATTTTCTTTAGTTGAGTATTCATAATTCCTTTCAAATCCTGTAATAATGAATATATTACTAACAGGTTATGGTGTTTTTATTCACTTTTCATTTTCACTTTTATTGCTTCCACTCATATTTGACTGCCTTTCAGCATATATATATTACTAACAAGTTATCATTGCACATTTTTCTACAGACAAATAGCAATTGGAAGAAAAGCAGCACAAATGATGTAGTAACTTCTTATGTTTGGCCAATAATTTTATGGATTGGTGCTATACTTATGTGCAGTTTTTGCTTCTTCTTTTTCTTTTTTGCTTAACATCTCATATTTTAGGATCAAAGTTGTATTATAATGTTTTTGTAATATTAGTTTGGATATAAATAATAAAATTACTTCATTTTTTTCATTTAAGTGTTGTATTTCTATTTTTCCGCTAAAATATTGGGTTTTTTTTATTGGGGTTAACATCCTAATTAAAAAAAATATATCTTTTTTTTAAAAAAAAAAAGACTTTCCAGAAGTGGAAAGTGACTTTCCACATCTCATTTTTGAAAAAGAGATGTGGAAAATCTCACTTTCCACATCTCTCTTTCAAAAATGAGACGTGGAAAGTTGACACTGATCACCTTCCACGTCTCACATTTAAATGTGAGACGTGGAAAGTGGCCACTTTCCACATCTCACATTTAAAATGAGACGTGGAAAGTTGTCACTTTTCACGTCTCACATTCAAAAGAGACGTGAAAATTTCCGACTTTCTACGTCTCCCCTATCCACGTCCCACAAAAAAGAGACGTGAAAAGTCCAAAAAAAGATACGTAAAAAGTGTTTTTTGTAGTAGTGTGGAAACCCTTATTGTCTGAAATAGATGAAACAAAACTCAATATACATATATGCCTTGTCTCCTATATTCATAAATATCTCAAGCCTTAGGGTAGAATTCTTAAGTACTACTTCTAAATTCCTTAAAGGATATTCTTAAATTCCTAGAAGAGTGTTTCATCATCAACTTATACTAAGTTTGATTTTTTTTTCTCCTTTCTCTATTTCAACCTTAATAACTTCACTTGCTCTTGATTCCAAACCTCGCAATTTATGAATCAATTCCTATAGGCTCCCTTTAAATTATGCCAAATAGACATACTTATGAATCCAACTTCATATAACCTATTCTATCCTCAAATTTTCAAACTTATCAAGTTTCCAAAATGTTATACTTATCTATATACCTATATTTTGACATTTTCTAACAACCACAAGAAACTGTTTTTGAAGAACTCTTTAACTAACTTTCAAAATTAACTTTTAATCCATGAATATGGCATCCTTACCATACATCCCAACCATCATGCAAATACAACTTTGAAGATAAAAGAAGGGTAAAGGGTCAAAAATGACCCCGTACTATTGTTCAATGTGCATCCGGCACCTTGTACTTTTTTAGGCTCAAAATTGCACACCAACTTTTAAAATTGGCTCAATAATGCCTCAACCATTAAACCATCAAATGGTGGTTACTTTTTGATCAGGTGGGTCCCACATTAATATTTTTTAAGTGATTATATTATTAAAAGACAAGACTCCTGCGAAACCATTCTCCCTCCTCTGAACATGTTTCCTCCGTCTTCTTCCCCACTACTCCAAGTAGTCGCCACTGCCTGCCACAGCTCACAGCCGTCGAACTCCACTCCAAGTTGACCAAATCATCCAGTCACGACCCCAACAACGTTTTTACCTCCACATCGATAGGCGCCGCTCACCTCCAACTGCGCTCAGCCGCTATTTACGATCCCATCGCCACCCGACGCAGGATCCATGGTTGGAATGAGTTGGAGAAGTTTTTCATCCTTGCTTGCAGTGTTTGAGTTAGAGAAGTATCACCACCAGTCAATCTGAAAAAAAAATAATACAATTATGTTTTTTAATGTTCACATATTAGTGTGCTCTTGCGATTTTTTTCGTTCATTCCTACTACTTTATTGTGGTCCTCTGTTTTTGTGTCTTCAATTTCACTTTGTTTCATTTCTATGGTTCGCATTCTTTGATTATATATTCTCCTGAATTATCATAATCAGTTGTTTCTTGTGCTTCAAATTGCTTTTCTTTCGTTCTTTTTCTGTTTTTACTGATGCGTGCTTGGTCACATTGACGTTGTTAGGGGAATTGTGGTAGATGTGCTATGTATGACCTACGAGGATTCCATGTTACCTGCCTTGTTTGTATTTGTACACACATGAATGCACACGTAATTGCATATGATGGAGACCTTGAAAATCTTCCTGATCATGGTTTTTAAATATTCATTCCTTTTTTTAGGATGATGAGTGACTATACTGTGGAGATAATAAATGATAGGTTCGATGAATTCAATGTGGATTTCCATGATGGGTTTCTCTGAGGAAGAAGGAGAAGGAGACATGTTCAGAGGAGGAAGAACGGTTTTGGTAAGAGTCTTGCTTTTTTAATAATATAATCATTTAAAAAATATTAGTGTGGGACCCACCTGATTAAAAAGTAACGCCGTTTGATGGGTTTAACGGTGGAATCATTATTGAGCCAATTTTGAAAGTTGGTGTGCAATTTTGAGCCTAAAAAAAAGTACAAAGTGCTAGATACACATTGAAAAATAGTACGGGGACATTTTTAACCGTTTACCCATAAAAAAAATGAATAAATAATATACTTCCTTTCCTCTTAACTTTATCTTCCAAACCTTTAGTAACTGTCATAGCTTTGTACCTTTACTAAAATTTCTAAATTTGCCTTAATAATTTTTTTCTTTTCCATTAATTCACTATCATTATAATAGGAATTCTTGTAATGACCTCAAAATATTTTGGATTCTAATTATAATATAATATCCCTTCATAGTTCACAACTAATAACTTCCAAATTCTCATACAACCGCCAAAGTTTTGACTGTCTTCCAGTTTATATCATGTAACCTTATGAATATCTATAACCCAAAATTTCATCAATTCTATATCTTCCAAACAATTAATATTTCAAATAAATCCTCAATTACAGGCTTCACAAATTCTTAATCTAATGATCATTAAATACATCCTTCAAGGTCCAATATAGTCCAAATGATACATGGCTCTCACATTTAGAATCAAGTTCTAAATTTGAAATAAACTTCAACAAAACATCAACATAAGTCACTTCCACTATCTATATATCTCACCTCTTTATTCAACAATAGTATAGTCTTTCTAATTATTACTAAGAAACTAAGACCATTAAACAAAAAATCCCTACAATTTCTCAAATTCTACCACTTCAATGTTTTGTGCTTTAGTGAAATTGATAATCAAATCTTAAGCTAATACTTAAATTTAACTTCATCACCAAATTACCAAAACTTTTAACCTTTATACGCTTTAACCTTTATCCCAGTGGTTTTAAATTCCTAGTTATTTCCTCGTTAATGATATCATGGTTTCTTTTGTCATTGGTAACGTCACGGTCATTGTCAATGGTATTGTGCTTTCCGTCACCGTCTGTGCATTGCGGCCGTTGTCGGTGCCATTGTGTTTTCCTTCGCCATCGGTGACATTACATTCTTCATTTCCGTCGATGATATCGTTGCCATTATCAATGACATTGTGATTTTCGTTTCGACCACCGTCAATGATATTGTAATTTTTGTCGACAGTGATGCCGTGGTTTCCGTCGCAGTCAGTGAAGTCACGACCGTTGTCTGTGACGCTGTGAATTTCGTCGTCGTCGGTGACGTTGTTTCCATGATCGTCGGTGACATTGCATTTTCCATCACCATCATCGTAGGTGACATTGTGATTTCCTTCGTCATCAGTAGCGTTGCGGTTTCTATCATTGCCGATGACATCGCAACCATCGTCGATGACGTTGTGGTTTCAGTTATTGTTGGTGATGTCACCACTTTCTAGATGTAGCATGGGTGGCAAACTCAATCTTTCTTTCAAAAAAAAAATTCTCATATTTGGAAACAAAAAAACACCTAAAAGTTTCTTTTTAAAAAACAAGAATTTTTTGTTTTTAAAATCAGGTTGCTAAACAAGTTTTTTTGTTTTTAAAAACAAAAACGAACAACCCCTTAATTTCCAAGAGCCAGCCCAAACTTCTAAAATAGTTTTTGAGTCTCCTTCTTTATAAGCTAATTGGTATGGTATGCTTTTTCAACAATTTTGGTTTCATAAAAAAGTTGTACCTTGTAGGTAACCTTAATTTTATCATGTGTTCCTTTCTTAATTTTTTGTCAGGTTCACCTTTTGGGTTTCTTGAAATATTCCTTATTTTTCTGACCGAACTTCAAAGCCGATCGACAAAGCAAACATTACTTTTGTACCATGTAAATATGCAACTTGCCTTTCTTCTATTGCACTCAGGTAAATTCATTGCATCATAAAAAATAAAATTGATCTACACTAGTTCAGCATCGCATTTTGGTTTGGATGAAAAATAACTTCTCAACGACTATATTAGCAGAAAAAATTGAAGAACAGATAGTATTGGATGAAATATTTGATTCAAGAAAAAATCAAATCTGATGGAATAATAATCCATATCTATAGTAGGTAACTAAATCCTAGTGAAGTTGAACAATTATTACTCATAATATGTGCAATATTATCTCCCACTTATGTCAGTAATGCTCACAAAGTTAGCAGAGTGCAAAGCCTGTGTTTCTGAAGTGGACTCAAAATTGAATCCCATCTCATTTAGTACATATGCAGGTTGCCTTGGAATAGGAAGATTGGCAATCTCACTACTAAGCATGGACACTACATTGGCCATTGTTGGCCGCTCTTTCGCTAGCTCTTGCACACAAAGTAGTCCTATGTGGATACACCGCAACATATCCTCATAAGAACCCTGATTTTGAATTTCTGAATCTATAAATGACACAAGGTTATTTTCATTCCATAGCTTCCAAACCTGAAAATATATAAAATTTCCCTGCATGAAACTCCAAAGTTCATATCAATGATCATAAGTACAGAAGAGATACTTACATATCCTAAAAGGGTTTGAGATCCCTCCTTGTTATAAAATCTGCTACTGCTTCTTCCACTAACAATCTCTAGCAATAGAACTCCAAAACTAAAAACATCTGATTTCTCTGAAAATTGCCCTTGCATTGCATATTCAGGAGATATATAGCCGCTACATTAAAAGATTATGAAGTTAATGTGTATTTCACTGGCATAATGATTCAATAATTAAGAAGATTTGCTTACTATGTCCCGGCCACTCTTCTAGTATTAGCTTGATCTTCATTGCTTCTAAATATTTTAGCTATACCAAAATCTGATATTTTTGAATTTAACTCTTCATCCAGCAAGATGTTACTAGCCTTCAAATCTCTATGTATAATTTTTATTCTAGAATCTCGATGGAGATATAGCAAACCTCTAGAGATTCCTTCAATAATTTTGAAGCGTTTTGGCCAATCTAATTCACTCTTTCTAATTGAATCTGTACACAATGAAAAGATTAGATAATTTAGAGTTTGTGCTTATTTGTGCAAATATGAATTCGCAAAAACTAACAAGTCGTTAAATATTGAGGAAATCAAAGAGTCAACCATCTTATGCTTATTAAATTCACGATACAGCTCAAAAAACATGAACTTTACGGGGAAAAGAACGAACCAAATAGTATTGCATCCAAACTCTTGTTACGCATGTACTCATAGATTAGTATCCTTTCTTCTTGCTGAATGCAACAGCCTAAAAGTCTTACTAAATTACGATGTTGAAGCCTTGAAATCACAACAACCTCATTCATGAACTCTTCTTGCCCTTGTCTGGATCCTTTCGAAAGCCTTTTGATTGCGATTTGTTGTCCATTTCTCAATTGCCCCTAGGAGACAACGTAAATGAAAAAATTAGCAATTGTAACAACTCATTTCTACATTAAAGTATATCCACCACACAAAATTTTTTTATAAAAGAAAAACCTTGTATACTGATCCAAAGCCACCTTGTCCTAGCTTGTTAGATGAATGGAAGTTGTTTGTAGCAGTTACAAGATCTTCAAAATCAAAAAGTGGAAGTTCATCCATCTTGACTTCTTCATCATGATTAATCATTCTTTGAGACTGACTGTGTGAGTCTGTTTTACCTATGTTCAACAATAACAATACAATTTCTTTAGTCCAAAAGCTCATCTTATTTTCAACATACACAATTACTCATCATAGCTACCTTATTCGTAGTCAACAAGTAATAGATGAAATCATGGATTGATCTACACATGCTATCAGAAAATATGAATAATGTTGGATGAAAACTATAATTTATTACAATACCTGCATATTTAACTGACATTTTCCAGAAGAAATATGCACATGCCGTCAAAAGAATAATTCCTACTGTCACTGTAATTGCAATGATAATTGTTCTCTTTTGTGAATGTTTTTCTGCATTTGGTAACAAAAAGTCAGAGAGCTTCAGTGAAAACTTTCGGATATGATGAAGCATTAGATTTCAAAGAGAAAAAAGGTACCAAGCTCAGACAAAGGCACACGAATGAAAAGATCAACCCCTCCACTTGAGAATCTTTGTATGTCAATCAAATCTCCACTCCAATGCATGCACCCAATGCCATTTAAATCATATGCATATGCCACACAAGAGCAATTATGCAAACACTCTGTTCTACAATTATCTTCTGTAGCAGTTGACCTCTCCAAAAAGTCTGGCACTTTCATGTTCTCATGTTTCACAAACCCATTTTGTTTATCTACTTCACGTCTATCTGCAAAATCCTCACATTGCAGTGGCTTCTCCCTCATACATCCACTAGTCCACTTTTGCCTTTTCCATTCCTCTAATTTCTTTGGTTTATATCCATTCAAACAGCTACAAATAGGTGAGCTTTGTGAACTGCAGCTTCCAAAGGCCCCGCATATGTTATAGAGATCACAATGAGTGCCATTTATCACCTGTCTCAAAACTTCCCTTTTGTTATTCCACCCTGCTATCCAAAGTTGGCCTTGTGGATTCAAACCCATAACTGCAAAGTCGCCAATATTTTCCACATTGTAAGTCACATAAACAGTTCCATCATCTTCATTTCCTTCACTCCATCCACTTGACATCCCTGGTGACCCTAGAAAAGCCTTGCCATTCCATGGACCGGTTCGACCGTACGGGCGAGTTCCATCAACCCAGATAAAAATATCAGGAGCATTTGGCCGTTCGAGAGAAACAGAATAGTATCCAATAGATGGCTCAGAAGAGCTTTTCCATGATGTAAGTTTCACCTTCTCTCCTGTTCTTTTGTTGATGCTGAGCTTCATTTTTGGCACCATGATATCAGAAGGATGTTGGAAACTCTGCCATATAATTTTTCCCTTTTCACCACCATAGAGGACTAGGTTCCCAGTGTTTAGAAGTTTTGCAGTTGAATTGGTTGCAATATCTGAGATATTAGAAGACCAAACACTCATATTTTGTTTGTCCAATATCTCAAGATTGCCATTGTTGGAAATTGTGACAGTCCCAGAAGCATCAACCAGTGGTTGGTTTCTGTTTGCCACCCATATGATGTTAGATTCAGAAAGATACCAGATTCCCACATAGTAGTTTGTTGAATTTTGAAGGCTGAAAAATCCAAGCTTGAAGTCACTGTTATTTGAGCTTATTGTTTCATGATATCTGATTAACTGACCTGAGGTAATGGTATCCATTGCAGAACTCAAACTCAAATGGAAGATGGAAAGCATCATCAAAAGATTTATCATATTGAGATTGAGACTTCTGATTGTGAATCCCATAGAAGAGAAAAAGGTGAGATACAAATTTTCAATTTTCTATGCAATTGGATTTTCTTTTATATGACTTAGCTGCGGACTCACATTGTTATGTACGATGAACACACTTAATACGAGTTCTGCTATTAATGTGTTTGTACGAACTCGATTCCTTGTCGGTGAAAAAACTGATTAGAAGATGTCAATAGCTAGGTCAAATGAAATTTATAGCATGATAAGATGGGCCAACCTCTACCTTGATGACATTTGAAAGCAAAAAGTATCAAATCTAGCTGAATTGAACTTCTTGGAGTGAGACAATTCACATTCTCTCAATAAATATATATATATATATTTATTTATATGTATACTCTCCTCTAGTCCTTGTTGTAAGGTGGCAACCAGAAATTTTTTTTCCCCAAATATAAGATATTAATTGTCATTAATAAAGATTTAAAATTGAAAAGTTTGAGTCATTATTTAAAGAGGGGTGAATTTGAGAAAAAATGATCAATTTTGAATTAATGATTCAACTGTCATTTCTTTTCTTGATATGTGAGAATTGCTAATGGATGGCTTATAATAAAGACCAGGGAGGGAGTGTATGTGTGTATATTACCTCCATTTTCAAATATATGAGCAAAAAAAGTAGTTTGTTTTGATCTTAAATTATAAAACTCCAATCCAGTTGTAACTCAAATTTATAATATTCTCTATAAAGTAAATTTATTGATTGCATATATTAAGAGGGATTTCATTATGTTGTGGTTCCAATCGACATGAGAAAATAAGGAATTTTACGAAATTTAGTATAACCATTATTAAACCAATTATTTTACCTAATATCTATAATATTCTCAAATTAGTTTTCTAATTATTATATTAAGGATCATTTTTATATGTATTTATTATCTGCCAATAAATATATATTATGTTCTGCACAACACAATACCCTTCAACAATAAATTTTTGGGAAAATTCCAAATAAATACCCTTCGAATATCAAAAGGACAAAAAGGTACCTCCAATATACAAAAGGACATAAAAGGGATCGTTCCTAATTTGGGATAAACAATTTTGAGGTAAAAAGACCAAAATGCCCCTGTCTCCATTAACCACTCAGGTATGGCCATTAACTACTCCCGTATAGCCATTAACCACTCTAGTATAGCCATTAACCACTTCGCTGATTCATTATTTAGACTTGTTTTTGTGAAAGTTGTTAACTACTCTAGTATAACAATTAACCACTTCAGTATAGCGATTAACCACTCCAATATAGCCATTAACTACTTCACTGATTCATTAGTTGGGCTCAAATACTCTTATATTTGTGAAAGTCATTTAACCACTCTAGTATAGCAATTAACCACTCCAGTATAGCGATTAACCACTCTAGTATAGCCATTAACTACTTCACTTTGAAAGTGAATGGAGACAAGGGCATTTTGGTCTTTTTACCTTAAAATTGTTTATCCCAAATTGGGAACGATCCCTTTTATGTCATTTTGTATATTGGAGGTACCTTTTTGTCCTTTTGATATTCGAGGGGTATTTATTTAAAATTTTCCCTAAATTTAAGGTACTCGCTAACTCATCAGCAAAAATTGACTGACTCATTGGAAGAGTTGGTATTTGAATTAAAGGGGTCTGCCATTCACATTAAAGCATACCAACTACTTTGGAGTTATTTAAAAGCAAAACGTAAATGAGTAGTCATGATTTACAGGAGAAGACCCGTTCTTTTTTTTTTCGGTTTTTTGTCATAGGGGGAGGACCTGTTCAAATTGCAATTTTTGTATCCAATTTATATTGCGTATATAATGACATATTTCTGTCTTAATTTTGGGAAAAAGACAAATAAATATCCTCTAATTTGCAAAATTAATACCTATCATGAAGTGGTTAATAGGATTTTATAAATTGAAGGGTATTTATTTATCTTTTTCCCCTTAATTTTAGAGGTTTCATGTCTGGGAGAGAACTGTCCAAAAACAAAACATGTGTGGGTGAGAAAGGTAAGAAAAACCAGGTCACAAAAAAAAAAAAAGTGAGGGAGAAACGCGTAATTTGCTCTTTGAAAAGTCAAAAATGAATATATTTCAAAATAATGCTAATGCACTTCACAAATAGTATTTAGAGGTAATTAATTACAGGTCCCGTGTAAGGGATTTAATTAAGATGAGGTCCTATGAAATCACCTAATTAATCTGAGGTCCCTAAAAGAAAATTGTTATGGCAGGCCAAAAAGTTGTTATTGCAGGCCAAAAAGTTGTTAGTGACGAAGCCTTCACTAACAACTTTTTGGCCTGCAATAACAATTTTTCGGCCTCCAATAACAACTTTTTGGCCTGTCATAACAACTTATGGCCTAAAAATCACTCTTGGTCTGTAACAACTTGTGACCTTGCTATAACAACTTTTTGACCTGTAATAACAACTTCGTGGGACCTCATATTAATTAGGTGATTTCGTGGGACCTCATCTTAATTAAGTCCCTTACACGGGATCTGTAATTAATTACCCCTAGTATTTATACTTCATTCCATAACTGAACAACTAATTTGTAGAGATGAAATAAATTAGTTAATTTAGTTATTTGAAGAAAAAAACGTGTGTTAATCTCTTTAGAGTATTCTTTTTAATCATTTGCATGAAAAAACTATAAATTTGAGAGATAGATGGATTGTGATATACTCCCACTGGTCCTAAATATAAGACATATTTAGTTAATTTAATTAGATTATAAGTGTTTGTTAAATTGTTAAAATCACATGATATTACCAAAGCACCATAAACATTTACATTTATTCACATCCTCCCTCTTTTATTATTGAAATAATCTATAGAAATAATTTGAAAAAATATTGAGAAGAATTACAAAGATATTATTTATTTAGGACTAAGTACACCTCCCTATATTTATATTTAGGGCTAGGGGGAGTAATATTTAAGGCTAAAATAAATTATTCCGCTAGTTTTTATTTATTAAGGATTGTAGGGAAGAACTGCATTGATTTGCCCTATTTCTTAACATAATATGTATCCATTTTCATTTTTTGTTCATAAGAAAAAAACTTTAAATTTTTTTAAATTACAACTCATTAAATTATTAGGTAAGGTGTGATACATAGATTGCATAAACATATTTTATCCTATCAAGTAAGTATCAGCCCAATTGGGGCATGGTTCAAATTGCGCCTACCAAAGACAAATCAGCATATTTTGTCCTATCAACAACTAAAATTTTAGATATATTTTTAATCAAAATTAAGGTCTCGTTATTACTTTATAAGCGCGTTCTCTTCAGTTGTACTTTACATTGTGTGATCTAATTCTCAACTGGTGTCTCAAATGACATTCTTTATAAATGTTTAAATAACTTGAAATGATTTTTTTGTCCTTTTCTCTTCAACATATATTCCAACTCTTTCTTTTTTTTTCTTTTTTCTATTTTTTTGGAAGAATAGTTTTATTCTAGAAGCAATCAAAATATAGTATCTTATAGAAAAAGTTAATGACAATTTATTAACCATTAATGTTATTTTTATAACTGTAAGAGTGAATATCGTTCTTTTAAAAATTTATGGGGTCAAATTGCATCTAAACACTTTTATTTTAGTTATGATTTTACATTCATATCAATATCATTATCTTTTATTATCATATGGGTTCTGCTCCGTATAAATTCTAGCATTCATTACCTCTTTTGTTAACTAGCCATATGAAAACACACCTTCAAGAGGTTCAGCAAAGAAGTCATAAAATATTAATTTATCTATAAACACATGTATACATTTAGTTATTCTCTATTGTTAACGAATCATACTCATTATATCTCACAAAATGAGCATAGGAAAACCTTTTCCCCAGAATATAAAGCTTTTATCATAAAGCCAAGCTCCCATCAATCAAACCACAATACAACTAATTTTCCTCACTCTTTCCCTTGTTATCCATTTTTCCATATTTGATAAAAGAAAAAATAATTTTTCTACTCACTTAATCATAGCCAAGAGGCACGAGATAGGCATTTTTCCACACACTAAACGCATACTTAGGACACAACATAATATATTTATTATTGTTTTAAGACCAAGTCGAATGTATACCTAACACGTATTGCCCAGTCCAGCATATTAATCTTGGTATTAGCTTTCCGGACCCACAGGTCACCCTCGAAGCTGATCAATTCTCGCTTGAAATCTTTCCTTTTTTTTTTTTTTTTTGCCAACTTTATTCTCGCTTGATTTAATTGTTTCTATACCACGTCAAGTTAAAACATTTATTTAAAATGAAACGAAATTCAAATTAAATGAAAATAAATTTAATGGGGATTTTTCTTTTAGTACATTAATTATTATTTGTATATCAATATGTCACTTTCAAAAGTGTTTCCTGTTTTCATATGAAATAAATAATACTCATTCACTCAACTAAAAAAAATAAAGAAATAATACTCAAAACTTTGTATTTAAATGTTCAAAGTACATGGTATTACTCCCCCTCCTGTCCTTACTATAAGAGCCTGAAATTTGAAGTGTTTTGGTCAAAAATATAAGAGCCCGCCTTGAAATATTTGTTTTCTAAATACTTACAGACTTCAAATAACCCTATTGATGACTAACTATATTAGGAAAATATTTTAGTAAATAAAAACACTAATATAGTTAGAAAAAAAACTCAAGATAAATGGTTTCAAATAACAATTAAATATAACTGCATAACTATGATAGAAAATGAATTTTAAAATACGACGACGCTTATCATAGTTAGAAAGAATTTATCTTATGAAAAGCGTAATCCATGTTAGAAAAGGAAGTTTCTAAAAAGCTAACATGATATTAAAAAAAAAAAACAAAAGTACAAAATCTCTACCAAATATATTGTGACATGGCCAATAATTAAAAGTCCCAATAAAAAATAACATAATAGATTAAATATTGTTCTAAGCAATAAGTGTTAAACCTTTGAATAGTTCCAATAGAAATAAATAAAACACACATTTTTCCCTGAAACAAAGACAACCTAATAAGAATAAGTGGAACGGGAATTTAAACTAAAGCGATGCGGAAGCAAAAATGAAAATCCTAAAAGCTTGTGACAGCAACTTTTCCATCTTAGAGTCCAGATTACTCATTGATTATAGTGAGCAGTTTCCAAATCCTCTTCCTGAGTTCCTACCTTAGTGCCAGTACTTGTAAATAGTAAGAAAAAGGGGGGTAGTCCCACCATAACCGCTAACTAAACGCCTACATGCGAGTGTATGCTAGTAAGGATCAATGTGAGGGGTATGAAATTATATACATTGGTATATATATATAGTTCCAATCATGATCGGGCATTCATGTAAATGCACAAGTACAACTCAAACATGTAAAAATCATTGTACACATGTAAATTGGGACATGGTCCCCAAAGAGTTTAGAACATGTTTCAAATCATAAAAATGATCTTTCAAAATACATTGGCAAATCTTTCTAGCAAGTGGAAACCAATTAGGATTAACCATGTTAGGAGTCTCTTTATCTAACATGGTTAACTTAATAGTTAATTGTTAATTAGGCGAATATTTACTAACTATGTAGATGAATCATTTTTCTAACATAGTTAGTATTAATAATCCATGATAGAATGATTGTTGTGCTAATTGTTTGTCTTTTCTATCATATATTACCCCTTGAATTCCTAGGTGAATCTTTTCCTAACTATGATAAGGGTATTATTGTAATTGCATGAAAAAATCTTTTTCCCATCATAGTTAGTAGCATATTATGATTGGATTTGATTATTAGTGGTTTAATTGTAATTAGTAAGTAGGATTTTTACATTACTCCCATTTTCAAATCTCATAAGTACCTATGGGTATATATAATATATATATATATATATATAACAAGCACTGGTGACCAACAGACACAAACCATACATCAACATAGTTTCAAAGGAATCCGGACTACTTACCAATATTTCAGGATGCAATTCACGCTATTTCAAAAACAGTTATATCAAATTTTCAAAACATGCCAAGCACATAAACCATGCAGATTTATAAAATCACATCCCACATGGCCATTTGAATACTATCATATCAGTTCAATGGTATTTCCAAATTGTCTCAAAATATTATTAATATAAAACAACTAGAAAATCCCTTACAAACCCAAACCCACACATAGACGAATAGAAAGCAATTACCTGGTAGCCGATATACTCTCACACTAGCGTCGGTTTCCTCAGTGCCTAACTTGGCACAACTTGACTCTACACAACATACATATAAATTCAATCAATTTTCTAATCGAAATTAATTTACAATTTCAGGATTTAATCCCTAAGCTACCGCTCTTACTTCATCGTTAACTTCCATCTTACAATTTAAGCCTATAAAACATCCTAAACCGCCAAATCAATTTCTTCGGTATTATCGTGAGATCTAAACAGATCCCTAGAGTCTCTAAATCAATCTAAGATATCCATGTCATTACCCAAACAGTATTTGTCGAAATCCTTCATAAGTTTTTAAATTAAGAAACTTATTTTAAATTCTCAATTCACCCAATAAGCAAATCTAAATCCATAAAATCAACCTACTAATTTACCTAAACAAATCTATGGTCGCTTATTATCAAAACTCAACACCCAATTCAAACATAAATCCAAAATTTTGCTCTAATCACCATAATATTACTGTCATTGGAAAGTTAAAATTATATGTAAAAGCTTTCATGAAGCAAGTTCAGTTAAAAGAAGTGATTTTGGTTATCTAAATTATCTGTAATACTCACCTTAATCAGTTTAATGGTCGATATTGCACACACAAAGAAGAAGAAGATAGATGTGATGCCTCTACCTAAACGACAAGACTCAAGGGGGTTGGGGTATATATTAAATATACCCCACATGTTCCAAGGGACCAATGGCCGATTGGTTATAAAGGGTGAGGTAAGGTACCTCCCCGCCTTCCACGTCCTAGGTTTGATCCTTTGCAGCCCTCACCGGGAAAACTCTGGATTAGTCGGTACCCAAAGGGTATCGGATACTTGAGGCTCTAAGAAAAAGAAAAAACCCTAAATATGACTTTGAAAGAGGCTGGTGGTCGCATTGTATTACTTTATTGTAATTTTTCGTCCCCTTTTCTATTTATTTATTTATTATTTTTGTATATATCTTTTCTTCGGCATTTTTTAATTGTTATATATATTTAAAAAATTAAATTTTAACAATAATTTAGTAACACTCCTAAAGTTTAGGTAATTGTTTGAACCCTATTGAAATATTTTATTATTATTTTCTAATAAGGGCAAGGAGATCATTTTGCTTTTCAACTTTCTAATCTCCATTTAAATTCTCAACATAATCTCATAATTATTTTTAGCCTATTTATTCTCTGAAATTAATCTTATCAATAAATCTTAATTACATAGAAGTTTTTCCTTTCACCATAAATCTCTCCAACTAATTTTCATAAAATCCTCAAATTCAAAGTAAATCCTCAAATTTAAATTAAATCTACAAATTCAAATTAAATACTTAATTATCTTTCTTAAAATAAGGAATATAATAAACCCCTAGGAATCTCAACAACACTCCAAATTTCCATAAAATCACTATAATTTTTTAAATTCATTACTAAAATCCTACATAAAAAATCATTAAACCTTAATCAATTTTTCAGGATGTTACAACTCTCCCCATCTTTTTAGGAATTTTGACCTTCAAATTTTCCTAGTGCAATCCAAAAAAAACAATTAAACACAATAATAGCACAAAAAACTAGACTTACCCGCGAAAAGGTGGGAAAATCTTGCCTCATATGCTCCTCGGTCTCCCAAATCGCATCTCCTAGAGCCATGCATTTCCAAAACACCTTAACTAATATGATGGACTTACTCTTCAACTGCTTCTCTTTAACATCCAAGATCCTTTCTGGCTCCTCTCGGTAGGTCAAGTTCTCCCTTAACTCAACCTCCTCTAGCTCGATCATGTACGAAGGGTTCGGATGATACTTCTGAGAGTGCTGGCTGACACCCAAGAGGGGGGTGAATTGGGTGATAGAATAAAAACTGGATTTTCGTTTTTCTAAAATATAAAGAAAGCAAGCTTTTCAAAGACTATTAAACCCACAAGAAATATATATATATATATATATATAATTCATATATGCTGGAAACTAAGAGAGTTAAGAAAAGAGATAATGCACACAGAGTTTATCCTGGTTCGGTCAACCCAGACCTACATCCAGTCCTCAAGCTCCACCTGAGATTTCCACTATCCTCTTGTTTAAACCGGGCACAAGAGAAGCCTACCACAGGTTTTACGAACACAGGTTCACCTGTCAACCTTTTCCACTGGTTTTACCATACAGGATAACCAGTCAACCTTTACAGAGTTTAGAATCTCTCTAAACACTCCTCCTTACCACCTGTAAGGTAATATCCCTGTTCTAAAGCACCAAGCTTTAAGAACAACCTCAAACAGTAGAGGATTTCAATAAATGTGTTCACTTAATGAACGGATTTTGATAAACACTTAAGTACACACTCGAATATAATGAAGAGATACAAATTTTTATACAAGTATGCTCATCTCAATATTTCTGGGCTCACATGAATATCACTCATACTCTGTGCAGAGCCTTTGATTTTCATCTCATGTCATCTTGTCATGTAAATGCGTCGTGTGTTCGTATCTTCCTTTTTTTTTTTATATCTTCAAGTCTATATATATGGTATTACATCTTTCTATCCGTTGGAGACTTGGAGAACTAGCCGTTGGAATCATTCTTCAGATCTAGATTCACTGTTCATGCGTAGAGTAGGCTAGACTGCGCGTTCTGAACATCTGCAACAACTGTACTTGCATAGCAGCTTTTTCAGTAGCGCTAGCATTCTTTGCTATCGCTAACTGCATAGTATAATTTCTGCACTTGAGCTGTTAGCTAAACAAGTAATCATATAAATGCACAGCAGTTGTTATCGCAAGCAAAGGTCATTAGCTCAATGAGATAGATAATATATGATTCAGTAAAGGAATTTTATTGAGCACTCTCTATCGATAGACATAAGCATTATCGCTAGCATATTAGTTTAATTCAACGTTCAGCATACTAGCTATGTTATTAAATATTCTTCCTCTATCGATAGCTTTTTCCTTATCGCTAAACATTTGCTTGCTTATTAGCTTTAGAGATACTGGGATGATTAAATAGAATTTTCAGGGTATCCTATTATCGATAACTTAATCCATTATCGCTAGCAACTACGTTAGCTCATTTGACTCTTGCTCTCAGGCACTAGCTATCTGAATGATTTATTATCTGAAGCCCTTTTGATATCGATAGCTTATCCTATTATCGCTAGCTAATTTCTTTTGCTCAAGGACTTGGTTTATATTTCTGCTAGCTGAGTTATCAATGAGCTTCTAGCGATAGATTCTTTCTTTAGCGATAGAGATTTTCATCCTTATTGATCTGCTAAGTTATCGTTTCTCATTAGCGATATTTTTCCATAGGTCAGTCTTCATCAAAACTTAAGATTCTAACATTCTCCCCCTTTTTGATGATGACAAAACATAAGTAAGTATACACAAAAGCAAGTTCAGAATATGATTACTTGTATAAGCATAAAGGAGTAAGATATGAATAGAGCATAAAATATATATTTGCATCTTGAATTGCAAAAGAAAACTGTTAGTCATTCAGTTAATGTAAGATGCATATGAGAATGGATTTAGGTAATGATCTAGGCTTTGGTCTATTCAAAATCAGAATCATCCTTCCAATTTGAGGTATCTAACTCATAATCTCCAGGCTCACTGCTTATTCTCCCAGAGTCAGTTGAGGGATCTTCAAGTAGTTCAGATTCGACTTCAACCTCCTTTATCTTAGCAGGAGCTTTCTTCTTTTTGGAGGCTACTTTCCTTTTAGGAGGAGAGGGAGGAGATTTCTGAATTAATTGCTCTAGAGCTCTTTCCCAATAACTCAATTGCTTCTTCTCTTTCTTCAGAGGAGGCTTGACAGATTTTCCTTTCCCCTTAGGCACATATTTTCTCTTTGATGGCTTGGGAGCAGATTTGGGTTCTTCAATCACAATCCCTTTAGATGCCCTGGATTTCTTTCCTGGAAGTTTGGGAGCAGATTGGACCTCTGATGCTTTTTCTTTTTCACTAAGTTCCAGGTTCTGAGAGGTAGTCTGAATAGGATCTTTTTCTTTTTCCTTTTCTTTTTCAGCTTCTGCTCTTGCTGCATCTCTATCCTCTCTTTCCTTTAGAGATTGAGTAGACCTTTCTAACAATTCTTCAACTTCCTCATGCAGTTCTTGTGCTCGCTGAAAATAATGAGGAAGAAGATTTATAGAAACTGGTTGAAATTCCTCCTCATATAGAACCATAGCCATGCTCAAATCTTCCTTTTGAACTTCATTATCAGGAGAACCATCTGGATTGATTGATGCATTGTCTTCCTCATCAGATGCATCCTCCACTAAGCCTTCTTCTGCCATATTTTTGTTCCTTTGATTCTCCCCCTTTTTGTCATCATCATTGGAAGGGGTAGGAGAAGATGGTTTATCAGGAATTTGGGAAGAGATGGGAGGAGAAGAAGGGTTTGTGATAGTGGTTGCGATAGAGGTTGGCTGAATTTGTGGTGAAATAGGATGACTATCGCTAGGAAACGAGCTAGCAATAGGGGTTCCTGGTGGGGTTGGGATCTGGTAGAGGGTGAAGCTTGTGTCTGTGGGCTAGCGATAGGGGAAGGGTTAGCGATAGGAGAGTCTGGAGGTGTTGGGATTTTGTTCTGAGATAAAGGTGGAGAAACAAGTGTTTGGGCTAGAGATGAATGTGAGTGTGAGACTTGTGTGTGTGGCCTAGCAATAGGGGAGGGAATAGCGATAGGAGCGTTTGGATGTGTTTGGATTTTAGCTTGAGGTGAGGGTGGAGATGAGAGTGTAGGTGATTTGGTTTGGGAATGGTTACTATTTCTGGGAGAAGGGCTAGGATGGGTTGAAGGTGAGTGTTGGGGAGAGGAGTGATGATATGATGAGTTACCTTCAGAAGGAGGAGCTGTTTTCCTTTGCTTGACATACTCAGGGACAAGGCATAGATTTTATTCCAGATTTTTCACTTGATTCTCTAGCTCTCGAATAGGCTTCATCAATTCTTCTTTTTGAGCTTCCAAGGCCAGATTAAATTCGGCAGAGACCCTGAAGACAATTTCTTCTATTGCATTCTTGAAGAAGGTTGATTTTGATGTAACAGGAGCAGAAGGGAGTGTCTCTTGATCAAGATTATGCTGCTGCTGAGGAGAAGAAGTTCTTTGAGATTGAGTCTCTTCCTCAATAGGCTGAGACTGAGCTGATGTAGAGGGAGCATGAGAGGCCTCAGAACCAGATATAGCACCACTTGATTTAACAGGAATCCCCATTTTTCTCAATGTGGAGATGGTAAGCTGTTTGCAAATTTTATTGTCTTTTTCCCCGGTAGACTTGATCTTTGAGAACTCAAGAAGATAAGACATGAGCTGAGGATATGGGAGAGGGGCCTTGGCAGATTTTTCAGATAAATATCGGTGAAGCTCCATTGATATCAACTGCCCTGGGTTTAAAGGTACTTTTGAAATCAGATTGGGCAGCCAGGGGTTGTCTATCTTGGGAAAACTACTGAAATTCCCTGCCTTGTGAGTCATTAATCTTGTATACACGTAATGTAGTATTCTGTTGATCACAGGCATGCTTGCTGGCTTATCAGAGGAGTTTTCATAAATTTCTGCAAGTTCTTCCTCGGAATAGGACTCAGAGGAGTACCACTTGTTATGCTCTGCTTCAAATATCCCTAAAATCTTGTTAATGGCTAACCAGTTAAAAGAAATCCCCCTTCCTCTCACTGTCGCCTAGAACACAATATTGACCAGCTCCTTTTTCTTATACTCTGGCTTGGCTACCATGTTCGAATAAAATGACCTCAGAACATCCTCATTGTAGACATTTTGAATACTGAGCCAGTTCTTGTATAGAAAAAGCCAGGCATCCAAGTCGAAGCCATTTTGCTTAAAATATTCCAAATCTACCCAGATCGCTGTTCTATCTAGGGTTTTTCGATTTGCGAATACAACGCTAGGGGTTTCGAGCGGTTCTTCTGAGTAGGGCAAATTGGAAGTGGTTCGCTTTTGACGTTTAGAGCCTGATTCAACTACTTCTTTCTGGGATTTGGACCTCTTGCTAGCGGATTGAGAAGAGGGTTTAGCGCTAGAGGTAGCGTCGACATCACTCACACTTGGAACTTTGGTTCTGGCCATTTCTGGGTTTAGGATTTTAGGGTTTTGAGATAGATGAAAATGCAGAATGTGTGTTCAGAGCATTGGGAGAAGAAGAGAATGAATGTAAAATGAATGCTGATGCAAAATGATTCCCTTTTATAAGTTTTAGGGTTTAGGGTTTTACCATGTGAAGTACATCCACTAACGTTTCGCATTCTGGGCCCTCTTAAGTGACTTGCTATCGCTAGGAAGAACAGCTATCTCTAGCAGGCATGATCCCACGCTGAGCAAGTGACTAAGATTTGTCACTTACTCCTTCCATCTATCGATAGCTGACTTTGCTATCGATATCGCTATTAGCTAGCGATGGCAATTTTTGCTCAACCAGCTTTTGTCATTTTAAGTATAGGATAGAATAAGAATGATATCACCATAATACCTTTTGTCAGGTAGTAGCATGATTCTGGCAGAATAATGTCAATTCTCTTTTGCAGATTTAGCACCAAAATCCAAGCACGAAGTTCAGCTCATCAAGACTTGAGTAAATTTCCATGTAGATCGTAGTCTTGAAACTTTCTTTCCTTGTAACCTACAGAACTATAATTCTTTTCTTTTCTTCAGTATCCAAATTCATATGGATCTGCTCATGGTTAGTTCGTAGGTATTAATAGCATAATTCACATGCTTCAAAAGATGTAATTAATTCAGGATAATTGAGCATAGTGAATTAATCATGACTTCATGTACTAAGATATATATAAATATATTCTTTTCCAAATCAGTATGCATGTATATAAGTCTATCTTATGAACATTGTAAGTGTTTAGCAATTTTCTTTCAACATACAATTCAATATTCATTCCTAAGGTTTCAGAGTGAAAAATCTCAATAAATGTTACTAATAATAGTGTAGGAGATTTTACCCTTGATATATCTCTACCTTAGGTACTTGGAGAGTTGCTTCTGCTAACCCAAACAGTTCTAATATACTTAGCATTTGGTTGCAGAGATCTTCTTTTTGAAGTATGAGGGATTCTACTTCTCTGGTTCTCCTCAAGATAATTGAATGATACTTTGTGATAGCTTGTCTTTAAGGTAGAACTTGCTCTTATTGTTAGTCTTGGATTTTATATGTCCTTTTGGTACCCAACAAAATTTATTTCTCACATTTGAATTTCTTCTAATAATACAGGTGTGAGAAACATGACCAGATTTACCACAATAATAGCAAATAATAGAATGATGTGCAACATGAGATTTTATGCAATTATTGTGATGGTCAGAGGAGTGTAAATTCAAACTGTTTTCACTCAGAAGATCTTTCTTCCTAAAACTTTTTCCAGTATGATTTAAAACATTTTCAGTCCTTGAAATATGATCTGTGATAGGTTGTAAATCAGTTTTATGTAGATCAAAATTGTTTTTCTCAAAAACACAGGACTTGGAGCTGTATACCATAGCTGTATCTCGAACTCCAGAGAATGATTGATCTAATTCGTTCAGGTAGAGCTCTTGACAGTCATTCTTTTCTTGACCTTCTGTGTTGATTGAATCTTGGAAGAGCTCTATGATTTCTCCTTCTTCAATTTCAGCTTCCAGATGTTCATCATCCATAGATATGCAACTTTGAAATTCAGATGAACTGTCAACACTTTCAGTTTCAACAAGATGATTAGTGGTATACATAGATTCAAGTGTATCCTAGATATCTTTAGCATTAGAGCAAAATCTGATTTTCTGAAAATCTTCTTCAATTAAGCCTTTATGTAGAATTTGCATAGCTCTAATGTTTAAGGAAAACATCTTCTTGTCTTTTTCAGTCCAATCCTTCCTAGGTTTAAAATCAAAATCATTTGTAAAGACATTCCACATATGATAATCGAATGATTTTATAAAACTCTTCATCCTAGCTTTCCAAAATGAAAAATCAATATTTTCAAGCAGAGGTGGAATGGTATGATCAAAACCTTCTGTAAAAGAATTAGACCCAAAATCAGCCATCATATTTTCACTTGAGATCGTTGGATCCTTTAAACAAGTGACCTGCTCTGATACCAATTGAGAGTGCTGGCTGACACCCAAGAGGGGGGTGAATTGGGTGATAGAATAAAAACTGGATTTTTGTTTTTCTAAAATATAAAGAAAGCAAGCTTTTCAAAGACTATTAAACCCACAAGAAATATATATATAATTCATATATGCTGGAAACTAAGAGAGTTAAGAAAAGAGATAATGCACACAGAGTTTATCCTGGTTCGGTCAACCCATACCTACATCCAGTCCTCAAGCTCCACCTGAGATTTCCACTATCCTCTTGTTTAAACCGGGCACAAGAGAAGCCTACCACAGGTTTTACGAACACAGGTTCACCTGTCAACCTTTTCCACTGGTTTTACCATACAGGATAACCAGTCAACCTTTACAGAGTTTAGAATCTCTCTAAACACTCCTCCTTACCACCTGTAAGGTAATATCCCTGTTCTAAACCATCAAGCTTTAAGAACAACCTCAAACAGTAGAGGATTTCAATAAATGTGTTCACTTAATGAACGGATTTTGATAAACACTTAAGTACACACTCGAATATAATGAAGAGATACAAATTTTTATACAAGTATGCTCATCTCAATATTTCTGGGCTCACATGAATATTACTCATACTCTGTGCAGAGCCTTCGATTTTCATCTCATGTCATCTTGTCATGTAAATGCGTCGTGTGTTCGTATCTTCCTTTTTTTTTTGATATCTTCAAGTCTATATATATGGTATTACATCTTTCTATCCGTTGGAGACTTGGAGAACTAGCCGTTGGAATCATTCTTCAGATCTAGATTCACTGTTCATGAGTAGAGTAGGCTAGACTGCGCGTTCTGAACATCTGCAATAACTGTACTTGCATAGCAGCTTTTTCAGTAGCGCTAGCATTCTTTGCTATCGCTAACTGCATAGTATAATTTCTGCACTTGAGCTATTAGCTAAACAAGTAATCATATAAATGCACAGCAGTTGTTATCGCAAGCAAAGGTCATTAGCTCAATGAGATAGATAATATATGATTCAGTAAAGGAATTTTATTGAGCACTCTCTATCGATAGACATAAGCATTATCGCTAGCATATTAGTTTAATTCAACGTTCAGCATACTAGCTATGTTATTAAATATTCTTCCTCTATCGATAGCTTTTTCCTTATCGCTAAACATTTGCTTGCTTATTAGCTTTAGAGATACTGGGATGATTAAATAGAATTTTCAGGGTATCCTATTATCGATAACTTAATCCATTATCGCTAGCAACTACGTTAGCTCATTTGACTCTTGCTCTCAGGCACTAGCTATTTGAATGATTTATTATCTGAAGCCCTTTTGATATCGATAGCTTATCCTATTATCGCTAACTAATTTCTTTTGCTCAAGGACTTGGTTTATATTTCTGCTAGCTGAGTTATCAATGAGCTTCTAGCGATAAATTCTTTCTTTAGCGATAGAGATTTTCATTCTTATTGATCTGCTAAGTTATCATTTCTCATTAGCGATATTTTTCCATAGGTCAGTCTTCATCAAAACTTAAGATTCTAACAACTTCTTCAATTGAGAAACATGGAAAACATCATGAAGGTTCAATAACTGTGGAAGCAAAGCAACTCAGTAAGCAACATAATCATTCCTCTCAATGACGTTGAAAGGACCCATAAACCGAACCAGGAGTAAGCTTCTCAGCTCTGATAGATCTCCCAATACCAGACATCGTAACATCCCAGTGCCTCGCTCTCAAAATAGCCTGCTTTGGAGCCTCCTCACCCCTCACAGTTTTAAAATGCTTCAAGAGGGGGAGGTACTAGACCCTTAAAAGGAGTCATTTGTTCCATTCCCCAGCCGATGTGGGACTTCACAATAACCATGTCAACAGTTGCCCTTATCTAACATGGTTTACTCTTCTAAAAGATTACTCAGCCTTTATAATCAATGATAGGGTATTCAAAATATTTTAGAAACACCCTTTTCTATCACTGATAATCATTTTCTAATAATCATCTTGTTTTCTAATAACTATGATAGATCGTTTTCTATCATAGTTAGGTTTTGTGGATGACCACTTTCTTATTTAACCACGATAGACCTTTGTGTTTTAGTATCTTCTTTCCTATCGTATTTAAGGCTTAACTAATTAACTAAGCTCCTTAATAACTATGATAGTCTCCTTTTTATCATAGTTATATTTTTTATAGTGGAAATCTTCTTTTCTAACTACGATAGGCCTAGCAGACTTATCAACTCTCCTTTTCTATCTTAGTTAGAACCATGCGAATACTAAATGGTGGTTTTGGGCGTAAAGCTTGGTTTTAAATTGGATTAGTCAAAAGGATTTTATAACTTGGTATTTGTTTTTGGGTGTTTAAGACCTGAAAGATGCATTTGTGCATGTTTGATATCTGTCGTAGTATAGCATGTACACTAGTTATAGTGTTGGTAATATACATTGTTCCGCTCCTTTGCTATTAGTTGTTAACTCTTGTATTCTTATTTTGGTTGTATGGATATCATCATTCCTTATTGGATGGGGGAGATGATAGATACTAGGAGATCAGGTGTAGCAGGCAATCCACCACCTCTCCTCCCTCATTAGCACATCGTGACTTGTTTGCTTGTTGTTATGTTATGGGTTGCATTCTTTCGTGGGGAGGATGGAAGTGCTATCTAGTACCCACCCAGAGAATGTAAAGATCAAAATGTGGACTAATGAATCTCTAATGAGAGACACATAAGAGAAAATTGACAAGTCAAGTGTCAAATTTGAAATTGTTGGTTTATATGATTAAGTGATGAACGCATCTTTATTTTTTATTTTATATATACAAAAAAGTCTCTTTGCAAGAACAACTTCTGTGAAGTTAATTTTTTTAAATTTTTTTATGCTAGCCTACCACTTATGAACCCCAACCCTCCACGCCTTCCCCTCTTTTTAAATTATTATTTTAATTAATTTATAAACTGATAATATAATGATTGTTTTATTAAGTTACTAAATAAATATACTTATATATTAATTTATATAATATTAACAATCTCGAAATGGATGAAGTGACATGGCACATACTAGACTTCTCTCCTCTGCTTTTCCAGTCATTTTCTGTCCTCTATCCTAAAATTATATGGTCTTAGGATCAGATTTTTTTGTTTGATTTCATCATTAGATTTGATATAAAATTAGTGACTTTTTGATATCTTATGGACAAAAAATTATTTAGTTTTTAATTTTATATGTTTTTTCGAATATTTAATGCTCTTAAATATTTGAAAAATCATATAAAATTGAAAATTGAACCGTTTTTAATCCATAAGATATCAAAATGTCATAATTTTATGTAGAATCTAATGACGAAATCAAACACAAAAAATTTGACCCCAAACCATATAATTTCAAGGTAGAGAACGAAAGAAGATCTGAAAAGCAGGGGAGAGAATCCAAGTCCTACATATTTTTTTTACACTCTAAACTTATGTTATTTGATACTGTTAAGAAAAATACTTCAAGGTTAAAATTGCACTTAAAATTATTCCCCGTATTTTTATCAATATTGTAAGCTTCTCTTAAAATTTTTTAAACATTCTAAGTTTCCATTCAAATTTTTACCAAATATTTTTTAAAATTACCTGTGGTAATGCTCCCTCTTCCTTAACAACTGAGAAAAGCACGGATGAAAATGAAGAAATTAATTAGGATGTTTTAAAAAATAATATCATTTTAACTAATTTTAAATGCAGTTTTGACCTTAAGATATTTTTATTAATAGCATCAATAACATAAACTTAGAATGTTAAAAAATATTTTAAAATTAACTTAAAATATTAATAAAAAGTACAAGCAATGATTTTAAATGTAGATTTAACCTTAAAATATTTTTCTTGCATAAGATAATATAAACTTAGAATAGTTAAACAATACTTAAAAAAATCTAACATCAAATTGTTGATAGTACACGAGAAATATATAGGGAAGAACAAAGAGAAAGCGGAGGAGCAGAGAGAAACGAGGATGCAAAAGATATCCATTCTCAGGAGTATTCCCGATTCTGATCACAGAAGGTTGGATCTTTGTTTACTCTATTTATTTTGAGAAGAATATAGTTTTGATTTTTCTTGCCGTTGATTCTAAGACTTGAAAAATATACGAAAATTTCATACCCTATTAGAGCGTGGAAGGAAGGAAAAGAAATACGAGTGGTAAATTTAGGTGTAATTTTTCTAGATGGATTGTTGGATGCAATGTGGAATGTCACGTGTTATTTAACGGTCAAACTTAACTTTGAATAACGGTTTGGACGAATTCACTACGATTTATATATTTTTGGGGCAAAAAATAATCCTTGGTATTTATTTCTAGGCAAAAAATAGACCTTGAAATGATGACATGTTTATGGTGATAGAGGTACATCAGCATTAGCGAGTAAAAATGAAAGATTTAACAGTAAAAGTTAAAGTATCAAACGGTGGGGCTAAATTTGTTATGATTTGGACACTTTCAAGGCAAAACTACTCCTCAAGTTATTTCCGGATACTCAGTACTATTATGCGGTTACTTTCAGGACAAAAATGGAACTTAATCCTAATTTTATATGGCAGTGAAATTTTTAAGAATAGGAACTTACCACCTAGTGAAACTTCAAAAGGAAATTTTTTTGGATGTAATAGTCGATTGTCAAGTAATGTTTCAAGCATTTCCAATGCTCAATCGCCAATTCAATGCTCAATCATTCATTGCCTTAATTGTTATGAACATTGATTGAAATGCTTGATCAAATAAGGATGCTTGATAGATTTTCTCATCACTCAATCAATGTTTTTCACAGAGCAAGTCTTAATAATCAAACATCGGTCTAAATGCTCGATTGTTTGATTGAAAATATCAAAGCTTGATATGTGCTATATGCATGCTGGATCATTGGAAGAGTTTAGTGCTTGATCACTTACCATGCCATCGATCATTTTTAACCTAGTTTTTTATAACCTTTTCAAAACTCTTTCTATGTTAAGGTTCACTTAATTTTTTTAATCGTAAATTATTTATCATCAAAATAATAAGTTCCAACAAAATAATTAAATATGTCTTAGATTGATGAAACTTTTCAAAACTACCTTTATTCAAAATTTCCTTCTCTCTATATTTATAAATTATTTTCATATCTTTTTCCTTATTCTCTTTTTCTCTCCTTCAAACAATAATTAAATATGGATCACGTTGTAAAACAATCATCAATAACTTAAGTGGATTTATATGTAAGAACAAGTTTTCATGTTGTTTTTATACCTATAAGAAGAAATAGGGTGGTAGAACGATAAAACAATTAATAGAGAGAATGAGATAATAAAACATTAATTCTAGATAGAAGTAATTAAAACATTGTTGAAGAATAGACGAATATAAACCTGTAAAACAAACGATCTGAGTTGCGCAAAATTGCACTGTCCTTAGAGTGATTCGTGCTACCACCGGCAGACTGGCAGCGGCACCCCCCAGGATTAAACAGACCCCTCTCTTGCGGTGCAAGGAAGCAAGAACTGACGGAAGTTTTCTGTAAAGCAACAGGGGGAAAGGAACAGAGAGGGAAAGTTATATGTGTCTCGGTCACAAACAACCACCCTTTTATAGACGAGGAAAGGCACATGCATCAGGGAACACACCCCTTCTGATCCGATGTACACGTCTGATGAGAACGGGTATGTTGCGTTTCGGAAGAAACGGTAAAACCGCTTAGGAACCGTTCAGCCCACCCACAGACGCATATTTTTGGATCCAAAGGGCTCTCAACTTTTGAAGCCCAAAAAACAAGGTTTTCAGGTAAGCATTAATTAAATAATATTAATAATAAATAAAAAAATATATTCTGAAAACCACCAAAAATATTTTTCGCAAAAAGGTGTCAAGCCTCATATTACACGCGCGCAGGGGGGAAATCGCCGGATTTCAACTGGATTTCCCACAGGTGGCCCATTGTCGTGCGCGCGAGCCCACTACTCTCTCAAGCCCATGTTACTAGCCCATAAAGTGTTTTAACTTATATAGGCTAGTATTCCCACAAGACTAAGCAATGTGGGACTTCTTTCTCTTTTGACACACCCACATATATACACATTTTTCACAACAATCCCCCACATGTGTCAAAAGAAACCTGCTGAGTTACATACACGGATATAACCATTGTATCTGGTGGTCCTTTGAACTATGAACCAGACCTAGACAAATAACACTTGATACACAGAGTTGTCAGTAGTCCTATGAACTATGAACTAACATCTCTTGGGTGTATATCAGAGGCATTAGGAGTCAGATTATACCCCCACATTTCCGTTGTTAACGAATGGTTTTGCGCGTTAGACGGCCATGCGCGTGCCTGGTGCATAACGAATGCTCTAGAGATTTCGCCACAATCTCATAGGAGCGGCCCCACTCCACATTTGTAGAGGCGATTTCATGTAAATATACCTGCACTTAGTACATCATCCCGTAGGATTATGAAATCGTTAAGAGCTTTGCTCGAAAAGGGATGAAAATTTATTTAGTGCTAGCAGATCTGACTAACGACTTGTTCTTACCCATTGAACCTTCTTCACGGGATCACCGATCACAAAGGTTGGGTTGCCATCGCCGTCGATTTCAAATTGGCCTTAGTCCCATTTCCCTCGACGTCTCATATATATATTTCCTCCCAATGGGTTTTGTTAACGGATCCGCAAGGTTTACACTCGCGCAAGGGGGGGAAATCGCCGGATTTCAACTGGATTTCCCACAGGTGGCCCATTGTCATACGCGCGAGCCCACTACTCTCTCAAGCCCATGTTACTAGCCCATAAAGTGTTTTAACTTATATAGGCTAGTATTCCCACAAAACTAAGCAATGTGGGACTTCTTTCTCTTTTAACACACCCACATATATACACATTTTTCACAACAAACATATTATTGAATGCACACACATATTACCCAATAACATTTTAATTACCTCGTGCCACTGCCAACAGATGATGTACACACATATTAGCGAATAACATTTTAAGTTGTGTTTGGATTAACGACTGGAAAAGTGACTTAAATATAAATTAGATTGTGTAATAAGATTTATGTTTGGATTAACTGTGAAAAAAATGACTTATAAGTGAATTATTTTCCATTAACCAGATTATGTAATGAGATTTATGTTTGGGTTAGTTATGATTAGCTGTGAAAAATAAGTCAGAATTTGTAGGCTCCACTTCCATAAGCACTTATACTTCTTCCATAAGCTCTTTTTTCTTCTTTTGCTTATTTTGACTTATAAACTATAAGTCTAATTAACAATAAGCCAAAGCAAACACACACAAAAAATAGTCTTCCCAATTTAAGTGTTTATATTTAAAATAAGGACTTATTTTTCCATAATAATAAGTCAATCCAAATTCCAAACACACCCTTGGATGGTCTAATTTCACTAGTGTTCAAAAAACTGGACCAGGATGAGCGGTTCAACTGGTCTAACAATGAACTGCCTAATGGGCCGGTCCGATTCGGCATTTAAACCGGATGTGCAGTTGACTCGGCAGAGGACCAGGTCAACCCGCATAGAACCGGCCAACCCGTCAAAACCGAGGGTTGAACTGGGTTGGGTGGTTTTTTTAAAAAAAATTTATTATAATTCACCTAATTACTAACTTTCACTTCACTTAATTTTAGAAATTAACAAACTATAATACTTTAAATGCTATTTTACTTGCATATATTTAATATTTAATTGTTGTTGCTCTTAATATTTATATTTTGGTATGTGGATTGTAGAATAATATTTATTTTCACATATAATCAACTAATATTTTCTTTTTTTTCCCTCTATAAAAACATTAAAATATTTATGTTGAATGAATCATATATACTTATCTATATTTATACTTTGATATTAGTGATTATTGAGAGAGGAAAAGGGAGACCGAGACGTACACTCAATAAAGTTGTAGAACGAGATCTTTTAATAAATAATATATCTAAAGATTTGGTTACCAATAGAGCACAATGGCGTCGTGTGATCCATGTAGCCGACTCCACTTAGTGGGATAACGCTTCGTTGTTGTTGTATTAGTGATTATTAATATTAGTATCAATAAAATTTTATTATTTTAATATAACCGATTAGACCACAATCCGACCATTAACCATTAAATCAGTGTCTCCACGGTTCTATATCCGGTTTTTTGAACATTAAATTTTTTTTTTTTAAAAAATCACTCTCTATTTATCTGTTTTTCCTCCAGCCTACTAATCTTGGAAACATGAGCTATTCCCGCACTAAAGAAATGACGGCGATTAATACAGTATTGCCTCTCCACTGAAATGACGTGACATAAATGCATTTGCTATGCATCTCCCTCCATTTTTTCCAAGGCGACATACATACCACAAACCAGTTCGTCCTCTCACATTCCGGCATATATTTCGTCAATGACGAAAGAAGGAGGAGGTTTAGCAAACTAGCACAGTAAGTAAATCGCCGTTTAACCTGAACGTTCTTTTTTGTACTTTCCGTTTTTGTCTTCTTGTCATCGGTCAGTGACTAAAATCAAACTATTTTTTCCTTTTTTTTTTTTTTAAACTCGAAAGCAGGGTTTTATGGTTAACTGAAGTAATGCCTCTGTTTTTTTCCTTCCTCATATCTTTTTTTTTTTTTTTTTGGTGTCTCAGTAGTTATTTGCAACATTTGCTTGGAGCATAAACAGAGATGAGAAAATCGTGTAGGGACTGTGGCCAGAAGCGTCTTTCCACTAACGGAAAGAAGAGAACATCATCAACTGTACCTTCTTCCTTCTTCAAAGTCATGATTGCCAGCGATTTTTCTAAAGTTTTGGTATGATTTAAGCTCAACTTTATCCTGTAGTTACCAAAAGACTAATACTTTTGGTTTTCTTGCTTTGTCTTCTTGTGTTATCACACTATAACTTTACTCTCTTAACGAGATGCTTTTCAGTTTTTCTTTTTTTCGTGATCTTTGTGCACAAAATCTATGCTTTGATCTTTAGTTTGTATTACTTTAAACTGCATTGTAAATAACCTCTTTTTGTATCTGCTATTCGGCTTCTGTAACACGTTGAAGTATAGTATTGCTTACTGTGAGGTTAGGGAAATAAACTAAAACTAGAGTTTTTTCTTCTGGTTTTGTGATTTTGGAGGATATGGTTCTGACTTCTATATATTATACACATGTATTTGTTTTCTGAACATTCTTGCAGTGTCTGCCCCCTAAATTCGGTCCTACAGTGTCAACCTTGGTTGGCAAAGAAGCCATTATTGAGGATTGTAGTGGAATGCAGTGGACAGTACAAATATCAATTGTCGACAAGTCTTATGCTTTTCAGGAGGGATGGGATGTTTTCTCGTCGGATCATAGGCTTCAAGTTGGACATTTTTTGGTGTTCAATTATAAGGGAAGATCACACTTCGTTGTTAAGGTTTTTGATAAATCTGGGTGTGAAAAGACTGACTTTCCCAATCAGAGAAAGCATAAGAAAAGAAAAACGATGACAGTTGACCTTGAAGATACCCATGATTTGTTAAAAAGACAAGGTTTGTTATCCTCAGAGTCAGACACTGTGGCGAAAATGCAAGAGCAAAACGAGGTTGATGGAGTGAAAAATAGTGCAGAAATTAACGAAGAGAAAACCTCAGAAAATAGTAATAATAACAGTAGGATCCAATCTCTGAACGAAGACAAAATCTTTGAAGATCCTTGTTACTTGATAGACAGAGACTTTGTAGACAAAGAAAGAGAGGACAGGGATTGTCTTATGTTTGAAACGTTCAGGAATGAACTATTGAACCATTCAGGCGTTTGCATGACTGGCAATGTTACAAGCAGCAATGAAATGGTTGTTGCAAGCATCTATACCAAAGATCCTTTGCTTCAAGATATGTTGGGTAATGGAGCAACTCAATATTCGTTTGATGTTGAATTAGCCGAAAGAAGTCATTTTCTTGAAGAGTTAGACAAGAGTACATTATCTTTTGAGAAACATACTTGTGGAACCGAGATTCCTGAGCATCTTTTGATCACATGTGGCATGCAACATGAAGAAATCAAAGAGAACAATTTCATTATGCCCAACTGGGAAGACCAAGAATTCCAATTTGCTGAGAACTCAGGTAACACATTCATTGTAGTAACTTCGTTTTGTATTCCTCAAACTTCGAGTTACTGAAATATCGAACAACATACAGCAAGTTTGCTTTATGCAAATTGTCGGCTTTTAAGATTCTTTTTCCCTTTTTCTTGTAACATTTTCAATAATTTGTTGGAAATACATGTAAAAAAAAATAACTTGGTTTGAGTTGTGTCAGAGGACCGCCCTTGAAGCAGAAACTCCCTAGGATTAAATGAATCGTTTTTACGGAAAGTAGTGAAATGAACGCCAGAAATATAGAGGGAGAGAGGAGAGCTCAAGAACTCAAGAGCTTGGTGTGTTTCAGATTAACCCTTTGGTGCTTACCAAAAATTAAAAAAGACTAGCCCTATGATCATTTGGACTCCCTTGGTCACAAATGACGTGGGACTTTCTTTTGACACAAACTCAATAAATATAACAATTTAGAGATATGGGGCTTTTCTTTTTACACACCCACACAATAAATAATGCATACATATCTTACATTCTGTGTACTATTTTTGTTTTTGGGCTCTTTATCAGAGACTGAGCAATTATTGATATCAAATGAGGAATATCCTTTGCAAGCTGGCAACTGTGAAGATACCAAAGGTATGATGGGTGGTTTCCATGAGTCCCTGGACGTTCCTGTGTGCCATGGTATGTGTTTCTTGTAATTGCTGCGTACGTCTAAATATTTGGGTTTGAGACTGTCATTAAAATGCCTTGGATTAATTAATCATTGTAACTAAAGTTACAGGGAAAATAGAAACAATGATTAAGAAAGAGCTTCTGGACATGACTCCAGATGTGTGCAGTTACAATGATCATCTCCAGTCAATTATTGGAGATCAAGGCAGCAAACTCAATTCAGTGAAAGCTGAACCTTCTGGCTGTGGTACTCACCCTCTAACTTAAAGCAATCTCGATTGCTTTAGCTGTATTGACTTTACATTAATTTAATTTTACTCCACAAACAGAGTGATAAAATTGAGAGCATATATATATGTATCATGAATATAGGGAAGAAATGTGGATAGTTTTGGTGCATAATTAAATTGTTATGACCATAGAGGAAGAGGGTGATATGGCTGATGAGAATAGGGCTGGACAACAAGAAGAGTGGGACAAAATGGATAAGGGTGTTATGGTTGCAGGACAGATTGAACATGTGTCAACTGGTCAGATAAGGGTCGTACATGATAAAGTGCATGCTGACAAGGTTGTTAGGCTCAGCAGCAGAATTGGAAAGCCATCATGGAAGCTGAGAGAGAATGTGGGTTAATAGATGGTTAGTGTAGTGAGGAGGAGACAGTTTTGAGTATTGAATTATTCTCTCTGTTCTGTTCTGTTTCTTCCCTCGTCTCTCTGAATAGTCAATAGTCTCTTCTGTGTGATATTATTCCTTTTTCTTTCCTGATTTCTTAAGTTGTAAGGCTTATTTCAGCAGTATTCTGTGACTGAGCATTTCCATTATGGATATAGACGTTTACTGTTGAACTGCTTATTGTCTGATTTATCTATGTAATATAAATATAACCAGTGAGGGGTGTGTGTACATTACATAACTCTGATTGAAAGGGAAAGTTTTATGAGCCACACTTTAGGAGAGGTGGAGATTCTCATATTTATGTTAATTCTCATTTCTGCAGAAGCTCCCAACATGCTTGCACCCATCTCAGAGACAAACGGTAAAGATAATGTGACCAGTGGTGCTTTGGATGAGACAATGACCGATAGCTTAACGTGAGAAGAGCAAGTAATTATCAACCATTAGATGTGTGCACTTTTTGGGCAAGAAATGCAGTCCTTGTGTTTCCTTTTGTTGTAGCTGTATCTGTCTTTTGGGGAAAAATACCATCTTGTGATGAAAATGTTAAAGCATTATGATCAGTGTTGTATATGAATAGCCTTTTGTCATATCTCAAAAATAGCACAAAAGCTTTATGATAATATGCATATGATATCAGTCCTGTTAGTGTATTCTCTTGGTTTGTTGCTTCTACTTTTTGGCTTCACATTTTGTAAGGATTTTAATTCCCTATATCAAATCTAAAAAATAAATAGAATAAAATAAAAAGTATGAGTGGGGCAGAGAATGCCGCACGCTGTGTATTGCTAAATACATAACTTTTTTCTTGGATAAAATGCTAAATATAGAACTAAACTAAAAAGATTTCACACATGCAGACATGCCTAAACGGTAGCTTGTTCCCTATTGTCGCTACTCCATTTGAATTGCACACAGGTTGTAAACTGAAATATTTACTAATGACCAAAAGTCATCTGACTTCAACTGCTGAATTTAGAATTGTTGCAGACAGTTGGTTGTGTTCCTCCACCACTTTTTCTCACCTTCAAGAGCCAATCATCTCATCAATTTTTCAAACCAAGTTTTATTTATAAGACACTCTCATTATAATTTCACACAGATAAAGTAAAACCTTAAATCTTATTAATTATGTTTTACAGTATAAAAATTTTATAACTTTACCCCTACTTAACACTTTAAAAATAAAAATATTAAATATATTTAATATTAACATTTATTGATTATGGATTCCACAAATGCAATACCAATAAAAAATGGGGTTAATACAACTTTTAGTCATTGAATTTTCACTCAATTTTGGTTTTGGTCCTGAATTTTAAAATCGGTGGTTTTGGTCCTTGAAATTTCGGTCAATTTTGGTCTTGGTCCCTGAACTTTATAATCGATGATTTTAATCCTTGAACTTTCAATTAATTTTGGTATTGGTCCCTGAACTTTCAGTCAATTTGGATCTTAGTCCCTAAACTTTTAAAAAAAAAAAACTTAAAAAATCAGAGACAATGGTTATACATGGCACAAAGTTGAGGGACCAAAACCATAAATCCAAAGTTTAGGACCAAGACCAAAATTGATCGAAAGTTCAAGGACTAAAACCACTGATTTTAAAGTTAAAGGACCAGAACCAAAATTGAGTGAAAGTTCAATGACCAAAAGTTGTATTAACCCTAAAAAATACCATTATGTTCCTTGTTATAAGTCTACTTTAACTAATTCTTATATATCAAGAATTGTTAGATAATTAAATGTCTTAGATTGAAGAAATTTTCTACCCTTATTCAAAATTTTCATTTCTCTACATTTATAAATCATTCTCACATCTCTTTTCTTTTTCTCTCTCCCCAACAAGTTTTAAATAAAGTTAAAGTTTGAAAACAATCATTAATTTGGAAAGCAATCATTAATAACCTTCAAGTTGACTTATATTTACTTATTTAGAAATAAAATGTTTCGGTAGCTGGACTTCTAATAAGTAACGTGGTAATTCAATATGAAATATTTTTTTTAAAGTTGTTGGACTTGTATTAAAAAAAAAATCTAATCTAAAAGCTAAAAAAATAAAATAAAAAATTTAATTATTTTTAGGAGAAAATCAATATGTATGGAATATATTTTAAAATAACGAACCATATAAAAATCCTAAATAATGAAAGAACATATCTTATGACCAAATAATATAAACTGCTTAAGAAAACATTTGTTACTTCAATAATAATATTGTTTGAAAAATTAATAATGATATAAAATTTAAATATCATATGCTCAATTTGTAAAAAATAAAAAATAAAAGGGCCTAATATGCCGGCCATTTTAGACTCTTGACCCATTAAAGTGGCATTATTAGTCCCGCTTTCAATTTGAAGGGTAATATCTAAAATCTGGCCCTAATAGTTTTTAGTCTTAACTGGTCGACCCGATGAGCTTGACCTATTTTCCCACCTCTATGATATTTTTCCTTCCATTATGAATGAAAGGAAAGAAAGGCAAAGCAAAGCATGTATTTAACTAAAATATAGGCACTCTTCATTTCTGAGCGTGATCTTCATCCAAAAATATTTTATTTTGGCGTAATTGGCCACGCCAACTTTTGAAAATTGTTATTTATTTTATTATTTTATTTTTACAGTTGACTTTGAATTTTCCTATACATAGGTCAATTGATAGTGAAGTGCAATCTACTTTGAGTAATTAAAGTTTTATAAGCAATGTGTTGCTTGTAAGTAAGCATAGTTTTCTATTCTCCTTAATTTCATTAATTTAATTTCTTCATTTTATCAGATATGCATGTTTCAGGTTTCTTGAAATGTTCCTAATCCATCTTAGTGGACTTCAAAGTAAAAAATAATGCAATTCAACCTACCCTTTTTAATTTTGTCCAAAAAAATACCTTCCCTTTTCCCATGCACAAATATTTCTCTCCCAAGCAAACCATAATATTGCAAAACTTACAATCAGGCGAATCTTGAAAATTTTCATTAATAGCAAAAAAATCAAAAAATGATGAAAAAAAACGTCTATTTATTACTAGAAAGTTGCAATTTGGCAGGAGACAAATCCTTCTCTAAGTTGTGTACTTTTCCCTCACTAGCTTGCTGCATATAACAAAAGATAAAGTTGCTAGCAAATTTCGTCATAAGGTGTGTTTGGCATAGCTTTTTTTTCAATTGGACTTATAAGGTATAAGTTATTTGAAGCCATAAGGTAAAATAAGTAGCTTATGGCTTATGGATATGGCTTTTGACTATGAAGAAGAGAGAGAGAGAGAGAGAGAATATTACATTTGACATTTATTATAAGAGCTAGTCGACTAATTTTTATAGATTAAAAAGTAAAATAAATTATTTAATTATAATATATATATGTTACATATCTATTTAAAATAATCATATTAGATGAATCATTTTCTTGTATTGTTTTTACATTATAAAGTAATTAACTTATAAATATGACAAAAAAATATTTTAAATTTCATAATAAAAATATTTTTAATAATTTTAATTCTAATATTTTTCTTAAGTTTGTCACAATATCTATAAAAGCAAACCATGACAAATGCTTTGAAGATTTTTTTTTTAAAAAATAATTTTACCAATTTGTCAAGCAAATCGTCGTGACAAATGCTTTTGAATTTTTTTTTTAAATAATACTATACATTTATCATAAGTCATAATTTGACATGTTCAAACCGTGATCCCGGGATATTTCTAATTGTTACATTCTAGTGACAGTGACTAATGTCCCAAATATTGTCTTTTCCCTTCAATCGTGACAAAGTGCACACATTTATCATGATTTTGAGCCACCAAATAACCACTACAAAATGTGTGTGTGTGTTTTTATAGAGATATACTATTTCTATTCCATACAATTTTTTTAAAAAAAAATTGGCGTAGTCTCCTATTTTTTCTTCCAAATCCTTGGGTTCCCTAATTAGCTAAATATATCAAATGATTCTATTGGCATGTAGTCTTAAACCAGTAAAAATCATAGCTTATGCACATATAAATTTTAACAGAAACAAAGCATGGAGTAATCAGGTTTGAAATTTAGTACAAGTCGGAAACAGAACATCCAAGCTTAAATTTAACTCTAAACTACTCATAAATGATTTTAAACTCATTTGCCTTCAATTTTGAAATTGAAAACCGACTTTCTTGTAGGTGAACAGTAAATCTGAAAAATATGCTTAAGAAATTTGATTGAAACTCACACTGATCGGAGCAATAGAGTGGAGGGAGCTTACCTGACCCAAAGTCAAAGGAGAAGGTCACTTTGACGGCGAGAATGAAGAACGACCTTCTCTCTTGCAGCAACTACAAAACGAGAGAAGAAGGTTATTTGGACGGTGAAAATGAAGAAAAACAAAGAAGCATGGAGAAAGCGGTGGTGGTGGTGGGTTGACGAAGATGGTTTTTAAAACCACGAAAACGGGCTGAGCCAGTTGGGACAACCAATTTAGGCATGGGAAATGCAAGGGTTGACTTTAAATTTTGCCCTTAAAATTGGAAGTCGGCTTAAAAGGGTTAACCCTATAAGGCAGATGACCCGCGGTTAGGTCCTTTTATCTTTTTATTTTTTTATTTAAAATTGTTCATATAACATTAATATAATCGCTCTTTTACATTAATGTTAGTTGGTGTTGCAAATATTCAGTTACTTTTACGTTTTTACAATATTTGATTTCATAAAATATCTGATTTATTTGATTTTAAATAACAGTTAAATTTTTTATAATGATTTTATTTATGGTATATGTGTTAATATTTGTAAACTATATAATATATATTTGAGAAGATAATATTATGTTTATTATACAATAGTGGACTTAAATCTTTATTGTGATGTTTGTACCTTAATTTTGATAATATTCAAGTCTTGAATCAAAACTTTTTTATCCATAATCCCAGCTCTAATGGTGCTGTTGGTGGCAGTTCGAGGATGAAGAAGAACAACATGAAGAAGAACAGAGAAGCTAAGACGAATGATGGTGGCACTCTCCATGTCAAGAAAAACCGTACTTTTAAGTTTTAAATTTTAGGCTAAATTATAGAAAACACCCCTGAACTTTGGGTCAATTGCAGATGACCTCCCTAATCTTTGAAAGTTTAAATTGAGCACCCCTGACATTTCATGTTTTGACTCTCAACCCCCTGCTGTTAAAATTTCCGTTAAAGTTAACGGCTTTTATCTCATCCAATTTTTTAATATTTTGTATTGTATAATATGTCATTTAAAAATTAACCATTTTCATTTAATATATAATTGTAAGTATATTATAATTTTTTTTAAAAATACATGATCAAACAAATATTTTATATGCATTTTAAGTATTTTTATTTTTAAAGCATTTCATTTATAAAGTGTATAGTCAATAAAACACTTTCCTTTTTTTCAATATTTTTATATTTTTCAGTATTAAATAATGCTTAGAATTATAAGTCAGTTATTAAGGGTTATTTTTTTAAAAATGTTATGGTATATAATTAAAAATGATAAAAATTGTTAATGACAAAAACCGTAAACTTTAACGGCAATTTTAACGGTAAGGGGTTGAGAGTCAAAACATGAAACGTTAGGGGTGTTCAATTTGAACTTTCAAATGTTAGGGAGGTCATCTACAACTAACCCAAAGTTCAGGGGGGTTTTCTATAATTTAGCCTAAATTTTATAATGAACATCCATAATTTAAGGAATGGACGTGGTTTTTAATATCAACATTCAACATCGATCCATTATACAAATAATGGACGTTGATGTACCTCCATTAATTAGGGATGGGATTGTGTTAAATTGTGTTATTTATAGTATTGTTTTGTTGAAAATTGTTATTTATTTTATTATTTTACTTTTACAGTTGACCTTGAATTTTCCTATACATATATGATGTGAAATCTACTTTGAGTAATTAAAAATTTTCAAGCTATAGTTTTCTATTCTCCTCCTTAATTTCTTTAATTTAATTTATTCTTTTTGTCAGACATGCAACTTTTGGTTTCTCGAATTATTTTTAATCCTTCTTAAAATCGGTTTGGATTAGCTTATAAAAAAAATTTGAGAAAAAAAAGCTGAAAAGTACTTTTAGAGAATAGATTCTTAGTATGTTTTGGGAGAAGCCCAAATGCGCGTTGAAAGTGTAGAAGCCCCGGATATTAGGGGTGTTCACGGGACGGGACGGGACCGGGACGACCCCGTCCCGAAGAAAAGTGTTCGGGACGGGGTTTCCGTCCCGTGTCCCGTCCCGTCCCGAACTTGTCCCGGTCTCGATCGGGATGGGACGGGACCGGGACGGGACATGCCTTGTCCCGAAAATTTTTCCCAATTAAAAAAATTGACCCAAAAATCTTTTTTTTTTGCAGAGCAACACACTTGGTGGGTAATTTTATAGCATAATTAAATCTCCTCCAGTGCCATGAGCACTCCATATTAATACATAATAAACCAAAAACATAATAATTAGAGCAAAAAAAAAGTAGCAACAACTACACATTTAAATAGAGTTTAAAAAAAACTTCAAATGTGATGTGTTACACATAGAGCATAGTGGCAACGGACAAGAAATTTGAGATCAATGAATGGTTGGAACTTAGTTTAGAAGTTAGAGTTATATATTTTTTTAAAAAAAAATTCATATATACTCACATATGAGACAGATGACACATGTATTTTTTTTAAAAAAATATGAACATACACATATATATATATATATTCGGGACGGGACGGGATCGGGACGACCCCGTCCCGAGTCCCGTCCCGTCCCGTCCCGAAGCGGTACTTTGTCCGGTCCCGGTTTGTCCCGTCCCATCCCGAAATGGCCGGGACGGGACGGGACGGACCGAGACGGGACAGAGTTGAACAGCCCTACCGGATATGCACCGTAAATCATGAAATATTTTTGTTTGGGAAGGCTTTTTTTTAAACTGACTTATACCTCCAACTTGACTTATTTTGGTAAGCAACTTTTTGTTGCTTCTATGGTTCAAACACACGGGCAATGGTGGGGTACGTAGTGGGATCATGCATTTATTTCCACAGTTTTTGTGTGAGAAGGTGAGCATGTGTGAGGAGGATAGATACCTAAAATTTTTAAATAAGATATTTTTTTTTAATCTAATTTTTTTTATTTTCAAAAATTTACTATAATAATTTCTAACTATTTTTTCCTACAATATCCTCCTTTCAGCTAAAAATATAATTTTCTCAAATTAATTTCCTTAAAATAAGGGAGAATCTAAGCCTTTAAAATCCTCAACAAACCCCAATTTCACTTTTTCTTTCTAAACTTTAAAAATATATGCGTATTATAAATGCATTATTTACTAACAATAATGTCCTTTTTTAGTAATTTTTATCTAAACTTGCATTTTAAAATAATCATCCAAACATGTTTCTAAAAGTCAGATTAAAAAAAAGTCACTTCTATCATCACAAATCCAAACATATATCACTTCACACAATCTGACTTTTAACCAATCCTACTTCTAAAAAAGTCATATTGGAAAAATGTTACTTCTCAGAAGCCAATCCAAACATACTCTCTGGATAATAGCTTCTGAGATTATAGAAAAAAATAATTTAAGGCAAAACCTAGGTTTTTATGCAAAAAAACTATTCTGAAAAAGTTGTGAGTGTTTGTATGGTTTAACTGAAACTTAAGTTTTAAAAGTTAAAAGCTATTTTGAAAAAATTAATGGTGTTTGTCTATCCTAATTTTAAAACCTAAGTTTGGCTCAAAAAAGTGGTTTTTTAGGGTTACCAAAAGTCAGACACAGTAGACTTCCATAGTCAACAATGCAATTCAACCTGCCCTTTTTCTTTGCACAAATATTTCTATGCCAAGAAAAGGTAGAATTGTGTTAAACTGTCTTATTTATAGTAATGTTTGTTGAAAAGGCCACAACATTTTTTGGAAATTGTTATTTATTTTATTATTTTACTTTTACAGTTGACCTTGAATTTTCCTATACATAGGCCAATTGATATGATGTGAAATCTACTTTGAGTAATTAAAATTTTATAAGCTGGGTATTGCTTGTAAATAATCATAATTTTCTATTCTCCTCCTTAATTTCTTTAATTTAATTTATTCCTTTCGTCATACATGCAAGTTTCGGGTTTATTGAATTATTTCTAATCCTTCTTAGTGGATTTTATAGTCAACAATGCAATTCAACCTGCCCTTTTTCTTTGCACAAATATTTCTCTGCCAAGCAAACGTAGAATTGTGTTAAATTGTGTTATTTATAGTAATGTTTTGTTGAAAAGGCCGCACCATTTTTGAAAATTATTATTTATTTTATTATTGTACTTTTACATTTGACCTTGAATTTTCCTATGTATAGGCCAATTGATAGTGATTTGAAATCTACTTTGAGTAATTAAAGTTTTATAAGCTGGGTATTGCTTGTAAGTAATCATAGTTTTCTATTCTCCTCCTTAATTTCTTTAATTTAATTTATTCCTTTTGTCAGACATGTAAGGGTTTCTCGAATTATTTCTAATCCTTCTTATCCGGTTTGAATTAGCGTATGGAGAATAGAATCTAAGAAAAAAAGACGAAAAAATACTTTTAAAGAATAGATTCTGGTGAATAACTTCTAAGATTATAGAAAAAAATAGCTTATGGTAAAACCTAGGTTTTCTGCCCTAAACCTAGGTTTTCATGCAAAAAAAAAAAAAAAAACTATTCTAGAAAAGTTGGGAGTGTTTGTATGGCTTAACTGAAACTTAGATTTTGACAATAAAAAGTTATTCTAGAAAAGTTAAGGGTGTTTGCCTACCACGATTTTGAAACCTAAGTTTGGCCCAAAAAAATGTGTTTTTAGTGGTTGCTAAACATGCACCAAGTGGACTTCATAGTCAACAATGCAATTCAACTTGCCCTTTCTCTTTGCACAAAGGCAAACGTAGAATTGTGTTAAAGTGTGTTATCTATAGTAGTGTTTTAATTATTTGTTGAAAAGGCCACACTATTTTTGAAAATTGTTATTTATTTTATTATTTTACTTTTACAGTTGACCTTAAATTTTCCTATACATAGGCCAATGGATAGTGATGTGTAATCTATTTTGAGTAATTAAAGTTTTATAAGCTGGGTATTGCTAGTAAGTAATCATAGTTTTCTATTCTCCTCCTTAATTTCTTTAATTTAATTTATTCCTTTTGTCAGACATGTAACTTTCGGGTTTCTCGAATTATTTCTAATTCTTCTTATCCTATTTGGATTAGCTTATGGAGAATAGATTCTGAGAAAAAAGATGAAAAAAATGCTTTTAAAGAATATATTCTGGTGAATAACTTATAAGATTGTAGAAAAAATAGCTTCTGATAAAACCTAGATTTTTTGCCCCAAATCTATGTTTTCATACAAAAAAACTATTATGAAAAAACTATGAATATTTGTATGACTTAACTGAAACTTAGATTTTAACAGTTAAAAGCTATTGGACTTCATAGTCAACAATGTAATTCAACCTGCCCTTTTTCTTTGCACAAATATTTCTCTGCCTAGCAAATGTCAACTATTTCTCTGCCAACAAACGTAAACTAAGGTGAGTTTAAAAATTTCATTAATCACATCAGAAATTTAAGAAAAAGAAAAAATAATAAAAAGTCTATTTACAAAGAAAGTTGCAATTTAGCAAGAGACGAATCCTTAGATAAGTTGTACTTTTCCCTCACTTGTCGCAAATTAAGTTTGACAATTAGTTAGTTGATCAAATATACTGAGTTGGCAAGTTCATATATCATCTACATCATTTTTGTTAAGGTAAAAATTTTCCTAGATGTTTTCACTCAAGACCAATATTGTCGGCGTGTTTTCAAATCATAGTAATTTCACCCTGAGTGTCATCTAAGTTAAATTTGATAATTAGTTGACCAAATATGATGAGATAACAGCATGAAGAACGTTGAGGAAGAAGAAGCTACAAATGGAGGAGGAGCCCCCATTTGCCAAGAGTAAAAAAATATTCAATTGTTGCATGCAAAAAAAAACCAAGGGAAATTTCTTAGAACAAGCCTATCTAAAACTCCTCCTCACCGTAATGCAGGAATGCCGGGATAGGCGATTATCAAGACAATTTTCTATTTACCGTACAAGTTGCTTTCAACTCTTTGATTTCCTCTTATCCTTCAAACTCAATGTATTTTCTTAATTGTTTTCCTTATTTGTAAATCTAACTTGGAAAAAATTGTGGATGACATGTCTAGAAGTTTTGCTAGCATATAGTATTAAAGAGATGAAAATCAGTTGATGAGAAATATGACTACATGAAAGAATGTGAGAAATAGTAAGTGACCAATACTAGTCTACATAAGCATGTTACTTGTAGTGAGAATATATATAGTACTCCTCTAGTTCTATTTATAAAACACTTGCAACATATTTTAGACAGGCCAAAGGAAACCTTAAACTTAATCAATAATGCCTTGAATTTTGACAACTTTTCAACTTTAGCTATACTTTATATCCACATAATTAATTACCATCATATCCATTTATGAGTCCAGCGAGTTAGGAATTATTATCTCCCAATTACATCACTGATGCTGACAAAGTTAGTAGAGTCCAAAGTCTGCGTTTTGGGAGCAGAATCGGAGATAAATCCCGTCTCATTTTGTACGTATGAAGGTTGCCTAGGAGTAGGAATATCGACAATCTCACTACTGAGCATTGAAACCACATTGTCCATAGTTGGCCGCGCTTTTGCTAGTTCTTGTACACAAAGGAGTCCTATACGTATACACCGCAAAATATCATCACAATAATCTTCATAACGTATTTCAGAGTCTATAAAGGGCACAAGGTTATTTTCAGTCCATAGCTTCCATACCTGAAAATGTTAACATATATAAAAATCCAGCATGAAACTATATGAATTCAATTGTTTATAACAAGTATTGAAGATACTTACATATCCTAAAAGGGTTTGACATCCCTCCATGTTATGCAATCTAGAGTTACTTCTCCCACTAACAATCTCTAGCAATAGGACTCCAAAACTAAATACATCTTATTTTTCAGAAAATTGTCCTTGCATTGCATATTCAGGAGATATGTAGCCACTACACACCAAGAAATTACCAAGTTAACATGCATTGTCATTGGCATGATGATTTGATAATTAAGAAATGAAGACATGCTTACAATGTCCCAAAACGACTCTTCTAGTGCTAGCTTGATCTTCATCGGCTCTAAATATTCTTGCCATTCCAAAATCTGATATATTGGGATTTAGCTCTTCATCCAACAAAATGTTACTAACTTTTAAATCTCTATGTATGATTTTTATTCTAGAATCTCTATGGAGATAAAGCAAACCTCGAGAGATTCCTTCAATAATTTTAAAACGTTTTTGCCAGTCTAAATTTTTCTTTTTGATTGGATCTGCAACCAAAGGAAAGGTCAAATAGTGTACAGTAAGTAAGTGTGTTGTCAAGAGAATACAAATTTTCAAGTTATTTAATATTGGTAAAAATTAAAAGGACCTTATATTTTTCAAATTTAAAATATAAAATAACAAAATGAACTGTAAAAAGTACAGAGAGAAGAATAACAAACCAAACAGAATTGAATCCAAACTCTTGTTATGCATGTATTCATAGATTAACATTCTTTCATCTTTCCCAATGCAACATCCTAGAAGTTTTACTAGATTGCGATGTTGAAGCTTTGAAATCAGCGCAACCTCATTCATAAACTCTTCTTGCCCTTGTCTTGATGCTTTTGAAAGCCTTTTGATTGCAATTAGATGACCATCTTTCAGTTGCCCCTAGATCAAAAATCAAAAAAGAAATAACAATTATAATAATTCATTTTTACAATAAAGATTGTCCCCTACACAAGAAAACAAAATCACCTTGTACACTAATCCAAAACCACCACGTCCAAGCATGTTTGTTGAGTCAAAGTTGTTTGTTGCACTTACAAGCTCTTCAAAATAAAAAAGTTGAAGCTCATCTACTTTCATTTCTTCTTGTTGACGAATCCTTCTTTGAGACCGACTATGTGAAAATGTCCCACCTACATTGAGAAATAACACTTTATTTAATTTGGTCCAAAAAGACGCCTTATTTTCAAGTTAAAGTAGATGTAATATCTTCTCATCAAGAACTTAAAACGATGAGAAAGTATGAATAATGATTGATAAATACTATTATATACTTCCTTTGGTCCTAATTATAAGATCACTTTGACTTTTTTGGAGAAATTAAGAAAGCAAAAATTAATTACTTTAAATTGTCTATAGTTATCTTTTTTCCTCAAAACTAATTATATCTACTTATAAACTAACCTATAATTTAATTACATGTGACATGTGTTATAATTTAGTGGTCTAATTTGCTTATTTAACTTCCACAAAAAAAGTCAAAAGTTATCTTATATTTAAGACCGGGAGTATTTATTAAAATATACCTGAATATTTAGAGCTCAATTTCCATAAGAGAGATAGACAAACTATCAAAGTAATAACTCCTATTGTCACAAAAATTGCCACGGTTCTTCTTTTGTGTGAATGTTTTTCTGCGTTTCAAAACAAAAAGTCATTGTAAAAACAAATATAACAAAACATGTTCTTCTTGCCAATATATAACAAAACATGTTAGGTATAATATCAAACATATATAAAAAGGTACCAAGTTCGGAGAAAGGCACACGAACATAAAGATCAACTCCTCCACTTGAGAATCGTTGTACGTCTATCAAGTTTCCACTCCAATGCATACAACCAATGCCATCCAAATCAAACGCATATGCCACACAAGAGCAATTATTTAAGCACTTTGTTCTGCAAGTATCTACATCTGGGGCAGTTGATCTCACCAAAAAGTCTGGCACTTTCATGTTCTCAAGTTTTAGAAACCCATCCTTTTCATGTGATTCACTTCTATTAGCCAACCCCTCACACTGCAATGGCTTCTTCCTCACACATCCACTTGTCCAATTTCGCCTATCCCATTCCTCTAATTTCCTTGGTTCATACCCATTCAAACAGCTACAAGTTGGTGATCTTTGTGATGAATCACAGCTTCCAAATTCCCCACAAATGCCATAGTTATCACAATAAGTCATATTCAACATAAACGTCAAGATTTCTCTTTTGTTATTCCAAAATGCAATCGAAAGTTTTCCTTGTGGATTCAAGCTAAGGATTGCAAAACGGGTATCATCTGCAAAATCACAAGTTACGTAAACCATTCCATCATCTTCATTCTTGACATAGCATCCATTAAGATACTCTTTTGGCATCATAGGTCTCCCTATAAAAGTCCTGCCGTTCCATGGACCTGATCGAGTATATGGCTTTCCATTAAACCAAGCAAAAATATCAGGAGCATCTGGGTGTTCAAGAGAAACAGAATAGTATCCAGTGGATGGATCAGCAAGACTTTTCCATGATGTCAGTTTCATCTGCTCTCCAGTTTTGTTGATACTAATCTTCATCTTTGGTACAAAAGCATCAGAAGGATGTTGAAAACTTTCCCATATAGTTTCTCCTGTATTGTCATCAGAGAGGACTAGATTCCCAGTGTCTGAAAGTTTTGCTGTATAATTGGCTGAAATATTTGAGACATTTGTGGACCAAATGGTCATATTCTGTTTGTCCAAAATCACAAGATTCCCGTCCTTAGAGATTGTGACAACCCCAAAAGCATCAAATAGTGGCTGGTTTCTGTTAGCAACCCATATGATGTTAGATTCAGAAAGATACCAGATTCCCACATAACGATTTGTGGAATTTTGAGGGCTGAAGAATCCAAGCTTGAAGTCACTGCCATTGGAGCTCACTGTTTCATGGTCTCTGATGAACTTTCCTGAGGTGATGGTGTCCGTTGCAGAGCACAGACTCAAATGAAAATTGAAAAGTGTGAGAAGAAGTTTTAACAAATCGAGACTTCTAATTTTGAATCCCATAGCTATAGTGGAAAAGATGAGAACATAAGTTTGCCACAAAGTTAAATTTCTGATTCATATGAGTATTTTGTACCCAGTTATGGTGTTAACTCTTATGGGCTGACGTTATCTTCAGCACGATACGCCATTGATTTATTATTTGGAAGTTCTCTTCGTAGTCAGTGAATTGTCATATAAGAAAGCCAACTATTAAAGCTTTGCTCATTTATAGGTTAATTATTTTATGGTATGATAAGATCAGTCTATCGCACCTTTTGTAATATTATTTTGTTGACTAGATTTGAAAGCTTAACATATGTTTGGCTTGAAGGAATGAATCTAATCAAGTTTGGCTGCGTTATCAAATTACTAACTCCAGTCTTACATATAAGAGATAATAATTGGGGTTTATTTTGGTCCTAAAAATTACGATTTTTTTTTTCATTTTATCTCGTATAGTTATTCTTGTTCTCTAAACTAATTTGTCTGAATTATGAATTAATATATAATATAAGTATACACATAAGTTTTTCAGAAATATTATATAACATATTAAACACTTTATTTAGTTCATAAAATCTCTCAAAAATAGTCAATTATATTTTATAATAAGGACTAGAGGTAGTAACCCACTCTAGAATAAGAAAAATTCCCACATCTTCCAATTACTAAACTGTTTTTTTATTTTTCAAAAATTGCGAAACATAATGTAATTGAACTGGCATTTGCTTCTCTTTTGCTGCTGGGGCATTAAATTCCGACATGAAGACGACATAATATGGTTATATTATAGTAGTTAATATTACTTTAAAAATAAATTATTTTACCTATATATTGATTCTGTGTTTAATTAAATTTCTAGTTTCAATCTATCATCTCTAACTTTTTGTAAGAGAAAATTATTAATCCGTCACAAATTAGAAAATTAATTATTTTAGTCTCACTGGTATGTCAAATTTTAATATTTATAGGCAAAATTACATAAAACTCGTAAACTTTGAGCAAATTGGACATAACTTCTTTACCTTTTGAAAGTTGAAATTAAGGACCTTAATATTTTATTTTTTGATTCTCAACCTTCTACCATTAAAATTGTTGTATAATTAACAGTTTTTGTCCTATCAAATTTTAATATTTTTTATATATATTTTTCTTTTAAAAAATAAATTTTCCATTTGATATATTTAATTTTAAGTATATTATAACTTTTAATTTTAAAAAAAAGATGATTGAATAAATGTTTTACATGCATTTAAGTATATTACATTTTAAAGAGATTTATTTATAAAGTACATGGTCAAGAAAATATTTTATATCTTATTTTAATATTTTATGTTTTTTAAATATTTTAAATAGTTAAAAGTACATGTCGGATGTCAAGGGTTATTTTCTAAATATAACGTGGTAGAAAATAAAAAAGTATCAAAATTATAAATGACAAAAACCTTTAACTTTTTTTGTATGGTTAATTAATTAGTTAATTAATTATCGTATTTAGAAGTGAATAGGACCTATAGAGTCAGTCCAAAAAGAAAAAAGAAAAAAGAATAGGATGTATAGAGAATTACTATTTATATTTGGTATTTGTCATAATTTTACATTTATACCTTCACTAGTTTTATTTACAAGTCATTATTCAGTTAAAACTACAAAAATCTTAAAATGCTTTAATTCTTTTTAAAAATTTATAAGTTTCCCATTAGTTCAAGTGTATTAAATTTCGATGTATTGGAATTATGTCTCTAGTTTTGTGGTTTGAGGATTAGTATGGGTTAACTATAGGAGCTTCTTGAGAAAGCAACCCTCCTATATAAAATTGGCAAAAATACTTAAATACTATTTGATATATTCCCTCCGATCATAAATACTCCGATCATAAATACGATGGCGGTATCACCTAAATCATCAAATAATTCAGTGGATCTTCTACCTCCTCTCCAATGTTAAGTAAATCCAGTTGGTAGCAGCACATACAAACAATAAAATACTACCTCCGATCCTAATTATAAGAGCCAGTTGACTTTTTTTGGGGAGATTAAGGAAGCAAATTAGACCCTTAAATCTTAATATATGTGAAATGTAATTAGATTATATGATAGTTTATAAGTAAAATAACTTAGTTTTGAGGAAAAAAGACAAATATAAACAATTCATAGTGATGTATTTTGCATCCTTAATTTTTCCAAAAAAGTCAATTGGCTCTTATAATTAGGACCGGAGGGAGTACATAGTTCGAGTGTCAAATGACATTATCCTTAAGAGCTTTTCGGCAATTACCAGCAAAATAAGTTGCGGCATTCTCCAATATTAAACGAACTCTTCTTGTAAAATATACAGGGACCAAAACTACATAAGGTAATTAACTCAACTAGGTAGAAATACTCCATGGGAGGAGAAGAGAGTGTCTCTAGAGTTCTCACAATATATTTTTCAAGGTCCTCTAACCAAAAGCACGCCTCAAATTTCTTAACAGTGGAAAACTTATAAATGATGATAAATTGTTGGGTTTAATTTTTAGACGTTGCAACTTGCAAGCCATAAAACATTTTAAAAAGCAATAAGAATTGAACTTAAAGAAATAAGACAGTTTCCAACGTAAATATATGTTATGATACAAGACACTTTAAATGCGATCAAAGTGGGAGTTGATCCATAAAAATCAGTTTCTTTCTGATTTTACCCCTCTAACATTTGATTTCCACAATTAATATTAATTGTATTTCCAAAAAGCCTTGTTCCAAAATCATTAATTTCATATTTCACAAATCTAGCCTAATAAAAAAAAAATGCTCAATCTACATTTTAACTTGCACATAGGGGTGGAGAATATTAGCTGGATTTCAACTGAAGTGACCCATTCTTGTGCAAGTTTATTCCCCCTCTTGACCTATTTAGTAGTTCAATATCATTTATTATTTGAACCCCACAATCCTCAACAATACAAGATTTGTCCCTTATGACACACATACTCAATATTTCTAACAAATATATGACATTTTTACTTAATTTGATTAAATTAAGGATATTAGTTATGTTAGTTTAGTATCGTGTATTTTTTCTAAAACAACTTAATCATCTTCTCTTATTCTCTCCCTCATCTCTTACTTGATTATTGTTGGAGGAGCATCAATTGGAATTTGGGAAGGTATTAACAAAAATTAGAATTAGGTCCTATATTTAGGACTGAAGGAAGGGAGTAATTGTTTTTAGAATAGGATTTGACTGACGATTATGGTAAATTTATAGCAGCAAAATGATCAAAACTAGCACCTTATCGCTTGATGCTTGTAATTGTTCAACAATCAGGTAATTGCAACATACTTGACCATATTGCTATAAAACCATGATGTCAGTGCAGTAACATCCAATGTCAACATTGTAACTTAAAGGCAAACTGTGCATGATTATTTTTAACAATCAGCTTAAAGGCAAAAATAACAGTGTGTCAAGTACATCAGTTTTTTTTTTACCACTCTTATTTTCTTATTTAAAAGTCTATTTTAACTAATTTTCACATACCAAAGAAAAGAGTGGAAGATATATCATTAAATATGTTCGTCTTTGATAAATTTTTTTAATCTTACCCTTACTTAAGAATGTGTATTAAAATAATATTAACTGTTTATTTCTTTCTTTTTGACATTTAATAGAGGTCAAATAGTCACACTCCATTAATCGATTCGAAGCTATACTTATGATAAGGAACAAAAATTTGTGGAGAGGTTGGATTTATAAATAAGAACAGAGTAGTAGCATGCAGTAGATTTAAACATATTTCTTAGTCCAAGGGCATTAGTTTGGGTTTTTTTATTAAAAAAACACAGTAAAGACTAAGGAGTGTTATTCTCCAATAAATAATTAAATATAAATGATATACAACAAAACGCAATAGCTTTTAAATGTTATTTTAAAATACTCCGTCATTATAATTGAATCGTATGAAATTAGTACTTGAATTTAATATAACAGAAAGGTAGACCAACCACTTTGTCGATGACATTCAATATAAGTTACTTCATTATAAACCGGCGTGACGTTAATTTGTTAAGAGTGAGTCTAACACCATATTAAAATGTTTGTACAAAAATGCCTATGACAGTTTTAAAATGAAGCAAAAAGACCACGTTAATCTTGTGTGCTACCCCTTTAAAAGATACTCTCTCTAATGACCATACAAATATAATGACCTGAATATATATATATATATATTTTCCTCACAACTAATAATGCAATCATATTATTGTAAATATGAATCAAGTGAATTGGTATTCTGGTGAAGCTTGTGCATATTTTCTGCCTTTCAATTATGGGTTCGAGTCCTTTCTATAATAAGGGGAATCATTATTTCAATTTAACATTGAAACTACCATTAAGCCCATAATATCTTGTAGCCCAATTATATTATATAGGTTCTTATGCCATTCTCCAAACAAGCCCAGCCCATACCCCACTTTGATTTATTTTGCTAGGAACACACAAAGCTGAGGTGGAAGAATTTTATAGAGACTTTCCAAATTGATTTTCTCCATAGGTCAAATTTTATAGCCATCACCGTTTAGGAGCTGTCCATTGTTGTTGTATGTGTAGGGACATCATATTCTCTTTTTTTCCAATTTGATGCATCTTGGTATCTTGGAGGAGGTTGAGCTTCGTCTTTTCCTCTTTTATTCCAGGTAATTTGGGAGTGTTTTGGTAAGTTCGTAATTTATTTTCCTTGCTGAGTGTGTGTGGTGGATAGAAGTTGTCCTCTTTCTTTGTTCATCGTTAGTGCTCCATGTGGGTGGCTTGCATCTAATTTTCCCCTCTGCTCTAGTAGCTGTACGTGAGAGTAGGAGGAAGACTGGGGATAATAAAACAAGCTGAAATTGCAACTAAGGAATTCACCCTAGATAGGTAATTATTATTATTTTTTGGTTGTTGTGAAGAGTAGAAGACGGGGTTAAGTTACGATTCTTTTAGTTGATTATTTAAAAGGAATAAAGGTTGAGAAGAATAATAAATTTATATGTTGTTTGGATATTGTTCGTTAGTGGTTTAAAGAGTGAGAGTTTTGATAATCTTGTTTTACTAATTTTGCACATAAGATGTTTGTGAAATTGTGTGGAATGCATATGAGATGCTTGATTGAATGCTTGAGTAGAGATCCTATTAAATTTGGGAAGAATGGGAATTCTATGAAATGATGTTGGAAAGAAGATAGTTGGGAAAATTTTACGATAAAGCTTTATTACTTTTGGTGATAGCTTTTAGGATGCATATAACATGTTTGATAAAAAGGCTTGAAAGAAAGAATTGTAAGTGGTAAAAAGAAACATACTATGAAATTGGTTTAGTTACCTTAGATTTGAAATAAGCATAAAACAAGATCGGTGTTGGTTTATGTTTTGGATGCATTCAATATGGTTTTCCACTTGAGTTGGCAGTAATATCAAGTTCAATGAACCAAAACTTGCTGGAGTGGTAGTTTTAGGTTGTTTCTTCTTATAATAGAGCGAAGCCATGAACATTTTTACTACTACAGAAAATGCCTATAGCAGTACTTATTTTGGCCCTATAGTAGCGTTTATAAGCGCTACAATAGCCAGTGTTGATATAGCCTATTAAGCCTAACGCAGTGCTTGTTAAGCGCTGCGATAGGTGACCTAAAGTAGCGCTTAAGAGCTGCGATAGGTAATTTATTTTTTTAAAAAATAATACCTATAGCAGCGGTTATAACGAAATAAGCGTTGCTATAGGTATTATTTTTTAAAAAAATTTAATTTTTATCCCCGCATCAATTTAGAAATTACAGACATTTCCAAAACATATATATACATAAAAAACCATTTATCCAGAGATCAAATACATTAAAGCAAACATTCTAATTAATTAACTCCTATATATTATAAGGTAATATACTTAGAGAAAAATAAACAATTAAATAAATTAGAAAGAACAATGGACAATTAAGTAAATTAAAACATGTAAATTCACTAAACATTCTAGAAATCAAAGTCTCTCTCAAATATATTTACTATATACTAATAACATATTTGAAATTACATAATAAAAATCAGTTACTCATGCTTAAGGTTCCATCTACAGAGTCAGAATGCCCATTGTTAAAACGGCAAAAATTGCAAGCATACTATATGTTTCTAAAGAGAACCTAAATGTTTGTACTTCTATTTTTTCATTCAAAGACACCAGAACCTATTAAAAAACAATCATTAGAACAAATAACTCGCCATATGCAGTATATCTCTCTGTAGGCTCACTTTAGACAATCCAATAAAAGGATCAAATTGTTTGAGATTTGGAAAAAGAAGTTTGGCCAGCTCAGCCTTGTTCACTTCAACAAACTGGGTCTCTTGATCAAACTTTGCAGCTTTCACAAATTCTTCATAGTCATATCCCTGAAATTTTTAATAGAAAAGAATTACTTTCTGCCCTGCTGCAATTTGTTTTCTGGGGAGAATAACAGATTCTTGTGATCAACATACAAAGCCAACAGGAAAATAATATGTGGCACCACACAATATGCAAAATCCATGAAATGACTAAGGGTTTATTATATACTGCTAGTTCTTTATTTACGTCAACAAAACAATCATCAATTAGGCTAGAAATCCCCCAAGGCCTAATCCCATTCATCTCAATCAAAGTTATTTCATCTCGCAATAAACTAATTTACTTTTTCAAATGAAGCCAATAAAAATAACTATTTATAAAATTAATGTATAGCAAAACCCACATTAAACTAATTGTTCTTCTCATGAAAATATTCTCATAAAATTTGATATTTATCCAAAATTATTATATAAGCCATCAGTTATAATCTAGAAATTAATGTCAATGATATATTTCAAAGACTAAAGCTTCAAACTACTTGTTTATAAGCTTATACTATAACATTTCAATAAAATTTGACAAGAAAGATTGACACACACAATAATTACTGCAATTTTGTCTCTCCCTACCATCAGTTCATTCGCCTGGATAAATGTTTTTAACAAATTTCAGCTAATTATAATAGAACTCAATATGTTACAATAAAAGAGGACATGTTATGACTCAATTGTAACTAGAATGTTTGCATCAAGGCAATAACTATGGCTGCAATTTCTAACTGCATTTTCCATCTGATGGTGACCTCATATAATCAATTTAGAATCACCAATATGACCAAATGCGTCATATAGATGACAACCAAGTCAAAACAAATGTGAAACTGAAGTCATATACCTGATATCAGCAACAAATATTACACATTTGCCATGCTTCTGATTATTAAACATAAAAAGTTCTTCCCTATTTTATAATTACGACATAGCGCATTAATACTCCACATCAGAAAAGAGGCAATTAGTCCATATAAAATTAAAATGGATTCTATAAAGCAATGCAACATGGTAAATAAGCAATGCAACATGGTAAGTTGATGAGGAGGAGGAGCAACTTCATTTTGCATGGAACTTGCAGTTAACAGATTTATAACTGGGGACATTTAGAACTGCCAAAAAGGAAAAAAAAAAAGAGATGTCTCATTACTCAATGATGAATGCATTATTGATAACTCCTAGAAATTCATGTCATTTGAGCATATTTTCCTTGAGTTTTATTAAATCATTGATAAATTTTGGATACTCAAGATTGAAAATGCTCATTTGATTTTCGGTTGCATATTATTGTTTATTTATGTAGATTTTGATTGTTTTTATAGTTAGTTTCTTATGTTGTTGTATATAATTTTTGTAGGAATAATTTGATGCAATAAACAAGAGATTTCAGCCCTCCACCAAGCTCCCAATTGAACAAAAATAAAAAGAAGCCAAAGATCTGCCCAAGAAATAAAGAAAACAGAGCAAAGCACAGAATCAACGAGACTTCGCCGTGGCGAAGTCACGGCGAAGTGCATCTGCCTCTGCCCCTATTTCGGTGTTCTCGCCGCGGCGAGCGCAATTCATCTCTGGAACTTTTGGGACTTCGCCGCGGGCTCGCCGCGGCGAGACCCACGGCGAACTGCGTATCAGACGCGCGTTTTGGACAGAACAGGGGTGCGTTTTAACTGATATAAAAGCTAGGGCTTCGTTCAGAGCCCTCATTCTTCGACTTTTGGGCATATTTTGGGCGTGTTTGGCTCTGCTAGGGCTTGGAGATTGGTGGGATTTGGCTAGGGCTTGGAGTTTCAGAGAGATTTGGGCTTCCTCTCTCGGTTTATCTCTTCCATCTTCATTCTCTTCTTTTGTTCTGTTTGTAATGTTGTATATATATGCTCCCTTGGAGTTGTAGAACATGAGTAGCTAAATACTTTGATTCTAGGATTATTTTGAACCCTTGTATGTATTGATTATTGATTCCTCCTCTTAATTTGTGATTAATGATATCTATGTGCTTATTTTACTCTGTTCCTAATGCTTCTAAGTGCTTGATCACCATTTAGATGTTGGGTTCACTTTATTTATGACTCGAGAGAGCTAGGTTGAGTGTAGAACTTGGGTAGAGTAGTGCAAGAACCGGAAGTTTGCATGGATGGGTGGTTTTGCTGGTAAGATAGAGATATACTTACTAGCCTTGCATTGTCACATTAGGGTTGGAGCATGAGAATTGGGTCTTATTAACTTGTAGCAAGAGATTGTACACTTAATAAGACTAAACACTTGTTCTTGACTTGAGAGAGCGTTTACAAGTATTCTATGAACCCTAGATTAGCATGTGGTGTCGTTGAGAGCTTCTTTGAGGGGAGGTTAATTGAGTTTTAAGAAGTACAAGGGGGATAGATAATCTTAGAACCCATTTTATCCTTGAAGTTGGAGAATCACTTGTTTATAGTTTATTTTCATTTTATTTTCTTAGTTAATTTTTAAATCTCAACATTTGTGTCTCTCAAATTGGGCAAGAGTGTAATAATCATTGCTTGACAGGGTTTTGGACAAATCCTCGTGGGAACGATACTTTTCTCATCACTTTATTACTTGGCGCGACACGCACTTGCGGCTCGTGGCGAACAATTATCATTACTAGAAACGAAATAAATGGAAAATATTCTAAAATTAATTTTACCATCCCCATATGATGCCCCTATGCAAAATTGAAAGAGGGTAAATTTTGTTAGATCTTAAAGGATTACAGCATTAGAAAAAAGGCATGTTCATAGATTGTATACCTTTCTCCATATGTCGAAACCTGCCTTCCTATGTCCTCTGATGCAATCATCTACAAAATTGACCATGAGTAAGGAAACAACAAGAGGGAAGCATAGGGAAAGCCACAAGAAAAATTTACCATGACATAAAAATAAACATTCACATACTTTAAGGGCTTTATTGAATAGGAAGAAATAACCTATGTACTTTAAAATTTAATATGACATAAAATTTAAGCTATCTAATATTGTGATTGAGCTTAAAATGGTCAAGAAGGAAAAATAAGCTATGTACCTTCTAACGACAGTCTTGGCCAAATTGCTGCTAGTTAATTCATGGATGGTGGCCAATGCTTCTATGCCACCCTCCTCTAGATTATATTGTTCAGCCCACATCTCAATGAGGGCATCAACAGGGATCATTTTGTCTTTAGAAAAAAGATCTGTTGCATTATAATGATCTAGTGATTCCAAGTGGCATGAAGTGACAATCGAAAGACAAATGAACTAAACCAAAAAAAAAAGGCATATGAAATTTCAACTAGAAATTCTGCTCTCTTATATCAACATAACTAAAGCTCAAAGGAAGTAGTTCAAAGAAATATTTACCGCGAGACAGGGATCTAAAACACTTGGGGGGTTAGCAGCAGAGAAACCTAAGGTATTGAAATCAAACATCAAATCATCACGAGTGCAAATCTCTAGCTTTCAAGCAAATCTTTGAAAAAACTATGTAAACTACAAATTTCTAAACTTCAATTATATCTTAATGCTTTAGAGCGTAATTTATTATTTTTCTTCAAATTTTCTTCTCTCACGTCAATCCTACACACTACCATGGCCTAAATCCATGTAAACTATTAAATTCATCAAACCTTAAACTCTTACTCTCTCAAACAAATTGGTCAACATAAAAGGAAAATTCATGAGATCAACATCATTGTTTCAAATAATGCCTTAAGAGTCTTAAGTCGTTTATTTAAGAGCCCTTTACATATCCCAAGTATTGTTTCGTAACTCTAAATTTTGTACTGTACTACTTTAAATCAGTAGTCATTTCAGCTTCTAAGTATTCATCTTCAATACATAATCTTCCCTATATAACTAACATTCCCAAAACACCTTTATCTCATTCATGCCTTCCACAGTTTTCTTATATATATTGAACAACTTCACACTTTGTTCTGGAATTTCACATATTTATTGTAATCTTCTCTTTGAACATACAGAGACCGTTGAAAAATAATCTTCAACAGTTACAGGATAAACATATTTCCCACCCAAATCACACGGGTTTCACACATTATGAACCCACTTCACTGAACTTCCAAAGATCTCAAAAATTCTAAAGTATAGTTCATTATCCTCAAAGCTATTCACCCCAAAACAGAACAGAAAACATTTATACTCAAACCCCTAATAATCTACAAGCAATCAAACATAAAACCATATAAATTAATTCCAACTTAACCATCTCCCATTACATCACAGATTTCTCTTAGAATCAAGTCAGAAATCAGAGAATTTCACCAAGAGCAGTAACTCCTACAAAGAAATTCAAAACCCAGCTAGGGAGCTTTAGCAAGCACAAATTTCTTTTGGAAAACACTATATCTCACATAAGGCTTCGATTTGATCAGTTTAGAATTTCAAAAACCCCAAACCCATCCTGTCCCTCTCTTAAAAACACTATTAATCGTAGAATCAGGGAGTAGAAACGTAATGAGGAGACTCACCTAACATGGAATCAGGTGTTGCAAGAGGTCTCCAAGCTTCTCGCTGCCGTAGATCGAGCTTCTTACGTAATAAGCGTTGTTATAGGCCTAAATAGGTATTTTTAATTTTTTTTCCTTTTTTAAAATGAATTAGTATTTTTAAAATTGGTTTTAGATATTTTTTAAATAAAATTTAAATCACAGGGGCCTATAGCAATGCTTATTATGTAAGAAGCGTTGGTATAGGCCCCCTGTGATTTAAATTTTCTTTAAAAAATATCTAAAACCAATTTTTTAAATAATATTTAAATACTTTGGGGCCTATCCCTTCGCTTATAAATTATTAAGTGCTGGGATATGCTTATACCTATACCAACACTTTTTCTTGAAGCGCTGGTATAAGTCATATTATACCTATCACATCACTTGCATTTTGCAAGCGCTGCTATTGTTGTGCTGCAATAGAGTATTTCTGTAGTAGTGTTTGAAAGAACCTTATAAATAAGTCATTTATTTAGTGCATGTTTGGTACAACTTATAAAACCTTGGTTTGGAACCCAAACTATGGTTTTGAAAGGCTATTATTGCTCCAAATCATGGTTTAATAAGCTGTACCAAACATCCCTTTAGTTGCTATTAAAAGAAGAAAGTATGACCAAAATAAGGGCACTATATTTGTGATAGATAAAACACAAAAGAATAGAAATTTTAAATTTTTGAGGATAAAGGAGAAAGGTTGAGATATCATCAAATTGTTCCAAATAAAGTATTGGATTGATGAATAGTTGTTGGTGATATATGAAATTGAAATTTTATTTAAGGTTGGCTTTCTTGTATAGGTAATGATATGACTGGAGGGTGATTGGTGGTAGTATATAAAAGGAGCGAATTATAAAGGTTTATGTGGAGGTGAGTAAATAACGTCTCATCTTAATTTATATAAATGACATTTTGATTATTTGTTATATTTAAAATTTAATTTAGTTATTGTATTTCTTAGGTATGATTTCATCATGGATAGTTATTCAGACTATTACAATCTCTTGTTTGCATTGATATTAAACCAATAATGGGAAAATGGTAATGACTTAATGTTATTTGTTATTTTTCATTTTTCTTATATTAAACATTTATGTTTTGTAATTGAAAGATTAAATGAGATGTCGTCGTAAATTTTTATGCTGGGGTCACTTGATATGTAGAGTTTATAGTTAAGAGAAGATCTTTGTTCGTTAAAGATAGATTGACTATAAGCATGATCGAAACTGTTTTGTTCTAGAGGATTAAATATAGAACGCTAGTTGCACAGTATGTTGATAGAGTTTAGTACTCATTTTGATATTCGTGGGATTTATTCTCATGCTTGTTGATCGTGGGTCTTGTACCTGCGTTTATATTTCGTGGCCTTATGCTGCACTTGCTTGGTTACTTATCTTCGTAGATTGTGTGTTCACGCTTGTGTTCGTAGCCTTGAGCTACATTTGGTTAGTTACCCGTCATGGATTGTGTCCACGCTTACTATCCGTTCTGTTGAAGTCCTATGGAAAGATAAGATTCGAGAATTATGGTTTTTAATTGGTTATGTTTGAATGGTTGTTATATTATGCTCTAGGCTTATTCGAATAATGATATTTCATAGCGTTATTTATGCGTATGATTGTGTACTATAGAAATCAGATTTACGTTTATGTTGTCATTATTCAGGGTTATGTATGTTCACATTATTTTCTTTGGTCTTTCATTGAATTTTGTAAATGTGACGTTATTCATCAAAAATTATCTTTGGCCTCAGATAGTATAGCTGCCTTTGTATCTTCTGCTATCTGTGCAAGGGCTATTGCAGGACTGAAGTTGGTGCATCATGTTCATCATCCTCTATTCAAATGTAAATTTCAACATAACTTATGTATTCTGTGTAGATAAGGAAGTCATATGAGCTCCATGTAATCTATAGGTAGGATTTTCGCCTTATTTACGTGCTATGTAGTTTTTGGCATGGAGCATAGCTCCACTTGTATGTGTCTCGAATTTTCACAATGTCCCATGCACTTTTAGAGAATATTCTTTAGGTGGTTTATAGATTTATCTTCTATTATATGAAATATATTTGATGACTTTACATTTTGTATTGAAATACATATAATTATTCAAAAATTTTGTGTGCGTGTGTGTATATATATAAGGTTTAAAAGATATGGGTTCTCTCATATTCTGAGCCCTATCACATCTCAATTTTTCCGGGTGTGACATTTTTAATCAACAAAAATTGTCTCTTAATTCTTCTATCCCTCACCATTTGGACTCTCACAGTCTCACTCCCTATAATTCTTCTATCTTTTCGTCAATGACAAATTTTTCTTGAACTTTAATCTAAAATGGAAATACAACTAATCCCTTTACATCCTCAATTTGCACTTGATTGTTGTGAACCTATGACCTATAGCCCTTGCCGCCAAGTTTGAATCATTGTGAACACCGTAGTGTCTAATACTCTCCACCATTGCCAATAAAAGCATTACTATCATGAACACCATATCACGGATCAACCACCAAAATTTAAATATACTGCCGAATGCACTTTTGACCACGTTCATCTCTCAATTGGTCCTAGGAAAGCGATATTAAAATTGTAATCTTACAGATATTTGTATATGAAAAATGATCCACTACACAAGAAAAATAAGTTACATTGTATACTAAACCAAAACCACCACATCCAAGCATGCTAGTTGAGCGGAAGTTGTTTATGGAAGTTTCAAGCTAGGTTCTTCAAAATTAGAATGTGGAAACTCATCATTTTGACTTCGTCTTGTCTAATCATTTACTGAGACTGACTATGTGAATATGTTCCACCTGTATTTAAAGATAAAATTTACTTTGGTCCAAAAACTGTTTTTCCACGACACAGATAACTTTGCTCACATAGCAATATTATTTAAAATTACTGATTTCAGAACTTTGATGGATGACAACTTAAATAATGAAGTGATTCACGAATGCTATACTTTTATTCTCTCTCTCTCATGTCGATTCAAACCTGTGATCACGTGGGAGGAATACTTTTGTTTCCAAATCCCTCACACTGCAATGGCCTCTTCCTCAAGCACCCACTAGTCCAATATTTGAGACATCTGAGGACCAAATACTCATGTTCTTTTTTTTTTTTCAATATCACAGGATCCCCATCCTTGGAAATTGTGACAATCCCAAAAACATCAACAAATAGCTAGTTTCTTTTTTTTTTTTATTAGTCGGAATACAACAAATAGCTAGTTTCTGTTTGCAACATAGAAGATGTTGGATTAAGAAAGATACTATATTATACATATCGGTTTGTGGAATTTTGAAGGGTGAAGAATCCAAGTTTGAAGTCCCTACTACTTGAACTTAGTATTTTACTGTCTCTAATAATGGACTGACCTGATGTAATGGTATCCATTGCCGAGCTCAAACCCAAAGGGATAAACTGAAATTCTGGTCCGTGGCTAATTTGTGGACTCATATTGTTATGTTCAGCATAACACAATGAATAAAATATTAAGTACTCGCTTCATTACTAGCGGATACTGATAAGAAGACTTCAAAGGGTGAATTATATGAGTAAGACAACATAATAAAGTTGTCCAACAACTTTCTTGGTGATAGTTGAAAGTAAAACACACACATTCACACTTGTGCTAGGAGTCATCCATGCCATATTTACATCGTACTAAGAACAATAACGTTCTCTAATTTTTATTTCATAGAAGACTTATTATTATCTTCATTTTAGAGGCTCCATGAACCATAAAAAGCACACAGACTGGTTAATTTGTTCCGTGAAAGGTTATTTAATAGTGATTTTATGTCATTGGCTTAAGTATCTGTTTGTCAACCACAAAAACAGAACTTTTTTCGGCAAAACACAAAACCCTAAACACCCTAAGCCCTAATCTATTATTGTTAAAATGTATTCTTTAAAAGCACTTTTACCTCTTTTTTTCTTTTCTTAGAAACTATCCTCCAAAAGCTAATCCAAATATGTTTTAGATATCATTGTTTTTTCTCTTGAAAAATTATTGAACAAAATCCTTCTACAATTTAACTTTGGAGTTAATAAAAATTTAAAAGAATAAAATATTTGAATTATTTTTTCCTTTTTTATTTAATTAATTTTCTTGTATTTGATTTGATTTAAATGAAAAATTTTGTAGAAAAATATTAAAAGAAATTTAATAACAATAATAATATATTTCATCCTTTAGCTTAACGTACAGGATTTTATTTTGGTCCCTTAACTATAAAAAGAGTATTTTTAGTCTTTTTGTCCTGTTGTTAACCAAAATTACTGATAATAAGATTTAATTTAGCACAATGGTTGGCATTACGTTCATTAGGTTTGGTGTCAGAGTCTGCACGAGTTCGAATCTTATTAAAATAGAGGAAAAACAAACCTCTTTTAAGAGAGACGAGAGAGAGGATGATGATACATCGGAAGTCTAAGGGCTGTGGATATCAAGTAGCCCAAGAAATTAAAGGAGACATATGAGGTGGGTCTGACACCTAAGGGCATTCATTTCTAAACCATTTGACCAAAACACAAGTCTAAACACATTTATCCCTTTCTTAACCCCTTTGAGATCTTCACTATTCTTTCTTCCATCTTTGATTAATGGAAATTTCACTACCATAGAAAATGCCTATAGCGGCGCTTTTTTGGCTCTATAGCCAGCGCTGCGATAGGTCAAAGTCATTTGACCTATCGCGGCCGCTATAGGTGGCCTATATCTGCGTTTTTTATTTATAAGCGCCGCTATAAGATAACCTAAAGCGGCGCTTATAACTACAAAGCGTCGCTATAGACCATTTAATTACAAAAATAAGCAACGCTTTTGACATACACTACCACAGAAAACACCTATACCGGCGCTTTTTTGACCCCTATAGCGGCGCTTTTGAAGTGCCGCTATAGCTAGCGTCGCAATAGGTCACGTGACCTATACCGGCGCTTATAAAGCGCCAGTATAGGTGATGACTCCTAGAAAGTCATGATTATTTGAGTATATTTACTTGAGTTTTTGTCTATTATTGATACATTTTGGTTACTCAAGAGGGAAAATGCTCATTTGATCTTCGGTTGCACGTTATTGTATATTTATATAGATTTTGATTGTTTTTGTAGTTGGTTTCTTATGTTATTGTATATAATTTTTGTAGGAATAATTTGAAGCAATAAACAAGAGATTTTAGCCCCTCTCCAAGCCCCCAATTGTACAAAAATAAGAAGAAGCCAAAGCAGCCAAAGAAATAAGAAAGCAGAGCAAAGCACCAGAGAAGCAGGGACTTCGCCGTGGAGTTCGCCGCGGCGATAGCCGCGGCGAAGTGAATCTGCCTCTGCCCCTTTTTGTAGAGCTCGCCGTCAGCTCGCCGCGGCGAAAGCCACGGCGAGCAATACTTGATTCTGTAATATTTTTGGGACTTCGCCGTGGGCTCGCCGCGGCGAGACCCACGGCGAACTTCGCGTTTCTGCGCGTTTTGGACAGATCAGGGGCGCGTTTTAACTGATATAAAAGCTAGGGCTTCGTTGTAAGTCCTCATTCTTCGACTTCTGGGCATATTTTGGGCGTGTTTGGCTCTGCTAGGGCTTGGAGATTGGTGGGATTTAGCTTGGGCTTGGAGCTTCAGAGAGATTTGGGCTTCCTCTCTTGGTTTATCTCTTCCTTCTTCATTCTCTTCTCTTGTTCTGAGTTGTAATGTTGTGTATATTTGCTCCCTTGGAGTTGTAGAACATGAGTAGCTAAATACTTTGATTTTAGGATTATTTTGAACCCTTGTATGTATTGATTCTTGATTCCTCCTCTTGATTTGTGATTAATGATATCTATGTGCTTATTTTACCCCGTTCTTAATGCTTCTAAGTGCTTGATCACCATTTAGATGTTGGGTTCGCTTGATTTATGACTCGAGAGAGCTAGGTTGAGTGTAGAACTTGGGTAAAGTAGTGCAAGAACCGGAAGTTTGCGTGACGAACGGATGGTTTTGTTGGTAAGATAGAGATATACTTGCTAGCCTTGCATAGTCACATTAGGGTTGGAGTGTGATAATTGGGTCCTATCAAATTGTGGCAAGAGATTGTGCAAAGAATAGGACTAAACACTTGTTCTTGACTCGAGAGAGCATTACAAGTACTCTTTGAACCCTAGATTAGCACGTGGTTTCGTTGAGAGCTTCTTGAGGGGAGGTTAATTGAGTTTTAAGAAGTAGAAAGGGGGATAGATAATCCTAGGACCCATTTTATCCCTGAAGTTGGAGAATCACCTGGTTATAATATTTTATTTTCTTAGTTTATTTTCAATCTCTACATTTGTATCACTCAAATTGGGCGAGAGTGTGATAATCATTGCTTGACCGGGTTTTGGACAAATCCTCGTGGGAACGATACTCTACTCACTATTTTATTACTTGGCGCGACCCGTGCACTTGCGGCGCGTGGCGAACAATAGGCCTCTCTATAGCGGCGCTTTATTACCCAAAAGCGCCGGTATAGGTATGTTTTAATTAAGTTTTTTATTGAAACTGAAAAGGCCTATATCGGCGCTTTTTGTAAAAAGCGCCGGTATAGGCCCATCTATACCGGCGCTTAATATCTTAAAGCCCCGGTATAGGGACTCTATAGCGGCGCTTTTCGTAAAAAGCGCCGGTATAGGTTATATTTTTTTTAAAATATACAATTTGTTTTTTAATTCACACCCACCTGCATCATTGCAAAAATTCCAGCAATTTTATACAATTCCAGGCAGTCCATATACACCAGTAACTCAAACAGAGAAGAATATGTACAATAAGACCAAAAGTTATATTGTTCAGTTAGGAAAATAAACATGCATACTACTAGTCAGGCTGTCCAATTTGAGAGAACAGAGGGTGTACATAACTACACCATTCTTCAATTAGCGCTTTCATCTTCTCCCTTGACAACATGAAGCAACGTGTGTCTGGGTAATACTGCGTATAGAAATTTAAATGACAATTAAATTTACTTGAAATCTAACAAGTACAAACACTTAGATTAGGAAAAATATAAAACTTACTGTCAATGGGATGTTATCTCGATCACGTGATACGATATCCCTCATATAATACATGACATAGTATCCACAGTCGTTGTCATTGGGTTGATGTGGGCACTGTAACAAAAAATACAGAATATCATATAAGAGCAGTTACGTTATGGTTTAAGTAATGATTGTTTGAAAAATTGAATAACTTGTAAAACCTGAACTTTGAGCCACGGATAAGCATCTTTCTGGTCATGGGCTTTGGAACAATTGTACCCATTAGCTGCCCGATAACTAGTCAATGCTATGGAAACAAAACATATTAAATTAATTTTAGTAGCTTGGGTCGGTCATATAAAATGACAGATAATACAACACATTCAAATAATGTTGACATTCACTTACCCATTGAAGACACGCATCAAATCCGGGCGATTATCTGGTTCAGCAGATTCCACAGGATCCAAATAGTAAATAAGTGGATCCGGCTGAACTGTCGGATTTATGACAAGAAAACCCAATGTAGCCTAAGACGTTTTATAACGTTATGTCAGTATATATATCAATGATGATTGGAGCTAAGAATACGATGAAAGCTATCATGCTTATACACTTACCCTGTATTAATTGGAGCTAAGAATAAAGCTCTGCTTGTTGCCTTTAAAGTGAAACGCCTCTTAATCTCTTTGAATTGATCATCACATTTCACACCCTCAATTTGTGTTATTAAATAAGGGTTTATGAATTCGAACGAGACATTGTCCTCGGAGACTATGACTTCTTCATGCAGGTGCCTTCAAAGAAACCATACAAACATCCAATTAGTGTAGAACTTATGACATTGAATGAAACCACAATGGAAGCACATATATACCTAATCCATAAATTGATGACCGTAGCACCGACCCATCTTTCGTCAAGCACCTCCATGACCTGATCCCTAGAAAGAAGCTCATTGAAATTTGACTCGCCAAATATAAGCCTGTTGAATGGGATTGTGACAGTAGCATCGCGAGGTACGGAAGCTGCAAATGCTCGCAATCGAGCACGATTTGGCGTTTTAGCACTTGTATCTTGGATAACAGGAGCAGGCACTTGAACTTTCTTCTTGCCCTTTGCTTTTGTTGCCTATAAACCATATAAATAGAAACTTTCAAAAATTCTTCCAATAAGAAGAGTGTTAGTTTAATTAATTAGCAAATAACCACCTGTGACACGGGACCAGCTCGTGAACTCTTTTTCTTCAATTGAGCAGCTGGGCCACCGGTACCTTTTACACTAGCCACTTGTGCTTTCTTTCCCAGAGCCTCTGTACCCTGTAAAAACTTATAAATAGTAAAAGAGCATTATTCCAAAAAAAAGAATGCTAGTCTAAACGTTATTAGTAAATAACCACCTGTGGTATTGTCTCAATCAAACTGATGGGCCAAGCAACATATGCACCAACAACATCTGAGACCTTAGTCATCGCATCAGGAGTAGGGAATGGTAACGGTGCATCCCCGTTCAGGGTGAATTCAATCATAACCCTCAATGTATTTTCAGGCAACAGAGAATTGTGCAGGATCTTGTTTGAAGTGTTGAAGACCGTACCGATCGCAACTACTTCACTGAAAGATTGATCCTTATACAAGTTGCACCTTGATTCGCCCTACAAAAGAGTTGACAACGTTAGCTCCCAATCGATAATATAACAGTATCACTACAAGTTCATAAGTACAAAAGACAAGAATTACCTGAGGAATTTGAGCCCTAGGCATCGTACAGCTCTCCCTGATGCTTGGACTCTCACAGGAAGGAACGTTACCTTGTTGCATGAAGTTCGACATTTGTGATCCAACATTGTTACGCTGGAAAAATTCGTACATCAGATCTTGCCGTCTTTGCATTTCCTCATTCCTTCTTTGCATTTCAAGCACAGTCTCCCTCAGAGTATTGACTTCATCTTTCAACACAGAAACTTCGCTTTGTGTTCCCCGCTTTTGGCGGCCAAAGTAAGCTGAAGGCGTGACCCCTATACCAGTGCCCCGAACACGGCCTGAATACTCAGGACGGTCAAGTGCTCTGCTGAGGATATCGCCTTGGCCAAATATGTTGACCTCCTCGGGCGATTCTTGTGTTAACATTTCCTATAACAAGAAGGATTATTAGTTATTAAGTTAGGAAATTCACTAATAAAAAAATTACAAAGTCCAAGAGAATGACTTACACATCGTTCACGGAATCTTCTAACCTCTTCGTGAACGATGGTTCCGTCGCTTTTTGAGTGTCCTTTGACCCAGACCCTAAACCGTGGAGGGTGACCTTCTAAACCCTCTTCCTGAATCTGTCAAGGTAAAACAGGTGAACTTATAAATTAATTACATAAACATTAATTCACAATTTTAGAAGCAAAAGGGCGTTACTAACATACCATCTCGTACTCCAATTCTGGAAATGTTTTCCGGCCGCCTAAATAGGGATAAGCACAGCTTTTAGCCGTCTGGCTATTTTTTTCGCTTCTTTCCCGAAACTCCTCTGATAAGCGTGATTGCACAAATTCATCCCACTGTGCTTGAGTTATGACCCCTTCATATATAGATGGGGGTGTTGGAATGTCCTCCCCGTTTTCATCTCTCACATATAATGTCGACAAATCTGAACGAAAGTTTCTGTGTATTTTTGAAGCTTTCTTCATGACATAGTCCCTGTGAGTCTCATCGATATGAAACACAGTCTGTAGCAATAGAAATCATATTAAATTTGTTAGTTACAATGTTATCTATCATGACGAAATTAAACTTAATTGTAAAAAAATAGCTTACCTGAACCTCTGACCAAATCTCATCACGTATTTTCCTGTTTACTTTTCTCCAATTTGTAACTGTAATAGGAACTTTATTACGAACAGTGCATCCAACGAAACCGGTAAGAGCCTTCGTACTCTTTCCAACTAGTTGGCCATTGTCGTTCCATATAAGGGCTGCCTTTTTCCCTTAGCTCTAAGTTTGAGGAGATCACGCATAATGGTCTTGCCACGATGAACTTGGTCCTCAACATGTGCTCTACCCTCATCAATAACTTGCTGGGCACTCTGTGGTGCTTCCTCCTCCTCAGGTACGTTTGGATCCATTGTCTTGTAAAATAATTAAACAATATATGATTTTAGTGCATGCATATGCATATAATGAAATAATTCGTAGTAAAAAAAATAAGAAAATACATACAAACTTAAATCATTATGATGGCATTCGACTCCTTTTTCTCATTGTTATATTATCCAAAATTGTTGGCTTCCTCTTTTTTATGGGATTTAGGGTTGTGTTGACCCAAATGCCTTCTTCATGGTCACCCCTTACATAAACAGACTCATCTTCGTCATCATATCCGTCTGCATCAAAGTCTTCTGCCAGTAATGTATCAAAGGAAGGATCATCTTCAATCATATTCATATCTTCATCATTGCTTCCATCATCAATTGTTCGGCATAATTTTTGTTCGACTGAATGACAACTGACCAATTCTTCTTAGAAGGATCTGCAATGTAAAAAACTTGTGCCGCTTGAGACGGTAGAATGTAAGGATCATCCTTATATCCAACTTTAGAAAGGTCAACCGATATAAACCCAAATTCATCTAACCGTCGTCCACTATTATTGTTAACCCACTGACAGCGGAACACAGGAACTCTGAACAATGTGTAATCTAACTCCTAGATGCAATCAATCACACCAAAGTATGACATCTGTGCATAGACTGGATTTGTATCCCTTGCACTGGATATATGCCATGCCTCGGCAACAACTGTGACTCCACTATTCTGCATTGTGCTTTTCTCATCCTGACCTTTTGTATAGAATGTGTAACCATTGATTGCATAGGTAGTGTAAGCAAATGCGTGCAAACCAGGTCCTTTCAACAGCCAGAATACTCTTTCACAAACTGATCCAGCATTAAGCTCATGCTGCTGACAAATACGCGCATTGAACCATCTAATGAAATGTTTGTTGTGCTCCTTTGTAATCAAATTCTCATTTCTATCACCGTGAATTTCCCGAAGAAGTTTTTTGTGTTCTTCAACAAATGGTTCAACCTCAGGAGTATTATGAAGAATATACAAGTGCGCCAGCTCCCTTTCAACATTCGAAATGCGTATTAAGTTGAACCCACTCATTCCTTTCCCCGTTAATCTCCCGTCGTGACGAGACTTGGGTAAACCAATAGGTTCAATATTTGATAGGTAATCTGCACACAAATCACTCGCTTCTTCAACGATGTATCGTTCCGCAATACACCCCTCTGGTCGATATCTATTTTTAACATACCCCTTTAAAACTTTCATGAACCGTTCAATTGGGTACATCCATCTCAAATAGACTGGGCCGCACAGTTGAACCACTTTGACCAAGTGTACTGTAAGATGAACCATGATGTCAAAGAATGAAGGGGAGAAATACATTTCAAGTAAGCACAGGATACAAAGGATCTGTCTCTGCAAATCTTGCAACTTTGTTGTATCAACCACTTTACTACAAATGAGCTTGAAGAACATACAAAGTCTGGTGATCGTGCTACGCAATTTCTTAGGTAAAATGTTGCGTATGCCGACCGGTAAGAAATGTTGCATCAGGACGTGACAGTCATGAGATTTCAGGTTCTTCAATTTCAACTCTTTCATGGACACAAGGTTTTTTACATTTGAGGAGTAGCCCTCTGGAACTTTGATTCCATTCAGAAACTCACAAAATGATCTTTTCTCTTTCTTCGAAAGAGTGTAAGCTGCCGGAGGTAAATAAGTGCGGTATCCTCTCTCGACAGGTGCTAACTCTTGTCTTATTCCCAATTTGACCATATCTAACCTCGAATTGACACCATCCTTACTTTTCCCATGTATATTCAGCAACGTGCCAATTAGGTTATCATAGATGTTTTTTTCAATATGCATCACATCAAGAAAATGCCTAACATATAAGGACTTCCAATATGGGAGTTCGAAGAATATGGATCTCTTCTTCCAACCACTTGTCAACACATTTTTTGCGAAAGGCTTACCAAAATCATTCTCCAACGCCTTCACCTTTTCAAAAACGCTATCCCCGCTCAATGTCCTTGGTGGCCTACCTTCTTCTGAGTTCCCGTTAAACGCCTTTTTCCACCTACGCCAACGATGTTTTAACGGTAAGAACCTCCGATGTCCCATGTACACATTTTTCTTACAATGATCCAGTCGCATCGAATGTGTATCATCTTCACATACAAGGCACGCACCATATCCTTTGATGCTGTATCTGAACAAATTACCGTATGCTGGGAAATCATTTATCGTGCCAAACAACATGGCTCTCAAATTAAAACTTTCTTCCTTACAGCCATCAAAAACTGTCTCACCCGAATTCCACATATACTTCAGGTCTTCAATCAATGGATCCAAGTAGACGTCTATATCGTTGCCGGGTTGTCTAGGCCCGGAAATAAGCATAGAAAGCATCATAAATTTGCGTTTCATGTTTAAATTTGGGGGGAGGTTGTATATCATCAAAATCACCGGCCATGTGCTATGAGTACTACTCTGAACTCCATGCGGATTGATTCCATCGGTTGCTAATGCAAGCCGTAGGTTTCTTGGTTCTTCACCGAACTCAGGGTACTCATAATCAATTTTTTTCCATTGGGGGCCATCTGCGGGGTGCCTAAGCTTGGTGTCTTTAATCCTTTCATCAGCATGCCAAGTTAAAAGCTTTGCAACATCCGCATTATTGAACATGCGCCTGAATCTCGGAATGATCAGAAAGTACCACAAGACTTTAGAAGGACTCTTACCTTTCTTTCCATACCGAGACGTGCTGCATTTAGGACACTTCTCCAACGACGAATACTGGTTCCGGAATAAAATACAGTCGTTGGGGCATGCATGCATTTTCTCATATTTCATACCGGTCGACCGAAGAATTTGCTTCGCCTCGTATGTTTTCGAGGGGAGTACATTCGCTTCTGGGAGTATATCTCGCAGAGCGGACAGCAGCGCGGTGAAACTTGCATCACTCCAACCGTATCGTGCCTTCAGGTTATACAATTTAAGCACCGCACTCAATCTTGTGTATTTGCTGCATCCCACATACAAAGGCGTCTCTGCATCGCTCTTCAGTGTCTCAAACATTTCAGGATTCTCCTCACCCACCACATTCAACATTTCTTCAAGGTCATCGCTCTCATCACACATGTCTGTGTCAACTACATTTGAAGCGCTACTAACATCAGGTACCCGGTCTCCGCTAGAATACTCATACGTCTCACCATGCTTAGTCCAACGTGTGTAAGATGGATCGATTCCATGACAAATTAAATGACCCAACAAGTCAAGAGGACGGAGACGCCTTCCATACAAACACGACATACAGGGGCATACAATTCTGTTAGCATTCTTTGCATGCTCAGCAGCAAATTCAATGAACTCTTTTGCTCCATCTATATATTCCCTTGAACGTCGATCACAAGACATCCATTTCCGATCCAACATTATAACCTACTAAAGGAAAACATCGGTAAGATGTATATGACCTACTCATTAGGTAGCCAGCCACCTTACGATGTTACCTTATTTTCTAAACAAAAAATCGGCAGCATAACAGCTAAAAAATGAACATTCCCAGGCTCAATGCCCTCTCTTTTTTACATAGAAATGGATTGCCAACTATATAAACAACATCAACTCAATATATTTCCACAGCCCACCACAACAGAATTCACAGAGCATTTATATATATAGAGTATTAATAGTTCCACAAAACAAAAATTCCATACGAGTAAAATAAAACACCACACAATAGGATTCATCGGAAAGTACCAAAACTCAATCATTTGATATGTCCCAGCCTGCTAAATTAAAGAAAAAAAGAAGATAAGACTTACTTCAAGGTCCTTTAGCTCAAAGTAAGCCCGCTAGCAACAATACGATTTTTCACCTTAAAGTGTCGAGCAATAATCTGTAAATACTATAAGGAAAATCAGAAGGAATAATAATCTTAGAATCAATCATGAAAGAACAAGAAGTTTAAAAAAAGATACATGCATGGAGATATGAACCATCAAGAGCTAAAATTTAATAATTTGAGCAATTCAATAATATTGTCCTTTTCAATTTAATAATCTGATTTTCAATTTAATATTGTTTTGCTTGCCTAATTTAGTGATCAGGGGCACCTAAAACAATGTTTTTCAATTTAGTCAGAATCAATGAACAACCAAACAGTCTGTTAAACCAAAACTTCAACACTCAAAATTCAATGCTTAACTGTAAATTCAATGATAACCACCTCAGAGCAGAAAATTTGGCAAGGTGACAATGCCTTAATACAAATCAATTATTCAAAGCATGAGTAAAGAAATGAAACGCAAGGGCAGAAAGCAAAAACAGGACATTATCTCAGACTTACAGGGAAACAATTTAAAAAAATGAGATAGAAATTTGGAAGAGAAACAAGAAATAGTGGAGGAAGCAAACTGGGAAAAAATTAAAAAAAAAGATTGAGAGAATGAGGGAGCAAACTGAGAAGGCGAGACTTGGGAGAGCCACGGCTTTGAGAAGACGAGACTTGGGAGGAACCGGACTTGGGAGGAATCGCGGACTTGGGAGGAACCGGACTTGGGAGGGTGGCCGTTGGGGGAAAGAGCGGCCGGAGTTGGGAGGAACCGACGACTTGGGAGGGTGGCCGTTGGGGGAGGTCGAGCGGCGTTTGGGAAGAGGGAAGAGACGCGTGGAGAGGGAGTAAGTATAAGGCAAAACAAAAAAAAGGAAGGGGGAGTAATTAAGTACGCCGGCCGGCTGGGCGAAAAAATGGAGGGAGAAATTCCCTCCATTTTTTCGCCTATACCGGCGCTTACTATACAAAGCGCCGGTATAGGCCAGACCTATACCGGCGCTTAAACCTAAAGCGCCGGTATAGGTGTTTTAAAAATAAAAAAAAATTAAAATGACTCACTACCCTATACCGGCGCTTCGACAGTAAGCGCCGGTATAGGGTATTTAAATAAAAAAAAATATATAAAAAAAAGATGGTTGACAGCCTATACCGGCGCTTATACATAAAGCGCCAGTATAGGTGTTTTAAAAATAAATAAAAATAATATGACTCACAATACTATACCGGCGCTTTGACAATAACCGCCGGTATATGGTATTTAAATAAAAAAAATATAAAAAAAAAGATTATTGAAAGCCTATACCGGCGCTTTTCATAACAAGCGCCGGTATAGGCTTCCTCTGTTCCGGCGCTTTTCTTGGCAAGCGCCGGTATAGGGTCCTTGCTTATCAATACCGACGCTTTTTACTATAAATGCCGGTATTGTTGCGTCGCGATAGAATTATTTTGTAGTAGTGATATAAGCGCCGTTATAGGTCACCTTAATTAAATATGAACCTATAGCGGCGCTTATTAAATACAAAGCGCCGCGTTAGGCCTACCAAACACACGCTTATTTTTAAAAAGCGCCGCGATAGGATTTATTATAAATAAAATTTACCTATCGCGGCACTTTCTCAGAAAAAGCCGCGATTGGTTAATTTTTTTAAAAAAAATATTTAAAATTTTTAATACTTACAATGCCTGCATCCGTTCAAAAATTACATACAATTCCGATACGTATATACACCAAAAATCCATATATACAGTATACAGAGATAAACTAAATTTAAAGCAATCATTCTAATTAATTAACTACTATATACTACAAACAAATAATGCTACATACAAAATAATTTATTTTCAATAAAAATTACAAATGTTAAATCTCAATGTCTTCATGAATAAAATAAACACCAAAACTTAAGCTAAAGGCCAAGACATTCCAACTTCCAAGAGTGAATTCTGGAATTCACAATAACTAATAAGTGCACTTACAATCTTGTGGCTGCCTAAAATTCTGCAATTCCAATTTCTCCCCTTCTTTAATTTCTTTGTCTTCTCTATCTTCACATAATCTGCCCTCTTCATCGCAACTTCCACAGCGCTAACGCCTTCTTCATGTGTTCCATCTTTTTATAGTCACAGCATTCTAAAAGCCCAAACCAAAACAGCACTACAATACACAAGTACAAAGTGCACAAAAACTACATACAATTCACAAGTTTAAAAAAAAATTCAGATCATAAAACTTTTTCAGGATGAATTAAGCCAATAGATAATTACTAATTCTGCAGACAAAATTGAACCAACTCCAAATGACCTAGTAAAGCTTAGAACTCAAACGCATGATTATTATATATATGCACTTGCCCTGCAATAATATTTTAACTCCCCATTATTGCAGCAGGAAAAATGCAGATCTGGAAATGTAGAAATGACTGCATCATTCTGCAAAAAATTAAAAGAAAGGGTGGTGCACAAAAATTCGTTAAAGAGATAAATGAAAACAAACAAACCCTTGTAAAATAAGATTATAATCAAGTATACCACTCTGTTCCTTATTATAAGTCCACCTTAACTGATTTACGCATACCAAAGAATGGAAATTATAGCATTTAATATGTCATATTTTAAAAAAAATTTCCAACTTTATCCTTATTTAAGAATAGCTTTTAAAATAATATTTTATACATAATAAATCTTCTCTTTCATCTTCCCAACAAACCAAATCAATGCAACCAAACTCATCACACCTTCTCCCTCGTGTTACTGTCTTGAAAAATTTGAGTACTAGTATTTCACTACCAAAGTTGTGGCGCCATTTACAGGACATGGCAAATAAAATTATGAAAAAAAAAGTGGCGGGGAAGGAACTTTTAAAAATTCACCTACTTTAAAAAAGCTAATCCACAAGGAAGTATGAACCGGTATGTGAGGCAATACACATTCCAGATTTGATACCATGAAAGACCACACACGATCTTTGCTGGAATCTCTCACCACGTTCGAGAGTTGATATGGACGATATCGCGAACTCAATCAATCACCCAAGTTCACAAATGGAACGTGTAGTAGTGTTGGGTGAGACAAGCATGCTCTGTATTGATGATGCAGTAATAGAGAACATCAAGCCTTGCTTACCAGACTTAATCATAGAAGTAGTATGCTACGATGATGATGGTATTCTCCTGCCACATATCGATGAAGCTCCCATAACTAGTTGCATCGAAGACCGACCTTTGGAAAGCCACATCAGAAGTGATGCAAATGCCTTCAGTGACCTAAATGAAATGGACTTGAACATAACTGTTGAAGATGGATTATTGTCTGAAAATGGCACATGCAGAGACTTGGAGTTTGAGGAGGAACAGGACAGAGCAACACAAATAAGTGAACCTACAGTAGATGACTTCAACCCTCCTGCAGGACAAGGCATAATACATCTCAATATTAGAAAGAATCATATTTGTTCAATATTATAGAAATAAAGTGGCATTAAATATTTTTACGTTGACTAACTTACAAGAAGAACAAGTAAGAAGAAAAATATAACATACTGTACATGCATGTTATATTATGCAATCATGCATGTGTCATACGTTTTATGCAGTGTTATTTGTTCCTTTCTTTGTTTTCTTTAAATTGACACAGGAGATTTTGAAGATGTAATCTCAAGCCAGCCCCAACCAAAGCGAAGAAAATTTTTGACAAATGAAGAGAGAGGAGTGATAAGTGTTATCTTGGTAAACTCTATGTTATCAAATGGGAGCCTAAAGCCTGTTACAATGGATAAGGTAGCTATAATGTACTCAGTTTGTAGAAAAACTGTTCAGCGAATATGGCAGCAAATGAAGGAAACAAATGAAGCATCTCATAGAAAGACCAAAAACTGTGGACGTAAGAGAATTCAATTGGATGAGGAGCGCTTACAGAAGATTCCTATTCGACAAAGAACTACTCTTAGGTCTCTGTCATGCACATTACAGATAAGCACAACATCGATAACAAGATTAGTAAAGGCCAACACTATATGACGTCGCACCAATACACTCAAGCCCTTTCTAAAGGAGGACAACATGATCTGTCGGCAAAGGGTTTGCTTATCCATGCTTGAAGATCATAGCATTCCAGGAGATCTAACCTTTAAATCTATGCATAACATCATACATATAGATGAAAAATGGTTTTATATGACTAAAAAGAAGAACATTTATTACTTGGGAGCTAATGAGGATAGCCCACATTGGACTTGTAAAAATAAGAACTACACTGGCTAGACCTAGATTTGATGATGAAGGTAATGAAACATTTTCCGGAAAAATTGGTATTTTCCCTCTAGTCACTTATGAGCCAACAAAGAGAAGGAGTGTTAACCGAGATGCGGGTACTTTGGTAGCAAAGCCAATTTCTTCAATCAACAAGCAAGTATGCAGAAATTTTCTTTGCAGCAAGGTATTACCTGCCATAAAGGCCAAATGGCCAAGGGATGGTCTAGGTGAAACAATTTTCATTCAACAAGACAATGCACCATGTCACATAAATGATAATGATGAAGAGTTTCGTCAAGCTGCTCATGAAAGTGGACTTGACATTCATTTGATGTCTCAACCCCTAAACTCTCCGGACCTAAATGTGTTAGATCTTGGTTACTTCAATGCAATTCAAGCACTACAACACAAAGAATCACCCAAGACTATAGATGACCTCATTGTTGCTGTCACATAATCCTATGAAAGCCTCTCATCTGAACAAACAAATAAAATATTCCTAAATTTGCAAGCAACTATGGTGGAAAATTATGAACGCTAGAGGCTCAATCAAACAAGTATAAGCCCCCTCATTGGTCGACTAAGATGGTACAAACAGAAGGTGGACTCCCAAGTCAAATGAAGTGTGATGCATTCATAGTACAAGAGGTGTTGACACACTTACGAGAAGCTGATGCATGACATTGTGTTAGGGGATGAAAGACACCTTTTTTAATTGAACTTTTTTATGACTATTGTTATACCAGTAGTAAGTATGGTTTATTTCTATAGGTTATTTTGATTAAAAACTTTATATTGCTACAGTGTTGGGATTGCTAATTTTGGAGTTATTAGGAACTGACAATTTGTGCAACTTAATGAATTGCAAAACATTGAGTTGCCTCAGTTGTAGTACTAGTATAAGTGTACATTCAACAAAAATCAGAAAGGAAAAAACCTTTATAAAGAGAGCCGAAAACCATAATTTTATATACATATTTTAATATTAAAAATACAAATATCACGGAGTATGGATTTATAAAAGAAGGTTATAAAAATCCATTGAATTCAAATGTAATACACTTACACACACATGTAATTGTAAAGAGCTGACAACTCAGAAAATTACTGTTAGTGGATTTATAAAAAGGAGATTACAAACCATAAAAAATCAATAGAGTTTCAAAATGGATTTTACCAACATAAGGTACCAATCGTTTATATATATATATATATATATATATATCCAACATTACCTTTAAAATTACTAATTAACTTTCAGAATTCCTAACAAGATAATAATTTCATATTTTTCCAATCTCATGTTCCACCAATATACATATTTATATATATATATTTATGAATAATGAAAGGCAAAACTGATGGGTCAACAACGAGGTTACAAGCAAATAAATTCACTTTAATATATATTATCAAAACAATAGATAAATCTCCACAAATGGCATTATATATTCCAATGTCCGCTTCAAAATCAATATTATTTATAGAAGTAGAGTAAAACTATCTTTTAAAATACCTTGTGCTTATAATTTTCAAATGAATGAAAAACAACAAGATAATATGTAACATGTAGTCAATATGCTAGTAGCTACAAGTAGAAGCAATAAAAACTTGAAGGGCGGAGAGAGGACCTCACGGATTTGTTTTGCATGACAACTTTCATTTGTTCATGTCTAGACTTTTTGTCCAAAATATAGTGTTTAGAGAGGTCTTAAGTAAGTCCAGTTAAAGAGACACAGTTGGCACTTGGGTTTACAACCACTATAACCTACATGCCCCTAACCCAATTTTATTCGTCAAACTATTGTTTCAACACATGCTTTCATCGCGTTCATTTCTACCACCAAGGTAGTCCCCAATTTTACTATTTCCAAACATTGTTGCCTCAAATCATCAATTTGGGCATTGATCATATGTGATAAATATGATAATTAGTCTTCAAGACTACAAGTTATTTTTCTATAAGACAACATACTCTTAAAATAATTTTTAAGGCTATAAAGCCCTTCTTTATCATTTGATACATGACAATAAGCCTTCAGGTCTTGTTGAATTCATAATCGCTTTAGCATTTACTTTCAATAAGCTGATGTATATTTTTCTATATGATTCCTTGCCATTTCGTATATGCCTTTTGTTAATATGACTTCGTCATTTTGTATATGCCTTTCTTTTTTATGACTTCTGGTCATATTATAACATTTTCTTTTAACTCTGATAACCATAAACATATAATTATTTTCACAATTAATCATCAATTCCTCCAATACAATATGATCATGTTCACCATCACTCTCATAGTAATATTTCATCTTCGAATAGTACACCATCAACTTTTTTTTTAAAAAAATATTAGTCTTCAGGACCATAGTAAAAATCTTTCCAAGCTATAAAATTCTTTTGTCATTGAATACCTAAATCATTAGCTTTCATGGCTTTGACATTTGTTATTATTAAATCATCAAATTATAAATCTATATATATATATATATAATATGCATTATTTCATATGCATGTACATAACATGCATATGTGTGTGCGTGTGTATTATATATAATACGTTTTATAATATGATATATATATTTTAAAAGTATTAAATTAAATATGCAGAGGGGGTGTTCCGTAAGAACTAAAGGGCGTATGAACTAAAGGCGGTAGAACCTACCTATCTAATTCATTGTGAAAGCCTCTCTAATTCTCCAGAAGAGGTAAGGATATGATGCAATATATTATATATAATAACAACATAAAAAAATAAGAATAACAATATAATATATGAACACATGCACAACAATTTTAAAAAAATACAGTGAAATAACAAAATAATAGCATAAAGAAATAGAAGTGTAAAATAAAATAAAAATATGAAATATCATAAAACTTAAAATAGAAATGTAAAATAAGGTAGGGAGCAATATGAATAATAGCATAATGTAAGATAAAATAAAAAAAAACATTTAAAATAAAGAAAAATAATAATATTACTGAAATAGAGAATAAACTAAATATAACATAAAATTAAACGACAACATAAAACATGATAAAATGGCAATAACACTAAAATAACAAAACTTTAAATGATAAAACAGAAGTAGACATATAAAATAAACTAAGGACAAAAGGAGGTAGAAATAAAATTGTGTAACGCAATATGAATATATATACACATAATAGGCAAGATGAATGCAATAGTATCACAAGATTTGAATCCCCAGAGTGAATTCGTGCTCATAACGTATTATAAAAATAAAAAAAATAGTAGAGATATAGATAAGGGAGATGCAGAAAGACAAGGAGAAATTAGGAAGAAAGGGAGGGAGAATTCTTATTACTTTTAAGCTTATAATCACTTGATGTATGCCTATTATTTATAGGTCACAAGTTCTTAAAGTCTTTCTCAAGAGTTATAACAAAGATTAAATCTACATAATTTTACATCATATAACCTTTAGAGGTTTGGCCAAAAAAAAAAATACCTTTAGAGGTTATATGTATTAATCATGGAAAACTACCAAGAAGCTATTCAAGTGGTAGGTTACATAGGTTAGGTGAAGAAACTCAAGGGACACATCTTAGAGGATTATGGACATTTATACTATATTGTAATATTTATAACTCTAAGAATAAAATCCCTTCAATTTTGAATTCCATAAAGGTCATGATTATACATTTAATTATCAAATCAATAATAAGTAAAAATTACAAACTAATTTAATTAATTAATGAATTTAGTTTATTCATCAATCTCTCTCAATCACGTTTGTCCCCTTGAAAATTCCATAATGCTAAATTTCATTTATTGTATGAACTTAAATTTTGTATTTCCTAAAAATATTTGTGATATCTCCTCAAGTTCAACAACCAACAAATTCACATAAATAAAACCCCTCACTTTTGAATCCCTTAAAATTCCGGTTCTCTCCTCGAATTATGGATCACGCGTAAATCTAGGGATTGATATGAGATTTGAAAAATAAAAATTCGTAACAAAGGAGATAATTGGATAAACTCCACTGGTAAAATTCTAGGGTTCCTTGGAAAAATATTTTAGGTGCTTAGTGCAGAAAAATTGCTTGGGAGTTGGAGTGCTCCGCCTTCGGTTTGTTCTCCCTTCTTGACTGTTCAGATTTAATATGTTTTAATATGTGAGTATTTTTCTTTTTAAATAATGTTCGTTCATATGCGATTCTCAATTATTTACAATTGAATCATCATTCTTTTTTTGTTAATACGTTGGAGCAATTTTTCGAAATCAGAGCCGATGTGTTCGGTGTAAAATAGATTTATTCTGTGACTAAGAAAAACTTGAAATTTCTATATATTTTGATTTTGATTAAGGGAACTACCTGTGTAAAACTTGCAGGAAGTCTAGACCTATCCATTGTCATTCATATTATAGATATAGTTAATTTTATTTTTGTCACACCTTAGTCCCGTATAGATTTCATTCTTTAACGGTTGAAATGCTATATAGTTTGGCTTACGTTTCAAAAGTATTAGGGTTTATTTACCATTTATTATGTTAGAATCGAGAAACTGGATTTGAAGATTGAAAAGGTCAGGTATGCAGTTAGGAATAAGAAACTTCGAGTTTGACTTGAGTTTTCTATTTAGTTTGACTTATGGTTTCTTTTATTACTTCTTTTCTGTATAAAAATGATGCTTTTCAACTTTTTTGTTTGCGTCAGTTATTTACCTTTGCTATTGATATCACATTGCTATATGCACTTTGGTGGAATATCAATTACATTGGACTAACTTACTGCTTGAAGTGAGTTTATTTTATATTGATATGCTAGCTGCCCTGTCTTGTATTGTCAAGGTAAATTCTTCTAATGCTGAACAAGGTTGAATCTTTTTTGTAAGCTTGATTTGTTTGGCTGATTCCTTGTTTCCTAATTTAGTGCTCTTTTTGCTTAGTTGTTATAGGTGTCTTAGTTGTTTTGTCATCATCACCAGAGAAGAACAGGAAAAGGGATGGAGAAGTTGATTTATGTTCACCTAGCCACTTTGGGAAAGTCAAGAGATGACTGTTGCGCAGGTTCAACGAACGATTGGTACTTGATCAAACAAAGTGAGGGCTGTGATGGTGTTGAATTGACACCGGCTTTTGGAGATGCTCGTCACTGTGGTGTTGCTCTTTGGGATACCAATTGCGAAGTGATCGGTTCTTGCATTTATGTGATCGGTGGGGCTAGCATTTGGCAGGGTGAGGTCGGTTATGAGGGTTCTAATATGATTCATTTTATAGACACCCGCTATCCAAAAGATGGTTGGAGAACTTGCTGTACTTTGCCATTCATTCACAGTGATGGCGGATCCACTGTTGTCGATAATCAGTGGTTGTATGTTTTTGGTGGTAATCGCCATAATCACTGCCTTCCTGGGCAACCTTGGGGTTTTGCTGTCAATGTTAATGATAACAAAGTAAGAAAACTTGCCCCACCTGCTGATTTGGATTGTTACCCAACTTCTTCTACTTTATCCCCAGACCCAATTTTTTCTACATTGTCCCCAGGCACAGTTGTTGTCTACACATTTATACATGGCATTTTGTATGAACTAGATTGCAAGAATAGCACTTGGACTGTCGTGAAGAATTTACCTTACCATACAGGATGGTTGATTAATTGCACCACTGTTGTGGATGATGGGACTCTTTACATTTATGATTCTTTGCACTTCAAATTCACTTCTTATGATATTCGTAATAGAAAGGAACTTTATGCCGTTGATCTTCCCCATTCTTTTCGTTTTGCTTGTGAAATATTTGTCAAACTCATTGTCCTTTCCAAGAATAGGTTCTGCATTGTATGGGATCGGTGTGAAGACTTTAATAAACTCCTCATTTGTTACTCAAGATTCTCAGTTAGTTTTCATCTACCTGAGCCCACTATTGATCTCGAAGAGCATAGGGCTTTCCCTGTTGCTGGCTACAGTTTGCTCAATGTTGTGGCAGTGTAAGTTGGCCTAGAAATATGTTTTTAAATTTGCTTTTATTTTATTTCTGCATTCACCCTTTTGTTTTTATTCTCTCTTGTGTTGTGTCATGGGTTTGCTTCTATCTTCCGCAAGGATACCTATATTCCTCTCTATGTTCAATGTTGACTGATTTTGTTCATGTTTGCAGTGATCCAATTTCAGATGAGGCAAACAGCTCAAGCGTCAATAGTAATGCTGTCCATGAGTAATGGGAGGGATTCAGATGAATCTAATATGTTTGCAAAAGCGCCTGAAAACGTTTGTGAAGAAGCAACATAAAAAAGAAATCATGCATTGAATTACTTGTCAGATATACTTCTAGTATAAAAGATTCAATGAAATTAACGCTCTAAATATTTTGTGTAAATTCAAGCCAGTAAATTATAATTTATTGTCTCCATTACTATATGATTTCCCTGAAATTGCTAATAATTTGACACACACAACTTGGTGAGCCACATCACCGTTGGAGTCGTAATAAAGCTAGGCCACCGCTGGATGAAAACCTGAAAATAATTTGGGACAAGCAATGTTTAAATCAATGTGAACTTCATGATTTATGGCAATGATTTAATCTATTTATCACCAAATAGTTAGTCTAACGGTGTAAGGCCCCGCTAGATCTCTTGGGGTTTCGAGTTTGAGTCCTAGAGGAGGCACTTGTGTTTTTTTTTTTTTTGGTGAAGCCACGAACCCTGAATCTTGATTATTCGGTTGCTCGGATACCTGATAATAGAATTCAGAAAATACGTTGATGACCAGTTAATATATATATATATATAAGAATGATTTAATCTATTTACAGCTGACAATTTATATAATTGAAGTTCATTGGAAAATTTCATACTCATTTTTTGTATCAATCTGCCATTCATATAAAAGTATATACTTAGAGATGATGGTTTATCAAAACAAGATGATGGGAATTTTCTGTCAGAATAAGAAAAGAAGACCTATTAATTATGGTTATATGGTTTTGTTAAAAAACTTGTAACTGCTTGTGTATAGGTTAATATGAAAGGAAGAAATATTAAATAGCATTATATGATTTTCTTGATCCCTTGAATTTTTATATGTAGGATCTTTTTACGATGGTGTGATAGTTATATATCTAACTTTATGAAGCATCATGCTGTACTGCCATTTTGACATGCAAGCATGTCATGATGAGAGTGGAACCCATCCTTGATTACATTAGATAAGTACATTTTTTTCTTATTTATCCATGGGTATCTAGGGGTATTAACAATAGATTAATCCTAATATGGGGAATGTAGATCCATAATGGGGGGAACCTCACTACCTCTAAGTAATTAAATACATTAGATAAGTACATTTTTAGGTCTAACTAAATAAATTACTAAATGATTTTTAATTATATAATTAATAACTTATGCATTTAGTACCGTCATTGTATTGTATTTAAATAATAGGAAGATAAGTTCTTTGTTTGAAATGAGTCATGGATGTGGGAAAAATGAAAGTACTCATACCAGCAATTGTGCATTGTACTTTACTTTCCATATTCATCATTGTAAACAAAAACATTACTGACTACATTTAATTTAAACTGATGGAACATCAACAATAGGGGTTATTTGGTTTTGACAATTACAAGGATGTGCGATTGGTTTGTTTTCTCAGTTCTGGATCAGACTTGTGAATTTGTTGTTAGACTTGTTGCCTTATCTTTGATATGCTGTTCAAAATTTTTTTTTTTTTTTTTTTGCCTCCAAATGTAAAAGTGGATTGTCTGTGAAGTAATCTGTTTCACTTGTATAGTCATTATCTTTTTAACTGCATGTGTTTTTCTTAAGGTTCTAAAAATCAGATCAAACATTCAAGGATGAATTGGTTAGATCGAGATCAACTCAGGGTTAGATCGGTCTTAATCAAAATACATAATTTAATTAACAATATTTATATTTGATTATGGATATTTTTAATGAAATTTAAAGTTTGCTTTTAGGGAGTGGAGAACATTCATTGAGGTGGATCACTATTGGATATTGTATCTTATTGTATATATTATATAATATTTGATTATATTAGATTAATATTTTTTTGACCTTATTATGTTATATTAGTTGATAAAATATGATGCTCTAACAATAACATCTCATGGCTATATTTTTCTTGGCAAACAAAAATAAAGTATATCACACACTCACACATATTGCCACCATCTATCTCAGCAAATTGGCGCTTGGTATATGGGAATTTAAAACTTCAAGCTACTTTTACACTATATTTGGATGGAGAGAGAATTAGATGTAGAAAATGGAGGGAAGAGAAAAGTGGGGCAAGAATATTATTTGGATAGAATAATGAAAAGGAGTGGAGAAAATGTATGGCGTTTAGAATGATAACAAGACCTCATTTAATTATGAGATCCTTTTTCAAGTAATTTCATGAAAACCAATTCAAATAAAATTTAACACCATTAAATTAAATTTTAAAGTTAAATTAAATGAAATTATTTTTTGCATTTTATTTTAAAATCAAGATAACGAGAAAAATATATTTCCTTTTTTAACCCAAATAAAATATATTTTCTCAAAAACAAACATAATAAAATAAAAGTTACCATAAAAATAAATGTGTCAACTAATAATAACATTTTTGTATTTTGATTTATATAAAAAATCTTTAAAATATTCAAATAAATATATACATATATAATATGCACCATGATATGAATATTTTTGTTAGATGAAAAAAAAGTGGGGTAACAAAGCTCACAATTATACTAAAGGCATTTTTGCGACCCTCCTTTGCTAATGTTTAAGCTTTTATCACTACAATTTTCATTTCATTTCTAAAGTTTAGTATCAGAGCTCACACATGTTCAAATACCAATTCTACATTAATAGATTTGAACACAAAGGTCATTTAAGAAAGAGGGAATGATATGCCTCAGGTCCAAGGGTGTAAATTATGTTTGATCATGTGTCTCATAAAATCAAAAGAGACTAGTGGATCTTAAGTTTTTAGCACAATGTTTGGAATTTTGTTATTATACTTTCTCACTCATTTATAACCCACACCATTTTAAATCTCTTCACAAAGATTTAGATTTATATATGCGATTTTTGATTGTTTTTGGAATGAAACGAATGTGAACTTTTATGTGCAAAATTTGTTGATGGGAGTAAAATTAGTTCAAAAGGTGCACAATATGAAAAACACCAATAGATTTGGTTGCATAATAGAGGAACTGCCGTAACCACTATAACAATACTCTTAGAAAATTTCAACTTATAAGCAATCCAATATGTTAGCAAACTCGTCTTATTGTTATTTTGTCTAATCCATTCTTATTGGACATTATGTCTTGGTCCATCTCTTGTTTTATCTTTTTTAGTTATTTGCTAACGAAATTGAGAGAGCCTTGGATAAAAATTTTGGAATATGTGAAAATGTAGTTAAAGCCTTATGTTCTTTCATCATCTCCCACGAGACTAAAACTCATTCTATAGAACTATACATGTGAATAATTTATCACATGTGGTTTTCTTTCATTATAATTCCCTACTCACAATTTTCTTTCTCCTCGATATTTTTTTGGCAAAAATTGATTGCGGTAGCAGGTAAGATTTTTTCTCCTCCATAATACATATGTTGAAATCAATATATACACTGCAAAGTAGAAATGTTATGTGTAAAATATATGGTTGCTCACTTGCTTCAATTATATTAACGTTTATATGGCACACTGCAATTTTCAACTCTAATTAGTTCATCAAACAATGAACGCATATACTAGGGAACATTGCATAATAGGACAGCGGTTGCTGTCAAGTTCCTGGCGCCTAGTGCAGTTACAAAAAAAAAAGACTTCGTATTGGAAAGTTAGATTAGTTAGTTAATCATAAAAAGGTTAGCTACTAAAGGATTCTATACATGCCACAATATTATCATAAAATGTTGGATATTTTAGTGTTGGATTTCATGATTTTTGAGACTTGAAAATACTCATGTTGATGTTGGAAATAAATACAAACTTCTTGAAAACTACCCATGTTTTTGGAAAATCCAATTGTGAAACGTTAGATGTTTTAGTTTTGGATTCCATGATTTTTGAGAAAATATGTTGGAAAGAAGCACAAATGTGTTGGAAAGACCCCACATATGTCTTGGATTCTAATTACAAAATTCAATAAAAACATTTTGGTCAGTAGCTGATGGAAAACATGGCCGTGCTATCACTATTGTAGGAAGCATTTTTCATATCTGTTATTTTAGGGTTTTTCACGTCAGTTCTGAAGGGGATGTCAATTTGGTTGACGTAGAAAAAAGGACTTTTCAAGTCTGTTGATTAACGGACGTTGAAAGGCAACTTTTTATGTCCATTATTAGCTAATAACAGACGTATAACTTCCCTCAAAAGACCCCTCTCAACATCTGTCATTAATTGTAACAGGCGTTGACATGAGACTTTTCATGCCAGTAATTAGCTAATAACCGACATTGGTTTTACCTCAAAAGGCCTTGTCAATGAATCTTTAAAATGGATGTCCACTAAAAATATACAATTTAAATTTCCATACACTCAATCATATGTTTTTGCTTTATCATTGTCATTAATCGCCCAACTAAAACCTAACCTTTAGTTTTCTCATTCTTTTTAAACTAAATAAGTTATAATTTGTAAATCTCACCACATAGCATAAGCATCATCAAACAAACAAGTCATGGTCATGGACCATTACTTTATTGCTTAATTACTAAGCACTACAAAAAAGGCAGTATATTACTAACGTAATATTTTTAGTCACAAATTTGCAATGGATTAAAGATGGAAAAATTCCATGATTAATTCTGTCAAAACTTTTATTAACTGACAATATCTTTTACGTAGGTAATTTTCAAGGGACTAGTGACAAAGATTACAAAATTAGTGAAAGAATTAGGCATGGATTTTTATTCTGCCACAAATTACCAGCAAATCTTTTTGATGGAATCCCATCGATAAATTTTTTTGAAAAATATTACTTATTTCATTATAATAATCTACATAATATAATAAAATCAGAAATTATTTAAATGAAGAATATGTATAATAAAAATGATTTTAAATAAAAATAAATATCTAAGAAAATAAAAATTATATATGAAGTTTAATTTTGCAATAAAATACTCTATACATGCTAAAAAAATACTATATAAAAAAATATCAAATACAAATAAAAATTAAATAATATGTTAATTATTAATACATATGTGTAATAAGAATGAAAAAAAAATATTATAACAATTATATAAAATAAAAATATTTATAAAATTTTGAATGAATAATCTATATTAATAATTAATAATTGTTTAGTAATATGTTAACTTAAACAAAGTGTAAAGTATGAATACGTTTTTATTAATTTTTGGATCATATATATAGATATAATTTTGCAAATATGATGAATAGGGTCATCACAGCTCATCAACTTGTTATTGCATGGTTGGGTAGCATTGACACATGGCAGCAGATGGGAATGAACAAGTGGTTTTGGAGGTGGTCGGCCGGCAATGATGCGTCCGTCAGAGACTCAGACACCACTTGACAATGGCTTGAGATGCTATATGCCATTTTAAAAAAAAAAGAAAAAAAATAAATTATCAACGAATTTCTATAGGCAATTTTTGACAAAAAAATTTATTAGTAATTTGCAATGGAAATTTTTCTGTTAGAAATTTTTCTGAATGAATATTCCATCGGTAAATTTTGGGCAAAATTTATCGACGGAATTCCGTCAGTAATTTTCTACGATAATTGAAGCAAGCTAGCAATCATATTTTAAATACACGATATTTCTATTTTTGCACGATAGATATTAATTTCAATTTCAACATGTGTATTATGGGGTAGGAAAAATCCTATCGCCCTATAGAACAAGCATTAATCTCATATATAGGAGATGATAAAAAAACATAAGGCATTAAATACATTCCCCACATATTACAACATGTTTCTAATAATGGATTAGACAAAACAACAATAAGACAAATCTTCTAACATTGTGGGTTACTTATAAAATGGAATCTAATAAAGGTATCGTTATAGTGATGACGGACATTCCTCCAGTATTCAGCACCTCCAAATTGTGCATATTTTGAACTATTTTTATTCCCATCAGTCCATCACCACACTTTGTACATTTTTCACCCTGTTTTCTCTCAAATAATATTTTCTAAATTAAAGTATTCAGTTTGGGGGCAAATTTATGTTATAACCATTTTGAATGGAAGTTAGTAATGAACTTATACTTTAAGTTGACATTCTTTTCATTCCAAAAAATGTTGTAAATTGCTCATATTAACCGAAATCTTACCGCATAGATCCAAAATAGTGTGGGATATAAAAGAAAGTCACAAGTGATAAATTATTCACATGCAGCTCTATAAAACGAGGATTAATCTATTCTCATGGAATGTTATGAAATAACATAAGTCCTTAACTACATTCCCACATATTCCAAAATTTTCATCTAATACCATCTCAATTTGGCTAACAATAAATTAGAAAAGATAAAACAATAAATGGACTAGGACAAAATGTCCAATAAGAATGAATTAGACAAATTAACAATAAGACATTTTTGATAACATAGTGCCTTACTTATAAAATGAAATTTGCTAAGAGTATTGTTATAGTGGTTATGACAATTCCTCCAGTATGCAATCAAATCTAATGTAGAGATTGAAAACATGCTGGAATATAAATAAGCAAAAATGATGAATAATGAAATGCTTACTATTATGTCAAAAGCTTATGTTGGTATCAAACATGGATCTCTTTCAACCTTATGGGCCCATAACCGAATCTAATTTACAGCCATAGATACATGGCATATCATTCCCTCCCTTTTAAATGACATTTGTGTTTGGACTTATTTTGACGGAAATAAGATTTGAACACGTGTGTACTCTGATACTAAACTTTAGACATTAAATGCCAACTTTCATGCTAAAAGATTAAACTAGTTGCTGGGGAGGGTCACAAAATTGCCTTTGCTATAATTGTGCGTTTTATTATACTGAATTGTTTTTTAAATATGACAAGATTGTCCTTATCATGCTGCATATTATATATCTATTTATATTCTGCAATTTCAATTTTTTTTTTTACAGAAATATAATACTAGTTGCCTTAACATAACTATTATAAATGCAAATTCACCTTATATTTATTTGAACTTTTTTTGAATTTTTATATAAATGAGAATATAAAGTTGTTATTTTTATTTTTGACATTTTCATTTTTATTGTAATTTTTCTTTTATTATTTTAGTTTTTGAGAAAATATAGAGTATTTTATTTTGTTAATAAAGGAAATATATTTTCTCCTTATCTTTATTTTAAAATAAAATACAAAAACAATTTCATTTAATTTAAATTCAAAATTTAATTGAATGGTATTAATTTTCATTTGAGTTGGTTTTCATGGAATTACTTCAAAAAGGAATTTCCAATTAAATGGTGGTATTGTTGTCCTTGTAAATGCCATAGATTTTCTCTCCTTCTTTTCACTATTCTCTCCAAACACAAAGAAGATTAATATTCTTTTCTCACTCTTCCCTTCCTTTCATTTTCTACTAATAATTTTCTCTCAATCCAAATATAGGGTAAAGGTAGCTTGCTGTTTTAAATTCCCCTAGCAAGGCCAATTTGATGAGATGGTGATAATTTAGTGTGTGTATATATATATATATGTGTGTGTGTGTACTTTTATTTTTGGTTGCCTGGAAAATATAATATATTTTTATTATAGCCATGGGAAGTTATTGTAGAGCATCATATTTTATCAACTAATCAAACATAATAAGGTCAAAAAATGTTAATATAATATAATCAAATATTTTATATATATATATATAATAAGATACAATATCCAAAAGTAGTCCACCTCAATGAATGTTCTCCACCCCCTGAGAGCACACTTTGAATTTCATTTAAAATATTCATAATCAAATACAAATATTTTTAAGTATGTTATGCTATTTTAATAAATACAGGTCTAAGCTCGAGTTCACCTCGATCTAACCTAACCAATTGACCCTTGAATGTTTGGTTTGATTTTTAAAGCATTACAATAAACACATGCAGTTTAAAAGAGAAAAAACTATACAAGTGAAAGAAATCACTTCACAGACGAACCATCTTTACCTTGGGAGGCACAACACAATTTTGTACAGCATATCAGAGATAAGGCAACAAGTCTAACAACAGATTCACAAGTCTGATAATTGACAAAACAAGTCTATATTTTTGGTTGCTAAATAGAGTGGGTATAGTAAAGTGACTGGAGAAGATGAAGACCAGCCCTCTATTCCTTGTGCCACAATGTCAATTTGTTGTTGGAGAGTGCAAAGAGATGCCTCTCTAATTGGTCAAAACAGCCGTTTGCATCAAGATCTTGCTGTTTCATGTGAGTTGCCAAACGAGTAGCCATGAGAAGCTTTCGGATCTCTATCTGAGTAGCCAAATGCTTGACCGATGCTCCAGCTCATCAAGTTGAGCATTATAAAAATAATTGGCCATCGGGAGAGGATGTTGAATGAAAGCATCAATATAATGGTGATAACTCGAAAAATAGCTCAGATGCACAATGTATTGTTGAAAGAAATAAATATAATGCTTAGATATTGTATTCCTGATTTATGTCAAATTCCAGAATGTAAGAAGATAGTCACACAGTGCACAAGAAAATAAGTAAATATTCCAGAGTAACAGAAATGGGAAGGAGAAGAAGAATAGCCACAACTATAAACCTTACATTGCTCTTGCCTTCTTATGACTTGGGCCTGGGCCAATTTCTTCCCCAACCATAGTTCTTGGCCCAGCATAGTAAAATTTGTGTTAATGATAAAATGATGAAATAATATCAATTAAGTAAGGGAATTGAAAATTAATAATAGGTCCCATATAAAAACCTTAATTAAGATGAGGTCCCACAAAATCACGTATTTAATCTCAAATCCCACGAAATTGTTATTGCCTGATCATAAGTTGTTATCATCAGATCAAAAGTTGTTACTAAGCAAGAATTTAAAAGTTGTTATCGTGAGGCAAAAGTTGTTATCGTCTGATCAAAAGTTGTTAGTGACCAAGAATTTAATTCCCGCTTAGTAACAACTTTTGACCAATTGATAACAACTGTTTGGCCTGATGATAACAACTTTTGACTGACGTTCACAACTTCCTAGCAGGGACCTCAGATTAATTAAGCGATTTTGTGAGATTTCATCTTAATTTTGTTCCTTACATAGGATCTATAATTAATTTTCCCATTAAGTAAAATAGGTTGAGTTTCTGCCTGAACCTCTTAAATTAAAGTGAACAACTCATCCATCACGATCCTCTTCTCAAGCCATGAAAGAAACTAGCGAGATAAAAGCTAGAGATTGGCTTCTAGTCTTGCACAAATCGCTTTATAATGGCTTTAAATCACCATTCTTTCAAGAAATTACTTTTTAAAATATAATCAAGCACGATATCTAAATACATAATTCGGTTTATAATTATTTAAATAAATTATTTTAATTATTATTTGTTATATTTTTGCTGATATTAATTTAATATATTATATGAAAGTATGTTTTGCAAATAGGTTATAATTTTCAAAAATAATGATAACTACTTTCAAAGGTTATCACTGTTCGTATAAATTTGTTTTATAAATAAAATATTTTCTTATTTACCAAATTTTTTTAAAATGTTTACATATATAATTATTTTTTTTGGACAGGTTCCAATTAATAAATTTTTTTCTATGAATGCTTCAAAAATATTCTCGATTTATTATTACTAAAATCTGACAAAATCTTTTGTAATAGAGATAATTTATTTGTTCAAAAGATCGAATTATTTTTTGGGCTCTTATAAAATCTGTAAATGTAAACTTATTTTTGGATCGATTATAATTATTCAATATAATATTTTAATTTTTATAGACCTCATTTAAATCCATCCGAAATACTCAAATTTAAATTTGGGCCCACACATTCAACAAATCTTTAATAAGTCCAAAGGATTTTTTATTCGTTGATTTAACATGTATGCCCTATTATAAAATATGTAGAACTGTATTCTATAAATGTAATTATTTTATTTAATGATTATTTTATAGGACAAAACTTAGGTCCAATGAGGCAATAAGAAAGTGCCACCTATGTTATTTATCCGCATCGTCACCCCTTAAACACCTTAAACTGCCATAGTGCCATTAGCCCACCGAAAGCTTTGAATAGAATGGTAGTTTAATTATGTGACAGACTATATTGGAATTTGGAACAGTGATAATGGGCTAGCCTTGATTGGAGCATTTGAGACAAAAACCACGCAACTGCAGTATTCTTGTGGGGAATTATTGTCGTTCATCAAGAGAGAAGACGAACATATTGGAGTGCTTCTACAACACCTTGCCAGAGGCACAAGGAGAGAGCAGCAATGATGTACATGGCCATCGGAAATTTCAAAGAGGTTAAAGGGCGACATGGAAAAAAAAAACCATGTAAAGTCGACCTATTTAACAGAAGGGCATATAGGTAAAATCAACAGATTCAAAAATTCTTAATCAAATATATTGATTTGATTAGAGATTTGTTGAAAGCACAAGCTCAAATTTGGCTTTGAACATTTCAGATATATTTAAAATGGGATTCTCCCTTACAATTATTCATGATTTTATTATAAATATTTTTTGAGTTAATAACGTGAGAAGTTTTGATATGAATCCGCTTACTTGTGATTTGACTAATCACAAGCAACACCTTAAGAATTTTTAATATGATATGGAGAACTTTAATCTGATGTGATGGTTGTGCGAAGAAAAAAAAATCAAGGCTCATATTTTATTTTCTTTGTGGGAGGTTAAAAAATCAAAGTTTCATAGTGCAACATCATATTAAAATTGTCCACATCAAATTAAAAAAGTTTTGATGTGTTTGTTTATTATTGGTTACACTACAAATGATGAGGCAGACGAGAGAATATTTGTATATACTCTCAACGTGTCATCTCATTTAAACTCTAAATCAATGAAAATACAATAAGTCGGTTGAGTTTAATTTAGATGAATCTTAATCCAACCACCATAAAGTCAGTGGAGTTGTTGTGCTATTATTGGTTCAGAATTTAAATGGCACTCTGGTGGAGCCTAGCTGCTACTCCATGGGAAGGACAGCAACCAAGGTGGGAAGGAAAGAGGCCATGGATTTGGGTGGAAGGAAGTGAGAAAAATGAAGATGGAGATGGAGAAGAGAGAGAGCTAAGGATTGGAAGTGAGTGGTGGCTCCAAATCTGCCCTAGAGGGTTGTAACTTTCGAGTTTATGTCCCCAAAGTCGGGTTAAGTGAGTGGGTATTGGGTTATATCCGGATTGGGCCCAAAAAACGTGAGCTGAATTTCTGCAGACGCGTATAGTTCACCGTCTACTTCGCTGCGGCCGAGGTAATGATGCTTCTAGTTGTTTCTGACTTGGCTCGCCGTGCGCTCGCCGCGGCGAGGTAATGATGCTTCAGATGTTTCTGCCCCTTAGAAAAGCCTTTCTTCTTCGCCCGGAATCTGATCTTTGGTCCTTGCTCGACCCTGTAAGTAAAAATAAGACAAAACCAAGATCAAATAGCCTTATAAATTAATCAATGCAATTAATCTACAATTATGGCTAATTAATCCTAATTTTACACTCATTTCTTTTGAAAGTTTTAGACATTCAATTAGACATTATTGGACCAATATCGCATTTCAATCATGTTAATTACCTCAAATTAAGCATATCAAAACGTTACAAATAAGAGATTTGTCACACTCCTAGATTATATATGTATTTTTCCTGTGACATATGATAAACAACATATAATTAACAAAATAATAACATGTATCATATTTTAATTAATTGTCAGGAATTATTATTAAATAGATAACTATTTTCAAAAATACTTTTAGTAAACTCAATATACCTATAAATTTTTTTGTTAAGCCTAATTATCTTGAAACTTAAAATTAATTTTTGAAGTTGGGTTTTGTTAGCATATTTTTTTAAACAATGAAATCTACTTCCATCCATCATAAGGTATGAAATCATTTTAACAATATTATAGAGATGGAATTATATACTTATATTTGCCTCTAATTTGATAGTATAGTTAATCTAGAAACTCCATCCTAATACTGTATTTGTTACAATTTAGATCTAAATAATGAAAGGCAAAAATCTTTCAAGGATATATCATTACTGTTTTTAAGTAGTATATTTAAATTTTGAAAGCATTTGAGAAATGAGGGGATATATGTTGATTCTTTTTTTTTTTTTAATCAGCAAACACTTGTATTAATTTTATGACAGCTAAAGAAGAAATGTAGTACAAAGAAAACATGATAATAAAACTACTATCCAATTCCCAATCCAAGGACAGAAGATTCAGCACAAGAAGACATCGCATCAGTTCCATGAGCATAAGTTAGAAGAGTAGACAAAAGAAGTGATAGTTTATATACCCACCCCACAGGACACACTTCTTTACAAGCCTCTGCTGCAAGCTAATTAGCGGTAGAGTTTCCTTGCCTGAGAATAAAGGAAATGGTAAACCCAACCTGTGATGCTAGAAGAATAATGATGTCTTGTGTTATACTTCTGCTCTTCCACTCATAAAGGGGAGGATTTTTCGACTTCACACAAGAGACAAGATTGAGGGAATCGGTTTCAAACATAACCTTGACATAACCCAAATCTGTAGCAATCATCAGCGCCCTCTTCAAAGCCAAAGCTTCAGTCATAAAAGCAGATATAGTCTTTACCTTATCAACAAATCCCCATTTAAAACAACATGATTCATCTCGGCAAATGATACCTATGGCTGCAAATTGGGAATTTGGGGAAAAGGCTCCATCCGTATTTATTTTAAGATGTGAATGAGATGGAGGTTGCCAACATGAGTTTGTACTTTGCTCACTGTGGGAAGTGTTTGGGAAAGGTACAACTGAATGCCAGTATTCATTATGAAATTGAGAAGCCAAAAGAATAACCTGCATCGGATCCGGATCCACACCATTGAAAACTTTGGCATTTCTATGCTTCCAAATCAACCAAAGAATCCAGCAAACCTGAGATACTGCATAGTTGTGGAGACCATGGGTACTGTCTGTAATTTGCTGCCACCAGAAGGTAAAATTTGTGATGATTTCATCACTCATTTTGGCACCAAGACAACTACCAAACCAAATACATCGGGTCCAAGGGCGACATCACCAACTGATTTGAATATATTAATTCAGCAGGGATTGTATGTTGCCCAGCAATACTGGGAAGTGATCCACGAGGGCCCTTCCCTTCCTATTATCCAATATAATCCTTCAAATGGCCGTACCTTGCTTTTACACTTTAAGGGGTTCAGGTTCAGGTTTGATCTAAGTTTTTTTTCCACTACAGTTGTATTATATATATATATATGGATCTCCATTATAAATTATAAATATAAATTTAGATGGTGACGTGGCTTTGGTTTTTATCGGGTTCAGGTTTGAGCTAAGTTTTTTATCACTCTCACTGTATTATGGAGCTCCATTATAAAATTAGATGGTGACGTGGCTTTGGTCTTTATTGGCCTCATTTTATTTTGGTGGTGATCACGTCATGTTAGTCTGTTCTCCTTCCTCATTAAATGTTAGGCTGTTCTCCTTCCTCATTAATACCCGTTGTTGGTGAAGTGCTCTCTTTGGTTCCCTCCCCTCATCAGTTCGGTTCATTCTTCCATGCTCTTTTTAGGTCTACGTTATCTTTCATATATATGGGCCGATTAGTTTGTTTCCTTTCCGATGGAGTTCGAAGTAATTCGTCGGGAAGTCAAGCGTCCGAGGGTTGAAGGAATGGTTGCCTCTGTTTCGCCAGCTCGGGTTCAGTCTCTAACTGATCTCCCTGGCGACATGTTGGTCGAGATTATGAAAAAGGTTGGTGAGGGCTCATATCTTGAGTTCATAAGTGCCAGCCTAACTTGCAAGGCCTTGAGCAATGCTGGTGGGGACATTTGCGTGGTGAGACGTCTATCTTTCCGTCGTGTTCCATTGTTCATTGATGACCAGTATCCGTGTCTTGGGCGTGTTGTTAATGTTGCTCTGGCTGAGGGGAATCAGAGGGCTTTGTTCCGCCTGGGTGTTGTGCATTCGCTTTGTGTCGGCAGGGACTATCAGTATGGCTGCCATTTGATCAGTAGGGCTGCCACCAAGAAGCTGCACAGGGCTATCTATGTTCTAAGCTTGCTTCTGACGGCCCATTCTGGAGGTGCTAATTTAAGGTTTGAGTCATTAGCTGTGAAGGTCTGGAATAAAATATATGATGAGCCTAGGATTGGGAGAATTAGAAAGAGGATGCAGAGGTGGTTTCCGCAGCTTAAGGAAAGATTGGTGAGGGGTTCTGTTTTCCGCGTTAATGCTTATACTTGTTGTGCTTCGTATTCTCCATCTGGTGGGGTGCCTTTGAGTTGTGCAAGATGCCGTCTCGATGTTGAGTTCGAGTGGTTTGTTAGCTCTCTTGGTGGGAATTTTCTGCTCCGTCAGTGATGCCGTGTGGTCCGGCTGTTATGTCTTTGCAAGGGTGTTTTTGTTTTCAGTTTTTTAGTTTTGGGTCTTCATGTTTTCTTTTCCCTGTTCTGATGTTGATTGCATTTGTTGTGGGATTGGAGGTTTTTTTCCCCTGTCAGTATTTGCTATCTATGAAGTGAAAATGTATGTTTTTTGTTTTCAGTTATTCATTTGTTCTTTTGTTTGGTTGTCTGCTGAACAGCAAGAATTAGTCTGCAAAAATGGGTAAGATTAGATCTAACTCCTTCAGTTTTATGTGTTATTCGGCTAATTGGCCTTGGTATAACAAAGTTACGTGATTCTACTGCATAATTGGTCCACCAAGGTTGCTTAATTATATTGGTTTAGCATTGTTTCGTGGTTGTAAAAAGTGGAAGAGTGGCAGGGATTGTTCTTGGATACTGGATGAAAATTGTTATTGGGTATTTCACTGTTATGTGCTAATGGATTAATTGAAGGATTATATTGGATGGGTCATTTTATTACTTTTGTTTTGGAGTAAATTAAAAAAAAACTTAGTTGACGGAATACACGTACAAGAGGTCTCTACTTATATATATATATAGATGTAAATTTTAGGCCATTTATTTTAGATACATCATGGTATATGTATCTCCAGGAACATAATCTTTGGCAAAAATATGTTAAACGTGATAGGCTATTTTATTGAGCTATCGATTTATTTTATTTCATGTATCATTTTTTAGTTGATTAAATGTAGAATTAATTTTAGCAGTTTTTAGACGTATCGGATAATCTGTAAATTTATTTTGTGGGTTATTTCTAATTGTCTAATTAATTTTTGGCAATTGTATAACTATTTATTAATTTGCAGGATATAATTTAAGTTCAAATTAAAATATATGCTAAATTAATTTGTTAAGCAATTTCTGGATACATGAAATAATGGGAGGATTTCAGTTATTTAGTCAATATATAGTTGATTAATTCACTTGTCTAAAATTCTCATTAAGCTATTTGTTGTTTGCGTGCAGTCTTGAGTGGAATAGAACTACCTTGTATTTCCTGAGTAGCCCACAAGTATTAGGAAATATGAATGCATTCTATGTTAACCAGTTTAGGATGAATATATGCTAAACTAATATCTTTGCCCACAGGTAGATATCAGTGATATATATTTATAATTGCTGCACCAAGGTTGTTTGATTCTATTGGTTTAACATTGTTTCATGGTTCTAAGGAGTGAAACAGTGGCAGGTATTGGTCTTGAATACTAGATGAAAATTGTTTTTGGGTATTTCACTGTTATGTAAAGAATTTATCATATTTTTCCAATGCAAATTTCGTCTAACTAATGGTTAGAATTTGATAGATAGAGATAAAAATAACCCAAGAAATAGTATTATAATGAGAAAGGAATATAATTTTCAACTTAAAGAAATGATACAAAATCTGATAAAACTTTTACACACACACACACACACACACATATCTCAATTTGGTAATGGTAATTGGGTAGCTGTGGAGTAAGCATGAAATTCTACCTGGAGTGTCATAACTAGAGTGAAGCTGGAAATAGCCATTCAGGAAATTTTCAAAGAAACCCAGAGGCACAATTAAAAATGTCAGGTGGCTGATTTAAAAATAAAAAATTATTTTGCCAGAATGATGGTTCATTTCATAAGAACAGAACACCAAAAGTTGAATGGGGGAAAAAACTATCGCTTGCAAGCGGCATTTACAATATTCAAGAATCATGATGCGCAGCTAATTTTAATCCAAGTCGCAGAATGTTAACAATCCTCCGAATCAGGACATCCATAATCTTGGACCTGCCGGGTCCCGATCTGAAACAGAACCTTGGTTAGCAAGCCTCTGAATGCGGGAAGAAAATTCTTCATCCTGCAAAATATTGATATACTTTAGCTATTGCAGGGGAAAACAAAAGAACAAATCGAACTAAATATACTTCAAAAGATGGAGAAACTCTTTTCCAAACATAATAAAAATTCAAAACTTATTGAATGAGAACCAAAGTTAATACACCAATAGCAAGGAATTTAACGGTGTAAATCATAGAGTGCCAAACCAAAGGAGGAACTTCGTAGTATCTTTTATTTTTTACAATATAAGAATACATCTAACATAGGAAGGAAGAGAATAAGATGTTATATTCATAAACAAAACAAAATAAGATGTTGAAGAGTGAACAGAGTTATGTGATGTGTCTAATAGAATTAATTAGCATCTGTAACTTCAACATTTAATGTATGATTTTTATTCGGTGGCTAAAAAGATTTGGATTCGCTTCAGTCTCTCTCATTGGAGAATCTTCCAGTTTCTTATGTATATTGATTTTGCTGTCACATATTCCAACAGGCAAAAACATTGCATAGTCTGACTATATTTTAGTCAGTGTGCTGAGAATCCTAATGTCACTCCTAATTTCAAGGAATCTCTTTATATTCTTCTTGAGTTCCCAACAGTCACTGGGTTAATATGCTGCCTTAATACTTCCTTGTGTCATTTATCTGTTCTATAAATAAACTTTGATTCCCTCTCTTGCTTCTCTCTATGTATCATACTTTTGTTTTTGTTCCTGCAGAAGTGTTTTCTTTCAATCCCTTTCAATGGCGATGGTGTTGCTGAAAGATCTAACTTCGAAAAAGGAGACTTGGATTATTACAGTGAAGGTCCTCAGGAAATGGAAAGTTCATAGGAGGGCTCCTCCATTCACTCCATGGAAGTTATCCATGATGCTGTTAGATGACGAGGTTTGCGACTCTGCTGTTTGTGTTGTTGTTGTGGGATTATTTTTTTTCCCTTCTTTTGCTTACAAAATTTTTCCTTATTGTGTGATGCAGGGCACTAGGATAGAAGGCTACACAAATCTGAAAATTCTGATGGACAGTTACCGCACTTTTCCTGTGGAGGGAGAAACATACCAGGTGGAAAATTTCAAGGTTATTGGAAATCGTGATGAATACAGCTATACAAGCAACCCTCTGAAATTAGAATTCAACCCGTCAACTATTTTCAGACCAATGCAAAATCGAATCAGTGCAGATGAGTACAATTTTGTTCCTATAAAAAATATTTCAAATCGAGCTGCCCATAACACCGAGCTAATAGGTATATTATGTGACAGCATTTTGTTAGTTTGTGGCTTACACTTTCTATTTCTTACTATGTGTTTTCTTTTCTAGACATCCTTGGTATTTTGCGGACATTTGGACAGTTGGAGGAGCAGGGGAGGGATTATGATACGAATGTAAGATTGAATTTCACTTTAGCTGATCTAGAGTGAGTACTCCTTTTCCACTTGCTTTGTTTTAGCTTTCCATATACACTGCTCTTTCCCAATTTTCCCAAGCTTCATTATTCATCCTTTTCGGGTTGATTCAAGCAGGGATAATACGGCCAACGTTAATGTATGGCAATGTTGCAGAAAAAACATTCCGCAACAAACATGTCACTATGAAACCACCTATTGTCGTCTTGGCGAGGTTTGTCAGAATCAAGGAAAGGGGAGGTCAGAATTTATACTTGCTATGTTATTGTGCTCACCTGTGCTATTGTCATTCTCAAAGCAGTCATTATTTAATATCACAGGGTTTGCTGGCCTAACAAATGCATCTGAGGCAACACACGTTGTTTTCAACCCTGACATGCCTGAGGCTGCGGCCCTGTTACAAGGGTACTTACATTTCCAGACTTTAATACTCATTGGTGTTTTGCATGAAATGTTGTGTCCCACCTTACATGTTTTCTACTATAGTATCTACAACAATCCCACTGCTACTCAGGCATTTTCTGAGGTTGGGGAACCAGAACCTGAAAACATGTCCCCGGAATCTATGCTGCTTCACCCTAGAAGATTCACAATAGCCCAAATAAAGAATATGGAGCGTGTAAGAATTTGTCCCTTCTACCATGTCTTCCCTTTTCTCCTGATGTTTGTTGAGTCGTAGTCTCTGTCATATATATCCTGTGCTTCGTGTTTTTCCCTTGATTCCAGCCCAGAGATGTTGTGACCAAGGCGACAATTGAAATGGTGGAAACCTTTCCTAATTGGAAATATGAAGGTTGTACCTGTAATTCTAAACTCACCTTGCTGGAAAACGACAAGTTCACATGCAAAAAATGTCCTGGGGAAATAACTATTACAGAACCTAAGTATGTCAAAGCAGCCTATCCTATCATACTATTGTTGTTTTCCACGCACAGGAGCTGCACTAAAACTTATATTCTGTGTATATTGTGTCATGTAGGTATGCAGTGCATTATAAGATATCTGACTCCACGGATCAATGCTCCATTGTTTTTTTTTAACAAGGAGGCTGTGCACCTATATGGGAAGACTGCTCTGGAATTGCAGCAAAAACTACAAAGGGTACATTCCTCGCCTAATATTTTACAAAGATGAATGCAATATGAGGCATGTATTGAAAATGTGTAGCTCATGATTGCCCTTATATTTTTTCATTCCAGAAAAAAAGGGGAGGTTCTTTTCCTTCTAAGCTGAGTAAAATTATTGGGATGGAAATGGTTCTCCTATTAAGAATGAAAAGTTACAATAAAACCTACCCTCAGAGCAGTATTGCGGTGGGGCAATTCTCCGCTGACCCAGAACTCTTGCAAAAATTTACATACTCCAATGAAAGCTTCCTTTCACAGATTCCCCAGGTCAGTTGATGTATACTGCCACTCTGTTCCTGCTTTATTGTTATAGTTCACGCCTAGGATGCTTCTAACCTCAAGTTTTTAATGTTTATTTAATCCAGGACACATCCCTTGATCCAGGCTCCTCCCAAACTTCAGTTGACAGCTCCCGCCTCAACTTCCAACCTCATGCTTACACCTCATTGGACTCTGATTCCTCTCCAGCACAAGCAACTAATAACTTGCCATCCAAGAGAAAGGAAAAAACACAAGATCTGTCAGAATCAACCTACGCAGTCAGATTTGAACATGCTTCCCCGGCTCATGACAGGTCAAAGAGTAGCACTGCGGGTACCAAGAAAGAAAAACTTAGCTGAAAGTTGCAGCTGTCGTTATCCATGAAACTATTTTCCCTGGCTTTGTTGCGTTTAAGCTTTATGATAGTTTGTACATATATTAAGAATTGTCATTTTACTCTCTTTCTACTTGGTCTCACTTTGTTTTGGGTGTTTAAATTTTATGCAGATATGTATAGTTACTGAAAGCTCTAATGTTCCCCGTTTTATGTATCAGGCATCTTATCGTGTTCACATTTATCTAATAAATTTTTTTTACCCCCTTTGCAATCTATGGTTATCAAACCAACAGCAAAATATCATGATTTTTTAAAAACCAGCAAATTGGTTATCAGAAGATAAAACAGGGAAAAAAGTTGCCCCAAACAACAGCCAATTCTTAATAAGGAAAATAGGAAAATGCAATGACCAGAAAACCAGCTAAAGGTAAATTGAAGAACAATACAGAAATTATCAACAAGAACAAAGAATGAATGCCAAAGAATATATGAGAATCATATTCTTACAGTACTATCAGGAAAAAGGCGGAAAGCATAAGATTAAAGCAGATTGGATGATATATGTATTCTTTTTACAGTGTTACTTAAGGAAATAAGATCATTGGTTATTTTCAGTGATATGCCTCACAGTGCTTTATTGTTGCTAAGTTATTGTGAATGATGTCTGATAATGCTCTGCACTTGCTATGTGTTGTATTATTATGAGTTGGTGGTTTATCCGTTTTCATGTCAAGAAATGTGATTATAGAATCTGCTATTTGTTTGTTGAACTGTTTTGTTGACATTGTACATTGATTCTGCAGTTGATAAGCATATTTCTCGGTTTTGCCATTTTAGCCTGATCATGTTTGTTCTCAGAAGAAACTGATTTCTCAAATTTGGAACAATATCCATATTGAAATATTCTTCTCCATATATATCTTTTTGACATTGTGTTATTTTATTAACTTGACCGTACTCATTGTGAATGTGCCTTCTGTAAGTTACCACTTGCTCTTATCCAACTTCTCTCTGTCCAAGAATTTCAAAGTAATCGATCCAGGTTGCTGTATCAAATTTGTTTTAGGTATCTTTACCTTTTGTTGCTACTTTGAATATATTCACTTTGAACATTAAAACTTGATATAACAGACAATTATTAATAATAAGGAAAATAGGAAAATACAGTGAGCAAAAAACCAGCTAAAGGTAAATTGAAGAACAATACAGGAGCTATGAGCAAGAACAAAGAATGAATGCCAAAGAATAAATGAGAATCATATTGTTACAGCGTTATCAGGAAAAATGCAGCCAAGATAGGTGTAAAACAGGCTAAATAAATTATAAAGAAAAGCCACATTTCAGTAAAAGAAAATATAGAAAAAAATTATGTATTAAAACACTCAACTTCGTTGTATTCTTAGACAAGAGGCTTTCGAAGAAAGAAAGACTATTCTTTATTATCATATATAATTTGTGTTCCAATATTGTATATATCCTACATGGATATGTGCTGGGTCGGGAGGATTCGAACCTTCAAATAGCAGGACCAAACCCATTGCCTTATCACTTGGCCACGCCACATTTTCAATTCCTGTTTGACGCTGCTAAACATTTTTGTTGATAGTCCCTGTTTCTTACAGTTAACACCACCCACAAGATTCAAGATAATTAGCATCTAAATTATAATACCATGCTAAAGGAAAAAAAAATGCCGTTTCCAAATCTAAGCAGTGATCTTCCTTTTATCATGCTAACAAGCAGCATAATTTAAAGAGAATAGAGAAAACTGCTCCCAAAAGAAAAAACATCCATAGTATTTTTACAGGACATAATATGCACATAAAAGTAATTGTAGATTTCATAAATAATTCCTATATTATAAACTTATAGAGAAAGAAGTGCATGTGCTTGCTGCCTCTGTTTCTTATTTTGTATACAAAATAGCATGCTTCGTATTCCGGATCACCATAATTTGATAGATTACAACGTAATGGTGAAAGAAATGCAAAGAGTTAAATGCCATGGAAACTGTATCAACTTAAAAAGCATCACTTTCAAGATTAGCACTTAGACTGTCTTGGTTCAGTGTCTCTGAAAAGCTGTTTAATTTAGACCCCTCATTTTCTGAGCACCTTTAATCATATCCTTATAACTCCTCAAAAAAAAAGTGAATATCTCCCTCTTGCTTACCTCTCATTGTCCTTCCTGAAAACAGAAACGGTTCTCTGTTATTAGCAACTTATTTCATTGAAAATGAATGATCCAATAATAAAAAAATCAGCACAGACGAATGGATCAACAAAAAGAAAGAGATCTTCAGCAAACATCACCTTTTCGTCACAAATATCCATCCTGGAAAGTTCACAGGTACATGAAATATTGGAAGCAAATAATTTGGCACACGATTCCGCTGAGCAGTCCTCACAAGAATCTTCTGAGGCTGTTCCTTTGATCAACACCAATATTTCCAGTTTGCGTGCTGCTAAATCAATGGCTAGACAGGTTAGGCTGGAACAATTCCTTTCGATGAAACTCTGTACCTGTCGTTTATAAAGACTGCCCTTTAAGATAATTTGATCTCTTTGCTTTGCAGCAACCACATTTCGGCCCCAATATGGAGCAGCCAGCTAACCATCATAACCCATTAGAAAATGTGCCAGGTGACTTTTTATCTTTGTACTTTCGAACTCTTTATTAGCGGTTGCCAGTGCAGAAAGTATCTCATTTATGTTTGCACAATGCCTTGCACAAAAATCTATTTCATTGTTTAGTCAACTACATCGATGAAGGTGATCCAGTTCACCCGTGTGAATTTTGTGGTGCATTACTATGGTATAGTGAACGGATCCAGCATAGCAAAGAAACCCCGGCCCTGAAATTTGCGCTCTGCTGTTTACAAGGGAAGGTGCAAGTGCCATTCTTCAAACCTCCTCCACCATTATTCCAGACTCTTTTTTTTATAAGAATGCTGATTTAAGCAAAAATTTCTTGACCAACATAAGAGCATATAACAACATGTTCTCTTTCACTTCAATGGGTGGAAAGATCTATCATACCTTGAACAATAAAGGTCGAGCTCCATATACGTTTATAATGTCTGGCCAAAATTATCATTACCTTGGCAGTTTACTCCCAACTGAAGGTTCACAACCAATATATTCACAGATGTATATTCATGATACAGAAAACGAGATTCAGCATCGGATAAACGAAATTAGGTAACCTTATGAAATTACGTTATACTTACTGTCAATATTAGCCCATGCATTATAATTATTTCTTGCTTACGTTGCTCATTCAACCGTGACTTCAAATTTTAGTGGCCATGCTGAAGCACAAGGGATAAATGAAGACCTCATAAAGGAAATCAAAGATTGCTTAGATCATTGTAATTTGTTGGTTAAAAAATATACACTGGCCTCAGAACTATTGAGAAAAAATAAACATGAGAATGTGCACATTCGCCTTATCAGCAACAGTGGCAGAAGTTCTAGGCCCTATGATCTCCCAACTAATTCAAAAGTGGCTGCCTTGATAGTGGGTGACTTTGATAGTTCGTATAGCAAGCGGGACATCATTGTTAATAAGCATGGAGGATCATTGAAAAGAGTTCATGAACTGCACTACTCATATCTACCTTTACAGTACCCATTAATCTTTCACTATGGCAACAATGGTTACATGTCATCTTCAACTCACAATGAAACCACCCTTGCAAAAACTAGCAAAAAAAAGGGGTTGACAATTCGAGAATACCTTGCATTCAGATTGATGAACCGGCCCTTTGAGCAATCTATTTTGTTACATTCAAAAAGATTGTTGCAGCAATTTATTGTTGATGGCTACGCAATGGTTGAGAGTGAGCGTTTGGACTACTACAGAAAACACCAACAAGAAATGAGAGTTGACCTCTATAGTTGCTTATCAAATGCTTATTCAAGAGGCGAAACAAGTGCCTCATCGGTCGGTAAACGTGTTGTATTGCCATCATCATTTACTGGAGGTTCGAGGTACCTGACTGAGAATTACAAAGATGCAATGGCTATTTGCGGTTGGGCTGGATTCCCAGATCTTTTTCTTACATTCACATTGCATGTAATACTTCTTGGCCGAAAATGAGACGCTTCTGTGCAAAAAACAAAGTGGACCCATCAGATCGTCCAGATATGCTAAGTCGTTTGTTTCATCTAAAATTAGAAGCTCTAATACGTACACTAAAAGAAGACAAACTTTTTGGGCCTATAAAAGCAGGTACACTTTCTGTTTATGATAGAATAAGCGTCACAAATATTATTCCATCGATTTTATTCTCGCTGTTTCCCTTACATGTTTCTGATCGTTTATGATAAAATTAGCGGCACAAATATTATTCCATCAATTTTAAACTCACTATTTGCCTTACATGTTTCTGATCAGAGGTCTACACAATAAAGTTTCAAAAGAGGGGACTTCCACATGTGCACATTATATTGTTTCTATCAGAGGACTCAAAAATGCACACTGAACATGATGTGGACCAATTTATCTCTGCTGAGTTGCCAGATAAGCGTACTGATCCTGCTCTCTATGAGTTAGTTGGAAAATATATGCTTCATGGACCCTGTGGAAATCTAGATACTGATGCACCTTGCATGCGTAACGGAAAGTGTTCCAAGTTTTTTCCTAAAAAATACAATGAGCGAACCACTCTAGATGAACAAGGCTATCCTACCTATAGAAGGAGAAATGACTTACGGGTATTTGAAAAGAAAAAAAAAACAGTTAGACAATAGATGGGTTGTCCCATATAATCCCAAATTGCTTCGCATATTTCAGGGTCATTTAAATGTAGAAAAAACCGACCAGTCAAACACAATTAAGTACCTTTTCAAGTATGTCAGCAAAGGTAGCGACCGTGTAATTGCAGCTGTCCAAAGAACTGATTCACATGACCGGCCCTGCGATTCTTCAGATGAAATCAGTCAATATCTCAACTGCAGATACCTTTCACCCTGTGAGGCGTCATGGCGTGTATTTGCTTTTCCAATTCACCACCGCTATCCATCTGTTGAGAGACTATCATATCATTTGCCCAATCAACAGTCAGTTGTTTTCTCGGCCAATGAACGAATGTCTGACTTATTTAATAAGCCAAGCATAAAAGAGTCCATGTTTCTTGCTTGGATGGCAAGGAATTCAAAGGGAGGTAAATCAAAGTCTTTGAAGTATTCAGAGTTCCCGCTTCATTACACTTTTAACAAGAAAAAAAGGAAATGGAAAGCAAGAAAAAGAGGATTTTGTGTAGGCAGATTAACTCATGCATTCCCTTCTCAAGGAGAATTGTATTTTTTACGGGTTATGTTGACTAAAACGATTGGCCCAACCAGCTACGAAGAAATTAGGACTGTAGATGGCACAATACACTCCACATTTCGAGATGCATGCTATGCTTTGGGCCTTCTTGATGACGACGAAGAGTTTATTGATGGTATCAAAGAAGCATCATTGTGGGGTACAGGAGCATATCTAAGGAAATTCTTTGTTAGTATGCTCCTATCTCATTGTCTATCTGAACCATCCAGGGTATGGTACCAAACGAAGACCTGGCTTAGCGAAGACATGTTCTATATACCACGCACAAATACTTCTTTATCAGGTTCAATTTTCAAATTGAACTCATTGTTTTGGACTTTATTTTGAATCATATCATATTATGAATTTATCCGACAAACTACCTACGCTAACATTTATTACTTTGATCTATTCACATTATGCAGATATTGTGATCTCATCAAAGGATAAAGAAAATGCATGTTTACTTGAAATTGATAAATTATTGCTCATGAACGGAAAATCGCTTTCAGACTATCCTTCCATGCCAATGCCAAGTGATTGCCCAGTGATTGATGTTGGTGACCAATTGATGCTACATGAGCTTAACCATGATCGAACAGAGTGCACAACACAAGCTTTACAACAAAGAGCCCTACTTACAGCAGAACAAAGTCATATATTCAATCAGATTATGAATGCTATAGAAACTGAAGAAAATGGCTTCTTTTTTGTCTATGGCCATGGAGGCACAGGTAAAACATTCCTATGGAATGTTCTGACATAAACACTGCGAGGGAATGGTGACATAGTACTTAACGTTGCCTCAAGTGGTATAGCAGCCACTCTGTTACCAGCAGGAAGGACAGCCCACTCAAGATTTGCGATTCCAATAGACATAAATGAGGACTCTACATGCAACATCTATACCAACTCGGCTCTCTCAAAGCTTCTCCAAGTGACCAAATTAATTATTTGGGATGAGGCACCAATGACCCAAAAATTATGCTTCGAAGCTTTTGACCGTACACTCAAAGACATTATGAAATGCAGTTTACCTTTTGGGGGAAAATGCATCGTATTGGGCAGTGACTTTAGACAGATACTACCTGTTATTCCCGGTGGAGACAGAGCAGTTGTCGTCAACGCATCAATCAACTCATCGTACCTATGGAAAGATTGCAAGATTTTTACTCTAACAAAAAATATGAGGCTGCAAAGTGCAACCAGTGTAGAGGAGCAACAAAAAATAAAGGCCTTTTCAAATTGGCTTCTTAAAATAGGAGAAGGTAAACTGGGATCTTCAAAAGATGGATTATCTGATGTTACTATCCCAGATGAAATCCTCATCAAACGCTGTATTGATCCGCTACATTCAATTATCACCTCCACATATCCAGACCTCCTAAACCACCTAATGGATAGCAGCTATTTAACAGACAGAGCTATATTAGCCCCACGAATGGAGGTAGTTGACCAGATAAATGAATACATGCTAACTCTCATCCCTCAGGAACCGTTTAGCTACTATAGTTCAGATTCAGTAAGCAAAACAGATACGGAGAGCAGTACATTTGAGCAACTGTATGACACAGACTTTCTCAACACGATAAATTGTTCCGGCATCCCACACCATAAACTCACCCTAAAAGTCGGGGCTCCAATAATGCTCATCAGAAATATAGATCAAGCATCGGGATTATGCAATGGAACTAGGCTCCGAATATCTGTCCTGGGAAAACATGTAATCAAAGCAATTGCACTAAATGGAGCAAGCATTGGCAATGAAGTTCTGATCCATCGAATGGATATGAACCCCTCAGACTCAAAACTCCCTTTCAGAATGAATAGACGGCAGTTCCCTATCATTCTGTCCTTTGCAATGACAATAAACAAAAGTCAAGGACAGTCAATGACTAATGTTGGGATATATTTGCCTAACCCAGTATTCTCACATGGACAGCTCTACGTTGCCCTGTCACGAGTAAAATCTATTGACGGTTTGAAGGTTCTAATACGTGACACTGACAAGAAACCGACCAATGTGACCGCAAATGTAGTTTATATTGAAGCATTCCAGAATACTGGATGCTCTAAACAATAAAACTATACCTTTTTTTAGCTATTTGTTTTCTCCCCACATTCACAGCCCAATTTCAATCTTCCCTTTCAACCAAATAAAGCTTAATTTCCGAATATCATATTGGACAACTAACCTCTGATTGACAGTTCCCAACTCGGCTTGATGCCAAAAAGGATCCTGCCCTTCGGTGAATTTGAACTCTCTGCATTAACCAAAATGTCTGATTACTTATTTATGGTAAAACGATGCTAAACGAAAGTTCAACCCAAATTATCGAGCAACTAACCACTGATTGACGGTTCCCAACTCGACTTGATGCCAAAAAGGATCCTACCCTTCTGTGAATTTGATCTCTCTACATATTGTTTCCTACACATTTTTCACCTATGTTAGTCAACCGTTATTCTATTACCTGCACACCGGTTAACCAAAATGTCTGATTACTTATTTATGGTAGGATGATGCTAAATAAAGCTACATAAGTGTCTCATTTATTCATTCACTAATTTCATCAGCATAAAAACTTCCTCAATTCATCTGATTAAATTTATTTAGAAAGGAGAGGCAATTGAAATACTAATAACTTATAACCTGGATTTGAAGAAAACAGATATCTTCTTCCTTTTTGCCTCTTCAAAAAAACGAAATCTCCGCTTATCCTTAAAATACATCGACGCAGAGCAACAGCATCAGAACCCAGAACTCTGATATTTTCTCTCCTTATCCGACGACATATACCCACACAATATTTCTATTATGCGACAGAAGAAAAAAGGGACACTTGGCACAGCAAGAATAGTAACTTATAACCTGGATTTGAATAAAACATATATCTTCTTGCTTTCTGCCTCTTCAAAAAAACGAAATCTCCGCTTATCCTTAAAATATATCGACGCAGAGCAACAGCATCAGCACCCAGAACTCTGATATTTCCTCTCCTTATTCGAAGACATATACCCACACAATATTTCTATTATGCGACAAAAGAAAAAAGGGGAGACTTGCCACAGCAAGAAATGCCAACGGTGGAAAAGTGAGAAGCCAGATGATGAGGAGGTGAGGGGAGGTTAAATAAGGGGAGGTTGGGGGAGGTTAGGGGAGGTCATGAACCTTGTTTGGTTGGAGGGGAGGTAACTTTTTTTGTTTGGTTCAGGAGGGGAGGGGAGGGATGCTAATTATATATTGACAAATATACCCTTAATACATTATTTAGATTTATTAATTATATATTTAAAATATTAATATAAAAATTGTTATTTGCAAATTTTAAAAATACAATAGGCATATTAAATCACATGTATTGTATATATAAATAGAGCGTTAGAACAAAAATATTGGCAATTGGTTATATTACTATTTCGGTCATAATATCAAAGCCTATATCTAATCTTATAATCTGTTAGCAATATCCACTGTTTAAAAATCACAAACAAATAACCCATCAAACAATAAATATTTTTCCGTTACTATAGGCAAGACTTTAGTATAACAAGTCATGATAAAAAATATGTTCTCTAAAAATATCCATAAAATATTTTCTGAAAGGATTTTTAGCAAGGAAGGGATACAGATTCAGCTTTTCATTATTTTATTGAAAAATAATCAAACAAGAAAATAATTACGGCAGAAAATAAATAATGATGTCCATCAATTATTTCTTGTGTGATCCGCATAGATAGGAATTTAATATAGCCTCCCATAAAAGAATATCTTCTCTAAAAAAGGTTAAAAAAGTTGACTCAAAAAAAAATTGAAGTTCTCCCCAAAAAAATATATTTTTCTCTGAAAATTAAGCGCTAAATAATTGACAATGAAAAAAATCAACGGTAAACTAGAAAAAAGAAGGGAGCATAATAAGGGCTTTGTAAAGAAGGGTTTAAATGAAAAAATCAACACCTAAATAGGAAAAAACAAAAGTAAGGATCCCATTGAAATATTGTGAAATAAAGAAGGCTATTTTTGTCCACATCTGACATAAAATTTCTCTCCCCTCGAAAAAATCCCACTTTTGGAGGAGAGGCTGAGAGGGGGAGAGGTGAGGAAAAAGACAAAAAATTTTAACCTCCCCTCCCCTCCCCTTCCCCAACCAAACACGTTAATCTGGCTTCAAACCCTCCCTTCCCCTCCCCTCCCTCCCAAAAACCTCCAACCAAACAAGGCCTACGTGTCTCATAAAGGCTGAGTCAACTAAATCTGTTGTCAACAGCACAATAGTCCACTCGGAAGCAAGTAATTGGACCCTTTTATTTTAACTTTGCAGCTTAGATTTGAGATTCATCCATATCTGGACCCACCTACCGAGTATGATTTAAACCATCACCTAAACTTAGACTTTAATTCAATAAAATACGCATGATCTGTATTCTTTGCTACATTCTTTAATTTCATGATTTTCCGTATGTATTCTTTACTAAATTCAAAAAAAAAATTGACAGTTGTTTACATTGGTCATTTTCTTGTCAAAATAAGTTTTAATTTACCAACCACAAAAGAAGGAACCCAAAAGAAAAAGAAAGTACCATCTTAAATTGCATAATTCTCCGTCAAAAAGAAAATTCCCGTGCATCGCACGGGGTCAAGCCCTTGTTATATAAAAAAATCATTATCCGATTGCCCAATATATAATCTAATATTCCCTCCGTGAAATTATAGAAAAAAAAAATTATGAACCGAAGAAATAATTTGTTTTTGTACAGTTAAGATAGTCAAATTATAGAAAAATACTTTTCAATTTAATAATAGTTATGTTTGTTGTTATATGGAAATATGCATTGAAATTTCTAATAACCTAAAATATGCAATATCTTCTCAATTATATTAAGCTGTAACGCTTAAAAATTCATATAAATAAAAACGCTTTATTTTTTAAACCCCCTTAATAAATCAGAATGACTCCTTAATTCATGGTGACCACTTGTCAATTATATATATTGATACATTAATTTTAGAAAAAGGGTTGGGCTCACTTGGAATTCAATGCCAGAGCTCTTAACTCATGATTTATTTGGGGCTGATTTTTGTGAGCTTTGGAGCATAACAAGTAAACCCTTGTTTTTTATCCATACAAGTAGGTTTTACCTAACTTTAGTTAGCATGAAACTCCCCATAAATCAAACACTACTCAAAATAATCGAATGTCCAACCATTTTTTTTTGCAGTTGAACTCATCTACCATGGGTACTTCTTGTCAATTATTATGTGCAATGATATTCTTACTCCTAAATAATGGGAATATCAGTACATAATAAACTTCTATGAATAAAATCCCTTCAATTTTTGGATTCCATAAAAGGTCATGATTACTCCTTGATTTATGGAGTAAATAATTATCAAATCAATAATAAGTAAAAATCACAATCTAATTTAATTAAATCACGAATTTAGTTTATTCATCAATCTCTCTCAATCTCCTTTGTCCCTTTAAAAATCCCATAATGCTCAATTTCATTTATTATATAAACTTATATTTTGTACTCCATTGATTCCTAATTATAAGATCAAGTTGACTTTTTTTTGGAGAAATTAATGATAATTAATTACTTTTAAAATATCTATATTTATCTTTTTTCCTCAATGCTAATTTACACTATTTATAAACTAACGTATATGGCTCTTTAAGATATTTAAAATATCTATAGTTAATTTACACTATTCCTAAATTGATTATGAAGAGACATATTCTCCTGTGGTGGATGCAATCACTTTAAGATATTTAATTAGTCTTGCAATAAGCAATAAACTTGACATGCATCTAATGAATGTTGTCACAACCTATTTATATGGCTCTTTAGACACTGAAATTTACATGAAAATCCCTGAAGGATTTAAGTTACCAGAAGCATAAAAATTCTCGAGAAAATTATGCGATTCACTTGTATAAATCCTTATATGGATTGAAACAATCTGGAAGAATATGGTATAACCATCTTAGCGAATATTTGTTGAAAGAAGGTTATAAAAATGATCCAATTTCCCCATGTGTTTTTATAAAAAGGAATGTATCAGAGTTTGTCATAATTGCTGTATATGTGGATGATTTAAATATAATTGGAACTCTTGAAGAGCTTCTAAAAGCAGTTGATTGTTTAAAAAGAGAATTTGAAATGAATGATCTTGGGAGAACAAAGTTTTGTCTTGGATTACAAATTGAGCATCTCACAAATGGAATCCTTCTTCATCAATCAACTTATATTGAGAAAATATTAAAACATTTTTATATGGATAAAGCTCATCCATTGCCTACTCCAATGGTCGTAAGATCACTTGATAAGGAAAAAGATCCTTTTCGTCCTCAAGGGGAAAAAGAAAATCTTCTTAGTCCAGAAGTACCATATCTTAGTGCTATAGGTGCACTAATGTATCTTGCTAATTCAACATTAAACATTTTAATTTCCTTGTTAAATATCATAACATGACATCTCTGTATCTCAATACAATAAGAATCCACTGTACATGATTCCAACATTTTTGGTATCCCATGACTATTTTATTCTCCTCATGAGAATTTATACACGCTTAATTTTTATATAGTATAAACTATATCTCAGGATTTATCAAATCCATTAATAATGCAACAAATTCTCAATAATTTGTGCATACCCAAACTGAGCTTCAAACCAGTCAAAACAAACAGTTAGCATCAATAGGAATATTTAGCAATTATTTTGCAACTTCAAAATAAAGACTAAGGTACGCACATATTAGTCACCTCACAATACTAAATTTCTCAATTATATTTAGTAATTAGCCAATTGAATTAGATTAAAATCTCACACAATATTCCCTTGCATTCTAATTGAATAATCTTTATTATCTGAAATGATTCTAATTATATTAGAATCTCACCACATACTAGCATGCTATGCACGCAAGGCACGAATTTCCAGATTATGGTATAAAGAAAATTTGAGGTATAAGTCTCCTATGTAGGTTGATATATTCTCATGGTACAATGATGCTCCATGTTAGTTTTCTTTTATATTATTATCCTCCAATGTACCATTCACTACAAAAAAAGAGTGCATTAGTAGCGGTTATAAATGCCGATTAGTAGCGGTTTTAACCGCTAATAACATGTTTCCAGCGGTTCTTGTTTCCGCCACTAAATCGTCCGTGACAAACATGTACTAGCGGTTATTGAAACCGCGTGTAACAAAGTCAAAGACGCTACTAATTAGTAGCGGTTTTCAAAACCGCTACTAAATAAAAAAGAACCGCCTCTAATGTAAAAATTAGCATAATCGTGGAAAAATTCAATTCTCAATTTAGTAGCGGTTTGAACCGCCACTAATTAAAAAAAAAAATTGGCCCATTTATTAGTGGCGGTTTGAGCAGCGGTTCTCAAACCGCTACTAATTAAAAAGAATAAAAAAAATGTCCAACTCATTAGTGGCGGTTCAAAACCGCTACTAATTAAAAAGAATAAAAAAATGTCCAATTTATTAGTGGCGGTTCAAAACCGCTACTAAAGTTTAAGGATTTTCAAAAAACAACCAGATTAGATTTTAAATAATCAAAGTCATATGATCAAATGTAATCAAAAAACAATGATAATAAATTAGTGTATTACAAAATGTTCTTATTGTTAAAATAAAAAAAATTTCTCAACTATATTAACAACCATATATAGAAAAAAACAATATATCAAACACATAAAAAAGAAATAGTTAAAAATAAACAAGTAATTATATTTGTTATAAGAATAATATGAATAATAAATTAAAACATTTTTATCACTAAAAATGGGAAATAATTCGATATTGTTACCTGAAAAAAAAAAGTATCAAACAAATTAGCAAATTAATTCAGAATAGAAAATAAAACACATTAAATAATAAGAAATATAAGATAAATTGTTTTCAGAACAAAAAAAAAAGGCATTAACGGTCAGACTGAGGATAAATTGAATGGAAAGGGAGAAGGAATTGAATGAATGTGTGAAGAAAAATGAGGGGAGGGGGTGGATATTTATAGTGATTTGTGCGCGATTTAGTAGCGGTTTAGGCAGCGGTTCTAGAACTGCCACTAATATTTGTCCGCAGAATTAGTAGCAGTTCTGAAACCGCTACTAAATGTATTTAATTAAAAAAAAACCTCAACCTACATTAAAAAAAATATGATATATGAACGTTTGATACACATTTTTATGAAAATTTTATAAAATGAAAAAATAATTATGGTTGGCTGCTTCAATCATCTTCTTCTTGCTCCTGCCTAAAAAGAACATAAACAAATATATAAATTTCTATTGCTAAAGGTGTTGAAATTTGTTTAAATTATTTGTAGTGAAAATGCTCACCTAACTACTTGTAAATGACCGTCTTCTTCAGAAATGAGGTTGTCGAAGTTTTCAGGTTCGAAATGTTGGCTGCTTAGTTCCAGATCATCTTCGTCACCCATGTCGTAGAGGTCACGCGGCTTCATATGAATCACCATGTGCCAATCTTTATGTGTCCGATCTTCCACATAGTAAACTTGCTGCGCCTGTGAGGCAAGAATATACGGCTCATCATCTGCCATTTCCCCTGTGTGAATGAGCCTCGAGAAATTTACGGACGTGATGCCCAAGATGTCCAATGTAATGCCTCGAGAAGTTCTGGTGTCTGCCCACATGCAGTTGAAGAGAGGCACGGTGAAATGACCTTGATAGTTAAGCTCGATGATGTCCACGAGCTTTCCATAGTATGATACGCCTCCAAATCGCATGTCTGTATCCCGTGAGCTGGCATAACTCCTTGTTCCGAATGTGCCAAAGACTCCGGAATTCTGGGTGAGAGAACCTTCATCCCTTGCAATGGTGCAGAACTTGAAGCCGTTGACGTTGTATGCCGTATATCTCCTGACATGGTCGAGTGGACCGGTTGCTAGATTTATCATATCAGGCGCATGGGGGTTGTTGTCATTGAGTATCCTCTGTGCAAACCAATCCGGAAACTCTCGATGGACCTTTTTGTCCACCTCGGCAGATGACCTTGTGCGGCTTCGTAGTTGGCGTTTAACATAGCGGCGGAAATCCCTAAATTCCAATGGAATATATCAGAGGGTTATGTGGTTTGGAAATAAAAAAAATAACATGATACGTGTATATAGTGTTAAAATTCTTACTTAATGTAGGGCTCCACTTGAGGGCAATTTGTCAAGACATGTCTGTGTGCTTGCAAACTCTCAGTGGGAGTGAGCCTGTAATACTGACTTCCTCCAACTGGCTTTCCGACTGGCGGGAATAATGTGTTGGAAGGTGACTGGACATTGGATGGGCTGTCATCGACACGAGGAGGGCGGTTGAATGAAGTCTCGATGTCATCATCAAAATAGCGCGAACAATATGTTAACACCTCGTCACCAGAATAACCCTATGCTATAGAACCCTCTGGAGATGCTTTGTTCCTCACATACGACTTCAATTTCCCCAAGTATCTGTAATTACAAGTACAATCAGGTAACTGAAACAAAATCATGAAACCACTGGAAAAATGAATCAACGGACCTCTCTATGGGATACATCCAGCGGTATTGAACCGGGCCGCCTATCTTTGCGTCTTGAACGAGGTGTACAGTGAGATGGACCGTGACCGTGAAGAAAGACGGGGGAAATATCATCTCCATATGACAGAGCGTTAGAACAATTTTTTCCTGCAATTGATCCAGCTCTGCTTTGTCCAAAACTTTTGCACACAACCGTCGGTAGAAAGAACTGAGTTGAACCAAAACATTAGACACCTCCGGGGGCAATGTGCTTTTAATTACCAGAGGTAGGAATTGCTGGAGCAAAACGTGGCAGTCATGGGTTTTCAACCCGGCAATCTTCTTAGAGTGCATGTCCACACATCTTGAGATGTTGCTTGAATAACCATCAGGGACCTTGATGTCCTTAAGTGTGGAGAGGAAGACTTCCTTGTTGGCTCTTGTCAGTGTGAATGAGGCTGGGGCAAACTTGTCATTCTCATCCGGCCATGCGTCTTCACGTATTCCCATCGCCATCAGATCTTTCCTTGCTTGGAGATGGTCCTTGGACTTTCCAGACTCGTTGAGTAAAGTGTACAAAATATTGTCACACACATTTTTTTCGATGTGCATGACATCAAGACAGTGGCGAAGTACATTAGATTTCCAGTAGGGGAGCTCGAAGAAAATGCTCTTCTTTCGCCATTGCTGCACGTTTTCCCCCTGGGTCTGGCCGCGTCCCCTTCTTCCCCCAGGCTGAACGCCGTCTGTCTTCCCGAACTCTACATGAACATCTTCAAGCTGTTGAAGAATATCTGCGCCAGACAAAAACGTAGGAGGATCCCTCATTTCCTGCGATCCGTTAAATCTAATCTTCTGCAGCCGGAACCTATGACCGCCAGGAAGGAACCGCCGATGACCCATGAAGCACCACTTGCGACTGTGAGGAAGGCGGACCGAGTCTTGGTCAAAGTTGCAGTTGGGGCAAGCTCTGCCTGTATGCACGTTCCAACCAGACAATGTGCCAAGTCCGGGAAAATCGCTCACTGTCCACATCAACGATGCACGGAGTGTGAAGAGCGTCTTACTGTAAGCGTCATACGTCTCAACTCCGTTGGTCCAAAGTTCCTTCAACTCCTGTATCAACGGTTGAAGGTAGACATCTATATCGTTTCCAGGAGCTTTCTTCCCCGGAATAATCATCGAAAGAATGAATGAGCTCTGTTTCATACACATCCAAGGGGGTAAGTTGTACGGTATCAATACCACAGGCCATATACTGTACGTAGTGCTAAGATTCCCGAACGGATTGAACCCATCTGATGCGAGAGCGAGGCGTACATTTCTCGGGTCACTGGCGAATTCCGGGAATCGAGCATCAAACGCTTTCCAAGCCTCAGCATCCCTAGGATGTCTCAACTTCCCATCGACGTTGGGCTCTGATGAATGCCACCGCATGTGCTCCGCCATTTTGGATGACACATACAACCTCTGAAGTCGTGGAGTCAGGGGGAAATATCTTGGAATCTTTGCAGGCTTCTTGGTTGCTATTCGACCCCTCTTCGCCTGTTTGTACCGAGACGCATTACACCGCTTACATCTGTCCAACTCGGCGTCTTCTCCCCAGTACAACATACAATCATTCGGGCAGGCATGGATTTTAGTGTAGTTCAATCCCAACTTGTTAATAGTCTTCTTTGCTTCGTAGAATGATGGTGCGATTTCTGCCTGAGAGAATGCATCTCCCAATAATTCTAACACCATCGACATCCCCTTATCGCTGAAGCCACACAAGCACTTGATATGATAGAGCTTGACAAGAAATGATAGTTTTGAATATTTACTGCACCCTGAATAAAGATTATTCTTATTCTAAAATGAACGTTTATGTGACAAAACTAGAAACGAAATGAGAGGCAGTTTTTAGTAGAACCTGGAAACAATGGCTTATCTGAATCCGTCATAAGGTCGAAAAAATTCTTTGCAGCTTCATTTCGAAAAAACTCCGGGAGTGGTCCTTCAACCCCTTCCTGACTCCCGATGCCGTCACCTTGCACCCCGAAAGCATCACGCACAACATCGTTAAATGGATCCACATGATTGTCGTCATCATCGTCATCGTCGATCTGCATTCCAACCTGAGATGTTCGAGCAACTACCTCACCACCATCATCATCGTTCTCGCCATGAATACCCCAGAATGTGTAATTTGATGGGAATTGTTTCAGTATAAGATGCTCACGCACAACATTTCTGGGATGCCACTTCTTAAATTTACATTTCGGACAAGGACACAATATCTGATTGTTAACACCGGTGCGGTTGAAAGCAAAATCTAAAAAGTGGTCAACACCAACCAAATAGCGGGGAGACGTCCGTGGCAAACTTATCCAAGATTTATCCATCATATGACTGAAGATATTATCAAAGAAGGAAAGAGCTTAATAGTTTGAATGAAATGTGAAAATGAATTGGAAAGAATCAAGGGCTTATAAAATGAAATTTAGACATTAGTAGCGGTTCTTTAACCGCTACTAAAACCGCAACTAACTCAATCAGACCGTTGGAAAGTTAACAGGTGGCAGATGTGTCTGAGTATACATTAGTAGCGGTTCTAGAACCGCTACTAATATTAAATTATTTTTATAATTAGTAACTTAGTGGCGGTTTAAAACCGCTACTAAGTTTATATTTTTTTTAATATTTCTTCAGTTAGTAGCGGTTCTGAAACCGCTACTAAATGTGTTATTTTGTGTTTTTAACGTTATTTATATCTTTTTTTTTCAAATACTATATAAGAAAATAAACAAATAACGACGGTTTATTTAGTTAGTCAGGGAGAAACTTTTTTGTTTAACTGTTAAAAAAAATTATCGCCATTTGTAAAGTAAAAAATAAAATCAGATAATAACAACTAACAAAATTAAGCAACATTAAAGATATGAAATGTTTAAACAACTAATATTGAAATTAGCAAACATTTAAATATAAAAATGTTCAACTAAAATCCTGAAATAAAAAACATTCTAATAAAAAAAGACCCTAGAGCTACGCCGCAGGAGGCTGATCGTCGTCTTGATGCTCCGGAGAACGGTTGCGAGGCTGCTTCGGTGGACGTGGAGGTAGTGGTACTCGCAAAGGAGATCGATCCGGGTCGAACATCCGCTGTATCCGTTCCAACGTGCTATTGGCGTCGTGCACCCAGGAGTCCAGTCGGTCGTACACCTGATCAGTCACTCGTTTCGTAATCTCATGAGTGAGTCTCTCCCTCATTTGAGCCTCAAACTCTGCGTCTCCCCTAATAGGGCCACTTGTTGATGGTTGGCTCGAAGCTGTAGACTAGGCGCTGCCTGGGTCGCCTGACCTGCCGTACACCACCGTAGGTCGGGCTCCGAATCCCATCCCGCGAACCCGGCCAGGGTGCTCTTGAGTCCCTAGGGCAGCCCTTAGCGAGGCAGTGGGGTCTACATTGTCCCCCTGCGACTCGGCGATCTCTCTCTCCGCAGCCTCAATCCTAGCCTGCACACACAAACATATTAACAATTTTATTTTGATGTCGTTGTTATTAAAAATATAATAATATAAAAATAAATAAATAAATAAAAAATTTACAATTTGCTCCTCAGCCTCCCTGGATGTTGGGCTCCCGTCGGCGTGTCTGTGCTTTATTTGGTAGAAACGACCGTAGGTAGCCTTCTGCCCTTTCTTCGCAGCCTCTTCCTCCTGAAAATTAAGATACAAACAGTTATTAATATATAAAGATAAATTATTTTTCAATCAAACAATGAAACTTCATTCATTCATACCATCTCTTTGTACCCAACCGAAAACGGCTTCGTCCCAGCCGTATGATGAACCTTCTGATGGGCCTTCGCGGCAAGACCTTGTTGCGACCTCTTCTGTTAACATAAAATAAAATTAAATAATAATCAGTAATTCAAAAATAATTTTTCAATATGATATTTCAATATCAATTCAATAATATTATTCATTATACCTTCCCAATGTCTCCCCTCCTCCAACCCACATATCTCTCCCACGCATCCGCAGGGACGCCACCAGGGACATCATCGACCAACTCCTGAATCGGCCTACTCCCACCCCGATTTCTTTCTTTGAACATATCCAACCGCTTGTTCTTCCAACCGTCCCCCATCTTTGATTCTGTCCAATTCTTCCGGCTGTCCCTCACATCAAACTTCCTCTGTAAAATATTAAATTTAAGTATGTTTAATTAGAAATTAATAAATAATAACAAATTCCAATAATAACATAAAACAAATAAGAAATAATAAATACATTTCCTATAATATTTATTAAAATCAAATTCAAATAATAACAGAAAAGAAATAAGAAATAATAAATATATTTCCAATAATATTTATTAAAATCAAATTCAAATAATAACAGAAAAGAAATAAGAAATAATAAATAATAAACAATAAACAATACATAATAACAAGAATATTTCTTATAGTATTAATTAAAATCACATTCTAATAATAATAAATAATAAACAATAAATAAGGTCAAAGTTAATTCAACAAACCTTAACAATTTCGTCAAACGCGAACTTTTTAGAGTTCGCGTCAATCTTCCTCCAGTCCAAAGCGTCAATCGGAAATCGCTGATAATTCTGGCCTATACCCCCGACGAACCTCGAGTACAGTTGCCCCCCTTGTCCAACCGGTAATTTGGTCAAGTCGTCCCACTCAACTATAACTCTGTGCCCGCTCGGAAGGTTCATCGCATCTTGCACCGTCAACCTCTTCTCACTTATGCTACCAGAAGGGTCTGTAAAAATTATGGAACAATTTCAATTTAATGAGCGATAAAAACAATAAAAATTGAATTTCCTTACCCTGAACTTGTACTTCGTAACCGGTGGACCTTCCGGAGGATCGTTTAGGGTGCCCCGCCTCGTCAAATTCCTCACCGTCCAACCAACGTTCCATATCCTCAAAATCCGCTCCTCCTCCAGTCTCGTCGAACGCCTCTCCCCCGCTCCAGAATGCGTTGATTACATCTTCTGGAATCGGATCGTTCTGTACACGGATGCGCTCTTGTTCTATACGATCCCTCTCGGCCTGCTCAGCCAGTTCCTTACGTAGCCGCTCCTCAGCTTCCATTTGTTCATCGGTCATATGCCTCTTATTGCGATCGCCCTTTTTCACCATGATTTTGATCTCTTTTTTCTAGTCGAAGTCACGTCAGGTCACTTTCTTTCTCAAAAAGCTCGTGCCTTTTCTCTGAAAAGGCACGAGCCTTTTTAAACTGTTCACTTTAGTAGCGGTTCTGCAAGAACCGCTACTATTAGTCGCGGTTTAAGCTAAAACCGCCGCTGAAACCGTGACTAAATCAATCAGTAATAAATGCAGTTGCATTTATTTCGCTGAATTAGTGGCGGTTTTGGACGAAACCGCTACTAATGTACTAAAACCGCCACTAATTCAGTGGCCATTCATTTTCTAGCGGTTTTTCCCTCCAGAACCGCGACTAAATGTACGCCACTACTTTTCCCGCCAAAACGCGCCAAATTAGTTGCGGTTATAACCCCTAAACCGCTAGTAATATCCGCTACTAAGTACTTCTGTGGTCAAACCGTTGGATTTACTTGCGGTTTGTGCTTATAACCGCTACTAATGTAAAATTACTAGCGGTTTTAGTGTTCCGCGACTAAGTTAACCGCTACTAAAAGCCCTTTTTTTTGTAGTGATTATATCACATAATCTAAAAATAGAGGCTATATACAAAGCATTTGTAGATCCAAGTGAATAAGAATTTCTCCCTCTTTCTCTCCAATTTTCTCTCTTGCTTTCTTCATCTTTCCCATCTCAATTCTTATATTTTCCTTATTTTAATAACAATTTGGGTTTATTTACTATTTATTATGATAGAATTGAGAAACTGGATTTGAAGATTGCAAAGGTCAGGTATTCTGTTAGGAATAAGAAACTTCGAGTTTGACTTGAGATTTCTATATAATTTGGCTTATGTTATTTTAGTTCTTTTCTGTATAAGGATGATGCTTTTCAACTTTTTTGTTGCGTCAGTTATTTTCCTTTGCTATTGATATCACATTGCTATATGCACTTTAGTGGAATATCAGTTGTACTAACTTACTGCTTGAAGTGAGTTTATTTTATATTAATATGCTAGCTGCCATGTCTTGTATTGTCAAGGTAAATTCTTCTAATGCTGAACAAGGTTGAATTTTTTTTGTAAGCTTGATTTGTTTGGCTGATTCCTTGTTTCCTAATTTAGTGCTCTTTTTGCTTAGTTGTTATAGGTGTCTTAGTTGTTTTGTCATCATCACCAGAGAAGAACAGGAAAAGGGATGGAGAAGTTGATTTATGTTCACCTAGCCACTTTGGGAAAGTCAAGGGATGACTGTTGCGCAGGTTCAACGAACGATTGGTACTTGATCAAACAAAGTGATGGCGGTGATAGTGTTGAATTGACACCGGCTTTTGGAGATGCTCGTCACTGTGGTGTTGCTCTTTTGGATACCAATTGCGAAGTGATCGGTTCCTGCATTTATGTGATTGGTGGGGCTAGCATTTGGCAGGGTGAGGTCGGTTATGAGGGTTCTAATATGATTCATTTTATAGACACCTGCTATCCAAAAGATGGTTGGAGAACTTGCTGTACTTTGCCATTCATTCACAGTGATGGCGGATCCACTGTTGTCGATAATCAGTGGTTGTATGTTTTTGGTGGTAATCGCCATAATCACTGCCTTCCTGGGCAACCTTGGGGTTTTGCTGTCAATGTTAATGATAGCAAAGTAAGAAAACTTGCCCCACCTGCTAATTTGGATTGTTACCTTACTTCTTCTACTTTATCCCCAGACCCAATTTTTTCTACATTGTCCCTAGGCACAGTTGTTGTCTACACATTTGTACATGGCATTTTGTATGAACTAGATTGCAAGAATACAACTTGGACTGTCGTGAAGAATTTACCTTACCATACAGGATGGTTGATTAATTGCACCACTATTGTGGATGATGGAACTCTTTACATTTATGATTCTTTACACTTCAAATTCACTTCTTATGATATTCGTAATAGAAAGGAACTTTATGCGGTTGATCTTCCCCATTCTTTTCGTTTTGCTCGTGAAATATTTGTTACTCAAGATTCTCAGTTAGTTTTCATCTACCAGAGCCCACTATTAATCTCGAAGAGAATAGGGCTTTCCCTGTTGCTGGCTACAGTCTGCTCAATGTTGTGGCAGTGTAAGTTGGCCTAGAAATATGTTTTTGAATTTGCTTTTATTTCATTTCTGCATTAACCCTTTTTGTTTTTATTCTCTCATGTGTCATGGGTTTGCTTCTATCTTCCGCAAGGATACCTATATTCCTCTCTATGTTCAATGTTGACTGATTTTGTTCATGTTTGCAGTGATCCAGTTTCAAATGAGGCAAACAGAACAAGCGTCAATAGTAATGCTGTCCATGAGTAATGGGAGGGATTCGGATGAATCAAATATGTTTGGAAAAGCGCCTGAAGACGTTTGTGAAGAAGCAACATAAAAAAGAAATCATGCATTGAATTACTTGTCAGATTTACTTCTAGTATAAAAGATTCAATGAAATTAGCGCTTTAAATATTTTGTGTAAATGCAAGCCAGTAAATTATAATTTATTGTCTCCATTACTATATAATTTCCCAGAAATTGCTAACAATTTGATACACAGAACTTGGTGAGCCATATCACCGTTGGAGTCGTAATAAAGCTAGGCAACTGCTGGATGAAAACCTGAAAATAATTTGGGACAAGCAATGTTTAAATCAATGTGAACTTCATGATTTATGAGAATGATTTAATCTATTAACCAACACATAGTTGGTCTAGTGATGTAAGGCTCTGCTAGATCTCTTAAGGTCTCAAGTTCGAGCCCTAGAGAAGGCACTAGTGTTGGGAGGGCAAGCTTCGAACCCTGAAATTTGAGTAGTCGGTTGCTTGGATACCTGGTAATAGAATCCAGAAAAGAGACTGATTACCTGTAAATATATATATATAAAGAAGGGTTAATACAACTTTTGGTTCTTAACTTTCAGTCAATTTTGATTTTGGTCCCTAAACTTTAAAATCGGTTATTTTGGTCCTTAAACGTTTTGTCAATTTTGGTCTTAGTCCCTAAACTTTAGAATCAATGGTTTTGGTTATTGAACTTTCAGTTAATTTTGATCTTGGTCCCTGAACTTTCAGTTAATTTTGATTTTGGTCCCTGAACTTTTCAAAAACCTTGAAAAATGAGGGATCAATTGTTATAAATGGCATAAAGTTGAGGGATCAAAACGACCAATACTATGTGTGAAGAGCTCCGACTTCTCTCTATGTCGAGTGTGTGTACGTGCAGCGCGCCCTTGGGTCCGCTCTTCAAGAAAATAAGAACCAAGGGGATAGTGGAAGCTAACCCCCGGGTGTCGTTCACTTGAGGAGCCTAAACGCAAAAGATTACCTAGCAGCTAATATGCAAACTTGAGAAAGCGGGTAAAAAGTTTTTGTATTTTGTTTTTGATTTAGAAAAGATGCAAAAGGTATGATATGTTCAAAAGTAAAATAAGATAAGATAAAAATGAGATTTGGAGGGGGATGATGATGGAATCATTCTTAATGAATGGAAACCTCGGGATTCATTGCTTCTAAAGGTTTTTAGGGAGTTTTGTTGACACTACTACAAAAAGCCCTTTTTATGTCACCAATTAACGTCACTTATTTAAAAATGTGACATTGAAAACAAAAAAGAAAGAAACAACATCACACTTAAAATTAAGTGTGATGTTGAAACTTTTCAATGTCACACTTAAATTAAGTGTGACATTGAAAAGCACTTTCCATGTCACACCACATTTTGGTGTGACATGGAAAAGGTTTCAACGTCACACCAAAATTTGGTGTCACGTTGAAACCACTTTCAACGTCACACCAAAATGTGGTGTGACGTTGAAAGTTGTTTTCCACGTCACACCAAAATTTTGGTGTGACGTGGAAAACCCGTCCCTCTTTTTTTTTTTCTTTTGCCGCCCCCCCTCCCACATTGAAACCACTTTCAACGTCACACCAAAATGTGGTGTGACGTTGAAAGTTGTTTTCCACGTCACACCAAAATTTTGGTGTGACGTGGAAAACCCGTCCCTCTTTTTTTTTTTCATTTCCCGCCCCCCCTCCCACATTGAAACCACTTTCAACGTCACACCAAAATGTGGTGTGACGTTGAAAGTTGTTTTCCACGTCACACCAAAATTTTGGTGTGACGTGGAAAACCCGTCCCTCTTTTTTTTTTCATTTCCCGCCCCCCCTCCCACATTGAAACCACTTTCAACGTCACACCAAAATGTGGTGTGACGTTGAAAGTTGTTTTCCACGTCACACCAAAATTTTGGTGTGACGTGGAAAACCCGTCCCCTCCTTTTTTTTTATTTCCCGCTCCCCCACTTTAATTTTTTCATTTCGCGCCCCCCAAAATAAAAACCATCAACTCCAGCTGTCTCCCACCCCCACCCCCCCCAAAACAAAAATATCAACTCCAACTCTCCCTCATCCACACCCCCGTGTCCTCAGCTTCCCTACCCCCCCAACGCCCACAGCTCCCCCACCCCCTAACCCACAGCTCCCCCTTCCCTCCCCCCACAACTCCCCCCAGACGCCCCCCATCCCCCTCACCCTCCACCTGCAGGTTCATTTATTCTTTTCTTTTTTCTTTTTTTTTTCTGGTAATTAAATATGCAATTTCTATAGGGTTCTTTTTTTTTACTTGTTCAAGGTTTTTTTTCAGCTCTGTTTTCCTCCTATCGGGTTCAACAATTTCAATCGTGCCTCCGTTCGCAGCTTCACTTCATCCAGGTTCCTTCTTTTCCTTTTTTTCCTGATAATTAAATCTGCTGCCTTTTTTTCTCAATTGTAAATTGCAAAAAATGCCATAGAATATTTAATGGTTTTGTAAGTCTTGTAAATTGGTCTGCCATAGAATGTTTAATGTTCAATTGTAAATTGGTTTGCAAATGCTGTTACGTTGTAATTGCTGCAAATATTGCATACTTGCCAAAATGTTTTATAAGTCTTGTAAATTGGTTTGAATAGGTTTTTGTTCTCAAATTGCTGAATATCAACGGGGAATAGAAAAATTAAAAACGTTTTTTTTTTAAAAAAAAAAAGAAACCACGTCACAAATAATATCTTGTGTGACGTGGTTTCCTGGAAACCACGTCACACATAATTTATGTGTGACATGGTTTCCAGGAAACCATGTCACACAAGATTCTTGTGTGACATGGTTTCCTGGAAACCACGTCACACATAAATTATGTGTGACGTGGTTTCCAGGAAACCACGTCACACATAAATATTATGTGTGACGTGGTTTCTCCGAGCAACTTACAACGTCACACATAATATTATGTGTGACGTTGTTTCTCTAACTTTCTATGTCACTTGTTTATGTGACGTTAAAAGTCCATTTTTCATGTCACTTGATTCAATGTCCCCTGAAAAAGTGACGTGAAAACCCCTAAAATTTGTGACGTTAAAAGTACTTTTTGTAGTAGTGTGATTTTCTAAAGACCCCAAGATTCAACCATAAAGCATCAATTTCAATCAACAAAGTTGTCAATCAAGAAGATTAATCAAAAGCATCAACAACATATTCAAAAGCATGAAACAATTCCCATATTGCCAAAACAATTCCAACAATATCATGTCCGGTCCAAAGAGGAACAAGAGTGAAAGTGAGGAGAAGTTCAAAATTTTTCAAATTTTTCAAGTTTTTGAAGCTAAAAACATAACCAAGATGCAACGAATTTTCTACCCACTTCACCCACTATGAAGCACATCCCTCCCCCACACTTAATTTCTACATTGTCCTCAATGTAGCAAAATATGAAAATAGCAATTCAAAGCATGTTGAAATCAAGTGTGGTATTGGTGTGTGATCAAGAAGCATTTATTAATCCTAGGAATTGAAAGAAAAACAACTACTCTTTTTACTACTAGAATGTGTCTCTCCCCCACACTTATCTTCCTCATACAACAATTAAGCCAAAATATGCATGAAGATTAGGAAGAAAATAAGTGAGAAAAGAGACAACCTCTGTTATGGCCTCTTCAGGCACTTGAAGGAGAAGTTCTCATCCAAGATGAGAAGCATGCAACTCCTCAATGTGGCTCCTTCTCCTATATTGGACTTCCTTGGTAGTGGAGGTTCCTGAAAAAGAAACACTGGACCAGCAGCAGTATCTAGTCCAAAATGGAATACATGGAGAGATCTAAAACATGGCATATGCAGTTTCAAAGCAGGATTCTCCAAGTAAACATCACAACCAAGAAGGTCAATATGGATCCCATCAGTAGGAACCAAGCATGCAGCCACATTGGCATCACCCTCGACATCGGGTGTTTCAAAATATTCAATTTCTTTTTCACCAATGTCGGGTGGCAAGTCACAAGATAATATTAAATGGAAAGATTCATTCTTGTTCACAATTTTATCAATCGAAGCACTTGAATCTTTCCTTATTAAACTATCTAAAGAAAGAAAAGAATTGGGATCAAGAGATGAACAATTATCATGTCGATTATCAAGTGTGGCATGTTCATTATTGTTATCAATTAAACTAGATGAAGAAGCAACATCATGTGACGTGGAAAGCCAATCATTAATTTCTATGCAAACGGCACAAGGCCCATCACCTTCACATGTGCAAATGAAAGAAGTATGTGGGGAGGAGGGGGAAATGAATTCTTCATCATGTTCAATAGATTCAAAGAAGCTCAAATCATGCTTATCAACACTTGAAAAAGGGAGTGATTGTTCACACTTCTCCACATTTTGAACATCCAAGCTTAACTCCACAATATCTTTTCTAGTACTAGCAGATGCATCATGCACTTCACCTAAGTTCTTTTTATGCAATGCAACAAATGTGTCATATTTCATATCAATGCAATCCATGCACATGTTGTCATCACCACAAAAACAAGGTAAAGGCTCATTCAAATCAAGATCATCATCACAACTAGCACTATCATGATCACCACACATATGAGTATTACAAGCAAGATCATCAACTACACAACTACTATGTGAAATTTCATAGTGAGCATTTTCAACATCAGGCATTTGAGGGGATTCAACAACAATTTCTTCATCCACCTCATCATCACTCACATCAACAGTCACAGTAGTATGGGGAGAGTTAACCTCTTCAAGAAGAGGAGGAATATTACCAAAATTTGAAGGTGGCTCCTCTGGTGGTTGAAAAGATGCTTGCTCCTTGTTCGAATCTTGTGTGGGAGTATTGAAGTCATAAGGCCATGGTGCTCCTTCTTCTCCATTAGTCTTCTTCCATAGCACATGTTGCACAAACGCCCTGATGAATTCTTGTATTGCTTCAAGCCGCTCTTCCATCTCCTTAGGAAGTTGATTAACCTCCTTTAACATGAACAACTCATATTGTTGAACTTTGAGCTCATCATACATCCTTTTCAATGAAAGGGTTTGGTTGTCCATATTTGGGAAGGTGAGGAAGGCATCAAGTCCATGGGTTGAGGGTATGGAGGGTAGAGGTGGAGGTTTATGGTAAGGAGGAGAGGGTGGGTTATATGGATTTCTATGCGGTGTAGGGGGGAGGGTGGGGTGAATTGGTGGACAAGATGGTTCCAAAACCATTTGAAAATGGTTGGGCGCTTGAGATCCAAAGGCATTGTTGCGGCTTTGCAAATTTTCTCTCATGGAATCCAACTCTTCTAGAATGAAATCAACTTGTGAGTGCGTTAGAGTCGAAGGTGCCTCATTTCTCCAAGTATGTGGAAGGCTTGGTGTCTCATCATTCCTTGAAAAAGAATGCATAGGAGGATCAGTTTGGAACAAAAACTCATAGTTAATGTTAAACCGAGACATGAAAATTGAAATCAGATGAATCCCAAAAATGTAAAATGCAATACTATACAAGTATCATGGTATGTACAAATAAAAAGAAAACCTAAAATGCAACTAAACTAAATGCAACATAAGAAAATGGACCCAACAAAAACAAGTTTGACGACCGGCTACTAGAGAACCAATTACTTGGCTCCCCGGCAACGGCGCCACTTGAAGAGCTCTGACTTCTCTCTATGTCGAGTGTGTGTACGTGCAGCGCGCCCTTGGGTCCGCTCTTCAAGAAAATAAGAACCAAGGGGATAGTGGAAGCTAACCCCCGGGTGTCGTTCACTTGAGGAGCCTAAACGCAAAAGATTACCTAGCAGCTAATATGCAAACTTGAGAAAGCGGGTAAAAAGTTTTTGTATTTTGTTTTTGATTTAGAAAAGATGCAAAAGGTATGATATGTTCAAAAGTAAAATAAGATAAGATAAAAATGAGATTTGGAGGGGGATGATGATGGAATCATTCTTAATGAATGGAAACCTCGGGATTCATTGCTTCTAAAGGTTTTTAGGGAGTTTTGTTGATTTTCTAAAGACCCCTAGAGGAACCCCTCTAGGCTAGGCTTAGGTTAACTTAATTAATGCCGGAACCCCGCACATTACTTAATTTAACCTAAGTTGATTAAGTTCAAAATCAAAGTGAATTTGCTAATCGTAAGGGGCTCCTAATCCAACAACCGGGACCCCGAATTGCCACTTAATTAATCCTAGAGTTTAATCGCTTACTGGAACCCCAAATAATAAATCAAGACTCTAGAATTGAAGTCCAATGCCACTCATGCAATTTGACAAATTCAAGAACTAACCAATCATGTAAGACTTTAAATCCACAATTTGGGCCACCCCACAATTGCACTTGATTTCTCAATTAACCCTAACTCATTGATGGCCACCCAAACAAAGGCTAAGGTTGAAAAGAGTAATTACCCAATGTCTAAACACAATTAATTAATTCCTATGCCATTTCATTCATGCTTCACCACTTAACATTTTTCATCCACTAACCAAGCCACCTTGCATTAGCACAAGATTTTCACTAAGAGAATAACAAAATCATGAACCCATAAATTTCATCAAACTCGAAGTTAATTTAGCACAATGTCAAGTATTCAACAAGAATAAAACAACATAAAATAGTTTCCAACCCTTATACAACATATAGAAATGAAGAACACAACCAAATGTCATAAATATACTCTTAGAACCCTAGAAAAGCATAAATACAACAAGAGGAAGAAGGATTAGAACTAGAAAAACTCCCCTATTCAAGCTTCAAGCTCATCCCTTGGCTCCCATCACCAAGAATGGTGGAGCCTAGCTGCTACTCCATGGGAAGAACAGCAACAAGGAGTGGAGGTTGAGAAACCATGGAGGATTTGAAGGAAGAAGGTGGAAGATGGAAGATGGAAGATGGAAGATGGAGATGAGAGGAAAATGGGAGGCTAGGGTTTGGGACTCCAAAATCTGCCCTAATGGGGTCCAACTTTCGTGTTTTATGTCCGAAAAGTCGGGTCAAGTGAGTGGGTATTGGGTTGGATCCGAAACAGAAGCCCAAAACGCAACTGAAATTCTGCAGATTCGCACAGTTCGCCGTCTCCTCGCTGCGGCGAGGTGCTGTTGCTTCTGGACTATGGAGGCCTTCTCGCCGTGGGCTCGCCGCGGCGAAGCCACGGCGAGCTCATGTCTTTTCTGCCAAAATGGGGACGTTCCCGCCTTCTGTTTGCCGCGGCGAGGCCGCGGCGAACTCTCTTCTTCTCTGCCCCTTTGAAAAGCCTTTCTTCTTCATCCGTTATCCGATCTTTGGTCCTTGCACGACCCTACAAGTGGAAACAAGACTAAACAAGAATCAAATAGCCCTATAAATTAATCAATGCAATTAATCTACAATTATGGCTAATTAATCCTAATTTTATACTCATTTCACTAGAGAGTTTAAGATATTCAATTGAGCATTATTGGACCAAACTTGCATCTCAATCATGTTAATTTCCTCAAATTAGGCATGTAAAAACCATACAAATAAGAGATTTGTCAATGTGTAAAATATATGATTGCTCCCTTGCTTCAATTATATTGCAAGGACATCTGTGAAGATTTACAGGGATTTCAGAGATTCAACTTTTGAGGGGTTATGTATATCGTATTATGAATTTATGATTATATTGTCTGTATATTGTATTATGAATTTATGAATATATCTAATTTTTTAAGAGATTTAATTTTGATTCATATGTTTCTAGACAATATGGTCATTTAAACATGATTGTTCTATTTTTCTCTATGAAAAAATGCCTTTTAAATTAATAAATTATATAAACACACAAAAAATCTCAACAAACTTATAAAAATTGTAAAAAAATGATAAGTTTGTAAAAAACTATTTTGATGTTTGAAGAAGGCCATGGAAAAAATAAGCTCGTTTTTATATAAATTAGAAAAAATGTGATGAGGGGGTCTAATATTAAAAACAATAAAACTTTATTAAATATGTTAAATTTAAATTTTAAAATATCACGAGGTTATTTACAACTAGACCAAAGTCCAGGAGAGTTTTATACAACTGTAAACTTAATAGGATACCATATAAGATTGATGAAGTGTTTTATACGAGTCTGGAACGACAAATTCCGTCAAAAGATAGTGGCATGTTAACGACAAGGGGGTTTAGAATAAAAAAATAAAACGTCAGGGGGTTTAATTTAAAGTTTGAAATGTTATGGGGTTATATGAGACTACCCCAAAGTTTAGGGGTTTTCTTTTATAATTTAGCCTAAACATTTCCAAGTTAATCATAACCATTCACGTACAACTACAAAGATTGGTTAATTAGTTGGTTAGTTGTGAAAAAAAGGTAATTGTAAATTGCTTTGATCAACTTTGAAATCGTTATAGTAGAGTTGCAAATCCTTATGTAAAAGTTGTGAAAAGTAGCACTAGTTGATTTTCATTTTAAAGGCCTTGTCAAATAATCATTGCAAAAATAAGGTAGCTAGATTGTCAATTGATATGCTCAAGTTGGAAATCATTATGGCAAAGTTATAAATCCTTATGTAAAAGTTGGGAAAGTATCCTAAATTGATTTTTATCTTAAACGCCTTGTCAAAAGCTCATTGCAAAAACAAGATAGTTATTTGTAATTTGCTATCACTAGTGCAAAAAAGTGCTTTTAGACCTCATATAAAGGGCTTTTTAGACCTCATCTACATGGGTTCTTGTTTCAGGGGGTTTAAAAAGTCTACCACTTTTTAGACCTTATTAACATAAGGTCTAAAAAGCATAATTTAGACCTAATATATATATGACTATAAGGTCTAAAAGTTTGACATTTTAGACCTCAAACACTCATGTAAGGTTTAAAATTTTATACAATTTAGAGCTTATATATTCATCTAAGGTCTAAAATAACACATATTAGACCTTATAAATCTTTTGTAAGGTCTAAAAATTTACATGTTCTATACCCCATATTTTTATATAAGGTCTAAACATAATACTTTTTTTTGTTTCATTTTTTTCCCTCAAAACCCATTTTCCTACAATAAAATTACGCCGCCAAAGTATAAATTGAATTCCTATCATTCAAATATCCAATTACACCATGAAGGCTTTCAAATAAAATTAAATATAAACCAACAATCTTCCAATTCAAGTTCACCCAAATTTAATCACATAACTATTCATCATACAAAGGTTCCTACATATACAGACAAATGAAAATGAAATTAAAAAACACACTATCTCTTAACAATATAAACAAGAGCGTAGTCAAACTCATGAATGTTGTAAAAGCTTAATAATAAATTCAGCACAACGTTCCCGGATATAGTCAATATTTGCTTCAGGAAAAGGATCAGCAACATCAAACATCTGAAATATCATAAAAACAAAAAATCATTAACTTGCTACCCATAAAAATAAAAATAGAACAAACTTTTAGAAATACATTTACCTTTTCAGTTAATTCAATTGTACCTAAGGTGATAATATTAAATATGTGTCTCAGCACATAAAAGCCACATAGTTGGAATCTGGTGGTTGCTTATGACTCTAAAAAAAAAAAGGAAAGTCATATAAATCATCTTGATTCTACCCTTCTTTATTGAATAAGGCACGGGCGAAGAATATGATGCTCTAACATCCCATGGCTATAAAAATATATTATATTTTTCAGGGCAACCGAAAAAAAAAAGGTACACACATATATATACATATTATCACCATCTCAGCAAATTGTCCTTGCTTGGGGAGTTTAAAACAGCAAGCTACCTTTACCCTATATTTGGATTGAGAGAAAATTAGTAGTAGAAAATGAAAGGAAGGGAAGAGTGGGGAAAGAATAATAATCATCTTTGTGTTCAGGGAGAATAGAGAAAATTAAAGCAGGAGAGAAAATCTATGCCATTTACAAGCAGAACAATACCCCCGTTTAATTGGAAACTCTTTTTTGAAGTAATTCCATGAAAACCAACCGAAATAAAAATTAATACCATTCAATTAAATTTTGAATTTAAATTAAATGAAATTATTTTTTTAATTTGTATTTTATTTTAAAATAAAGATAAGGAGAAAAATATATCATTAAATTTTGAATTTAAATTAAATGAAATTATTTTTTCATTTGTATTTTATTTTAAAATAAAGATAAGGAGAAAAATATATTTCCTTTTTTAACAAACTAAATTTATTTTATCAAAAACTAAAATAATAAAAGAAAAATTACAATAAAAATAAACGTGTTAAAATATTAATAACATCTTTATATTCTCATTTATATGAAAATTCTAAAAAAATCAAATAAATATAAGGTGAATTTGCATTTTTAATACTCCCTCCGGTTCTAAATATAAGACCACTTTAACTTTTTTTTGTGGAAGTTAAGAAAGCATATTAGACCACTAAATTATAACATATGTCACATAAAATTACATTATAAGTTAGTTTATAAGTAAAATAAATTAGTTTTGAGGAAAAAATATTTTTTTGGGACTGAAACTACTTTTTTTAGTGGAAAAAAAGTCAGAGTGGTCTTATAATTAGGAACGGAGGGAGTAGTTATGTTAAGGCAGCTAGTATTATATTTTTGTAAAAACAACTGAAATTGCAGAATATATATATATAATATGCAGCATGATAAGGACAATCTTGTCAGATTTAAAAAATGATTCAGTATAATAAAACTCACAATTATAACAAGGGCAATTTTGTGACACTCCTCTACCATTGGTTTAAACTTTTAGCATGAAATTCGGCATTTTATGTTTAAAGTTTAGTATCAGAGTCCTCACATGTTCAAATCTTATTTCCGTCAAAATAGGTTAGAAGAGAAACATCATGTAAAAGGGAGTGAATGATATGCCCCGCATCTTTGGTTGTAAATTTAGATTCGGTTATGGGGTCATAAAGTCAAAAGAGATCCGTGTTTGATACCAACTTGAGCTTTTGCCACAATAGTAAGCATTTTGTTATTAATATTTTTTGCTTATTTATATCCCAACTTGTTTTCTATCTCTACAATAGATTCGATTGTATACTAGAGGAATTGTCGTAACCATTATAATCATACTCACAAATTTCATTTTGTAAGTAATGCAATATGTTATCAAAAATGTCTTATTGTTAATTTGTCTAATTCATCTTATTGGACATTTTGTCCTGATCCATCTATTGTTTTATCTTTTATAGTTTATTGTTAGTGAAATTGAAATGATATTGGATGAAATTTTGGAATATGTGAGAATGTAGTTAAGTCCTTATATGATTTCATAATGTTCGATCAAAATAGATTAATCCTCGTTTTATAGAGCTGCATGTGAGTAATTTATCACTTGTGACTTTCTTTTATATCCCACTCTTTGTTGGATCTATGCAGAAAGATTTCGGTTAATATGAGCGATTTACAACATTATAATGAAAAGAATGTCAACTTGAAGTATAAGTTCATTACTAACTTCAATTCAAAATTGTTTATGACATAAATTTGCCCCCAAACTGAATACTTTAATTTAGAAAATATTTGAGAGAAAACAGGGTGAAAAAGGTGCAAAATTTGGTGATGGGAATGAAAATAGTTCAAAATGTGCACAATTTGGAGGTGTTAAATACCTGAGGAATGTCCGTCACCACTATAACGATACTTTTATTAGATTCTATGCATTTTGTTATAAGTTAGCATATTTGTCTTATTGTTTTTTTTGTCGAATCCATTATTAGAAAATTTTGTAATATGTGGGAATGTATTTAAAGCCTTACATTTTTTCATCATCTCTGATGAGATTAATGTTTGTTCTGTAGAACTGTAGGATTTTTCCTACCCCATAATACACATGTTGAAATTAATATGTATCATGCAAAATGTATTTAACATATGATTGCTAGCTTGCTTCAATTATCTTACAGAATTATTGACGGAATTTTGTCGATAGATTTTGCCTAAAATTTACCAATGGAATATTCATTCAGAATTATTTCTGATCGAAAAAATTCCATTGCATATTATTAATAGAATTTTCTGCCAAAATTTACCTACGGAAGTTCGTTGGTAATTTATTTTTTTTTTTTAAAAAGTGCCACATAGCATCTTGTAATGACTCAAAACAAAAATACTGTGATTGATAATTAATATTTTTGTTATTTGTTGTAGACCATTAACAAAGGTAAGGAAGTGGCTTAGCGCCATTGAGAGTGTTTTATATCATTGACTCATTGAGGGTGTTTTATATGTATGGGGTTTTTATGTCAATTATTGAGTTTCCTAATGATTTTGGGCTACAAAGTTCGAATCCTCCCTGGGCAAAAGGGTATTTTTCTTCCAATTATTTTGCTTTATCGTATGAGATAGCACAAGGCCATTATGTCTTTAAAAAAATAATATTAGGGAAAAAACATTTACCATCAGATATTTTAGCCCTTCTAGTTCCTTCCTTTGGTCAATTTAGGGTGTGTTTGGATTGGCGGTGGAGAAGTGACTTTTTTTAATCTGAGTTTTTCATATGTAAAATTGGATAAAAGTCAGATTGTGTGAAAGTGATTTATGTTTGGATTTGTGATGATAGAAGTAACTTTTTTTTTTCAATTTGACTTTTAGAAACATGTTTGGATGATTATTTTGAAAAGCAAGTTTAGATAAAAAATTACTAAAAAAGACATTATTGTTATTAAATAATACATATATAATATGCATATATTCTTATTAAAGGCTTAGTTTCTCCCTTATTTTCAAGAAAATAATTTAAAAATAATATTTTTAGCTCAAAGGAGTATATTGTGGGAGAAAGTAGTTAGAAATTATTATGGTTTACTCTTCGGAGATAAAAAGGAAATTTTAGATTAAAAGAAATTATTTTATTTGAGAATTTTAGGGGTCTAACAGTCTAATTTTCCTACCCACTTTATTAAATAATACATAACAAAAGGCGTGGGACCTACCAGAAGCCAGAATTCATCATCCTCCGTTCTTCCCATCATTGCCATCATTGTAAGTGGGTGTGTGAGTCCTTGCTAATCATGCTCCATTCTCATCTCTTTCTCTCTTATTCTTCCATGTTCAACCTTTGTTTGGATCACCACTATGGTGCGTGAAATTTTCTTTATCTTTTGGTTCCCACTATTATGAAAATGATGATATTTTGGGCTATATTTGAAACCATCTCTTTCCATGGTTCTATGTGATTTTGTGGGCTGGACGATTGATGAGGGAAGGGAAACGGGTGAATCCATAGACTTGATCACTTGGGAAGGAGATATATTTTTATAGTTATTTTGTAGTATTTCTTTCTAAATTTTGTAAGAAACATAAATTGGTTTGAGTGCTGTTATTTTTTCTTTTATGATGATTCTGGGAATTGAATGGAGAAATTGGATTTAAGAATTTTTAGAGATTATGCTGATGTTTGTTTTATGACTCCATTTTCAGTGCACATGAATTGTTTGATCAAATGCTTGAGAGAGGAAATCTTATGGAATTGAGTAAGAAATTTGTTGATAATATCATTGAATAAATTATAGTACAAGAACTGATATATTTCTTCCTATTGAAGCTTGGTAAGGAATCGAATTTGGGAAGTATGGGTATTTTATACAATGATGCTTGGGAAAATTGTTTGGCAAAATATTTGAAGGCGATGAAGTTTGATGGACTTCTTGAATATTGATGCAAACTACATTGTTCAATAAAACGTTCAAAGGGAAGAAGATCTATTATGTTTTTTTTTCATGCAGCATTTTTATGGTGGACAAGAATATAGATCTTTTGAATTGATGTTAATTTAGATATGGTATAAGAAATTAGACTTTGGAAGCTTTATAACTTTAGGGCGACGAGGAATTAAGTTTGGATGGGAAGTTCAAGAATTCAACTAAAACCATGTATTTTTCATGCTAATTTATATTACAGTATTTAATTAGAGATGGGTATATCGTGGGTATATTGTTTGGAAAAATGATGGACTTTAGCTAGTATTTAGTCATGAGAAGTATTCTACTGAACTTGGGATGATGTCTCTCTCTCTTGTTTTGTTATTTTTGTAAAGCATATGAAATAAAAAAATGCTATTGTAGTGATAATATGGTTTCTCTGGTTTAGGTGTTTCTGTGCTTGTAAGGGTAATTATTTGAGAGTCCCATTCTAATTTATATAAATGACATTTTCCTACTTGTCAATTAAAGGATAATATGGTTCCCATACATCAAGCATGCTTGGGCTTGAGCCAATGACATAATAGTTTTTTATTTTCCTTTAATTGTAATCTTTTATTTTCACCGTATGAAGCGCTGATGTATGGGAATTAAAACAGAAGTGTGAATTATTCATGTAAAATTTCATGCTGGGGCTATTTAATACAAAGATTCCTAAGTTTAGTGTCTAAAAAAGGTACTTATTTGTTAAAGAAAAATTAACCCCAAGCATGCTTGAAAATGTTTTTTCTGAAAGGACTAAATACAGAACGCTGGTTACTAATAGTAGTACTGTTAGTCCTTGGTGCACCATTGTAAATCTCGAGCTCACTTAACATTCATGGGCACTGTACTCACGCTTGATAATCGTTGGATTCAGTCTCATGCTTATTACTCGTGGGTCTAGTACTTGCCTTGTTTTGTGGCTTCGTCTACCTTTGCTTGGTTACTTACCCTCATGGATTGTGTGTCCACACTTGTATTTGTAGTTTCAAGCGGTGTTTGGTTAGTTACCCTCGTGAACTATGTGTCCACGCTTGTTCGTTCTGTTGAAGTCCTACAAGATTTGAGACTTGATACTTCACAATGTTTTTAAAATAAGCTATTATAGCATAACTTTATTTTATTCGATTGATTATCGCCTATACGATTTGGGTTATATTTATAATTGTACCATTTAGAAGTTGAGATTTAGTATTATGTTTTGTTATTATTATTAAAGATAGTTTATATTTAAGTTTTCTCTATTTAATGTTTGCTTAAATTTGATTAACAGGACGTTATTCATTGGAAACTTTTTGATCTCAGATATTACCGCTTACCCTGCGTGCAGGTCTAGCTGAGCAATGAAGAACCTCATCGCTGATTGAAGTTTGTAAATAAATTTTGGAATAGCTGCCAACTGAAGTAAATATAAATCTAAATTTATGTATTATTTTGGGAAGTTAGATGCTCTACGTAACTTATAGGTGGGATCCATGTCATTTATTGTAGTTTGGATTATCTGCATATGTATATGTTGTCATGGAGCGGAGCTTCAAATATTGTTTTGAGATTCAATCCATTGTTAAAATTTCAGGAAAGTCCATCTTACAAAGTAGACTGTTGAAATTTCTATACGATATTTGATATTTTAATTATATGGAATATGCAAACGTGAATTATAAATATTGTGTTTGTGTGTATTTCAGATTATAGTTATCATATTTGACATTTAGTTCAATGTTTTATGGCTCATGGAATATGTCTCTCATATTCCATGCCATTCACCCCGAGATTTTCAAAGCGTGACACATCTCAAACCATTGTAGTGTTTGGCCACCCGCACTACTGGCCTCCAAGTCTCCAACAAACACATCATTGCCGGCTGACCACCCCTGCAACCACTTGTTCATTCCCATTTGCTGCCATGTGTCAATGCTACCCAACCATGCATTAACAAGTTGATGAGTTGTGATGACCCTATTGATCATATTTGCAAAATTATATCTATATATATAATCCAAAACTTAATAAAATATATTCATACTTTACATTTTATTTAAGTTAACATATTACTGAACACCTATTAATTATAAATATAGATTATTCATTCAAAATTTTATAAGTATTTTTATTTTATATAAATTATTATAATATAGTTTTTTTCATTCTTATTACACATATGTATTAATAATTAACATATTATTTAATTCTTATTTCTATTTGATATTTTATTTTTGTATAGTAGTTTTTTGAGCATGTATAGAGTATTTTATAGCAAAATTAATCTTCATAAAAGTAAATTTACTAAATAATTATAATTTTTATTTTCTTAGATATTTATTTTTTTGAATAATTTTTATTATACAGATTCTTCATTTAAATAATTTATGATTTTATTATATTATGTAGATTATTATAATGAAATAAGTAACATTTTTCAAAATATTATAATCTCTATAGCTGATCCCTTGAAAATTACCTATGGAAAATATATTGCGGTTAATAAAAGTTTTGACAGAATTAGCCATGGATTTTTTCCATCATTAGTTGAAAATTAGTGACAAAAAAATATTACGTTGGTAATATACTCCTTTTTTTTTTGTAGCGCTTAGTAATTAAGCAATAAAGTAATGGTTCATGACCATGACTTGTTTGTTTGATGATATGCTTATGCTATGTGGTGAAATTTACAAATTATCAACTTGTTTAGTTTAAAAAGAATGAGAACACTAAAGGTTAGGTGTTAGTTGGGCATATCCATTTAAAAGCTGGACATTCATAGGGCTTTTTGAGGTAAAAGCTAATGTCTGTGATTAGCTAACGACGGACGTGTGAAAAGTCCAATGTCAACGCTTGTTACAATTAACAGTAGAGGTTGAGACGGGCTTTTTGAGGGACTTTCTACATCTGTTATTAACTAATAATGGACGTAGAAAGTTTCCTTTTAACGTCCGTTAATCAATGGACTTGGAAATGCACTTATCTTCATGTTTTTCATCAGCTGCAGTAATGTCCTCTATATTTTTTGTTGCTTAATAGAGTGGGTCTATTGAAGTGAATGGAGAAGATAAAGACCAGCCCTCTATTCCTTGTGCGTGCCACAATGTCAATTTGTTGTTGGAGAGTGCAAAGAGATGCCTATCTAATCGGTCAAAACAGCCGTTTGCGTTAAGATCTTGGTATTTCATGTGAGTTGCCAAACAATTGAGTTGAGTGTCCATGAGAGCCTTTCGGGTTTCCATCTGAGTAGCCAAATGCTTGATCGATGCCTCCAGCTCATCAAGTTGAGCATTGTAAAAATAATTGGCCATCGAGAGAGCAGGTTGAATGAAAGCACCAATGTAATGGCGGTAACTCAAAGAATAGCAAATAGCTCAGATGCACAATGTATTGTTGAAAGAAATAGATATAATGCTCAGATATTGTATTCCTGATTTATGTCACTTCCAGAATGTAAGAAGATAGTCACACAGTACACATGAAAATAAAGAAATGTTCCAGAGTAACCGAAGTTGGAAGGAGAAGAAGAATAGATAGAAATGGAAAGTTCACATAATTTCTTCCCTGCTTCCAAGATGTGGTGATTCTCATTTCTCACTAATATAAACCTGGCATTGCTCTTGCCTTCTAAATTTCTAATGACTTGGGCCTTGACCAATTTCTTCCCATACCATATTTGGTTTTGGCCCAGGGTCCTTGACCAATTTCTTCCCATAGCATATTTGTCTTCGGCCCAGCATAATAAAATTTGTCATAATGACAAAATGATAAAATAATACCACTGATGTAAAGAAGTTCAGTGAAAAAAAAAAAGTAAAGAAGTTGAGTTTCTGCCTGATCCTCTTCGATGAAAGTGAACAACTCATCCATCACGACCCTTTTTTTTCATTCAATGGAACTGGAAATACATCCAAGGGGGATCGAACCTCCCCCCCCCCCCCCACTAGCCTCACCAAAGAGGCCTAATACCAGCTGATCTAATGATCATTGGCCCATCACAACCCTTTTCTCAAGCCATGGAAGAAACTAGCAAGACAAAATCTAGAAATTGGCTTCTAGTCTTGTACAAATTGCTTTATAATGGCTTTGAATCACCATTCTTTCTAGAACTTACTTTATAAAAATAAAATGAAGCAAGATATCTCAATATATAATTCAGTTTATAATTATTAAAATATATTATTTTAATTATTATTTGTTATATTTTTGCTGATACTACAATTTTAATATATTATATAAAAATATTGTTCGCAAATAGGTTATAATTTTAAAAAATAATTATAATTACTTTCAAAAGTTATCACTGTTATTTTTTTTATAAATAAAATATTTTCATATTTACCAAAAAATTTTAAAATGTTTACTATATAATTATTTTTTTGACTGGTTTCAATTAATAAAATTTTACGTTTATTTTTATGAATTTTCAAAAATATTTTAAATCTATTATTACTACAATCTGACAAAATTTTTTTTCAATAGAGATCAATTATTTCTTCAAAATATCTAATTATACTTTGGGCTCTTATAAAATATGTAAATATAAAATTATTTTTGGACCAATTATAATTATTAAATACATTATTTTAAAATTTATAAATCTAATTTAAATTCATTTGAAATTCTCAAATTTAAATTTGAGCCTACACTTTCAATAAATCTCTAATATGGCCAAGGGATTTTTTAATTCGTTGATGTTACATATATGCCCTGTTATAAAATATATTGGATTGTATTCTCTAAATGTAATTGTTCTATTTTAATGATTCTTTTATAGGACAAAACTTAGGTCCAATGAGGCAATAAGAAAATGCCACCTATGTTATTTTTCCACATCAGCCCGTAAACACCTTAAAGTTAAACTGCCATTAGCCCACCGAATGCTCTGAAAAAAAAATAGTAGCTTAATTATGTGACAGAGTATATTTTGGAACAGTGATAATGGGTTAGCCGTGATTGGAGCATTTGAGACAAAAATCAGGTAACTGCACTTTTCTTGTGGGGAATTATTGTGCATCTGCAACTTTTTGCCTCAGGCACACGAAGGAGAGAGCAGCAATGATGTCCATGGCCATCGGAAATTTCAAAGAGGTTGATGTTAAGGGCTGACATGGAAAAAAAAAAACCATGTAAATTCGACATATTTAACAAAAGGGTATATAGGTAAAATTAACAAGGGAAAATGACAAAAAAAAACTTCCAAATTTCAAAATCCAAATAGGTTATTTGTAGTTCTTAATAGTTGTTAATGCCTATACTCAATTTGTTAATACCTAAACTAAAATAGTTATTGGGATTTTGAAATTTGGAAGGTATTTTTTTGTCATTTTCCCAATCGATAAATTCAAAAATTCTTAATTAGACATATTGTATGGTCAGGGATTTGTTGAAAGTGCAAGCCTAAATATGGCTTTGGACATTTTATATAGATTTAAATGGGATTTTCTCTTATAATTATTCATAATATAATTGTAACTATTTTTTGACTTAAGAATTTTTAATATGATACGGAGAACTTTAATTTAATGTGACACTTGTGTGAAGGAAAAAAACAAGCTTCATATACTTTATTTTCTTTGTGCGAGGAGAAAAAAAATCAAAGCTTCATTATGCAACATCATAATAAAATTCTCGACATCAAATTAAAATATTCTTGAGGTGTTTGTTTATGATTAGTCACATTACAAATTATGCATAAGACCAGATTTTTTTGATGTACTATAGAGAAATATTTGCATATACTCTCAACTGTCATAGCATTTAAACACTAAATCAATCGAAACACAACAACTGGACTGAGTTTACATGAGTCTTCATCAAACCACCTTAAAATCAATTGAGTTGTTGTGCTATTTTTGGTTAAGAATTTGAATGATATGGCACTCATAGATTATATAAATATTTTTCCTGTGACATAGATAAACAACATATAAATTATAATTATAAAAAAACATGTATCATATTTTAATTAAACGTCAAGAATTATTATTAAATAGAAAACTGTTTTCAAGATATCTTTAATATAAACTCAATATACCTATAACTTTTGTTGTTAAGCCTAACTATCTTGAAAATTGAAATTAATTTTTGAAGTTGGGTTTTGTTAGCTTAGGCTTTTAAACAATGAATTCTAATTTCATCCATCATAAGGTATAAAATCATCTTAACAATATTATAGAGATGGAATTATATACTTATACTTGCCACTAATTTGGTAGTAAATCTAGAAAACTCCATCTTGATTCTGTATTTGTTACAATTTAGATCTGAAAAATGAAAGGCTAAAATCTTTCAAGGAGATATTATTTATGTTTTTAAGTTGTATACTTAAATTTTGAAAGTATTTAAAAAATGAGGGGATGTTGATTGAATTAAATGTAAATCCCCGTACATTACTTGTGAATGAGGCGTTTCGGAATGGACTTGGATTCTCTCCTATGCTTTTCGGCACTCTACTGTCCTTTACCCTAGAATTACATAGTTTTAGGTCAAATTTTTGTGTTTAATTTCGTCATTAGATTCTATATAGAATTAGTGATATTTTAATATCTTATGGACAAAAAATGGTTCAGTTTTCAATTTTATATGATTTTTCAAACATTTAATGCTCTAACTTGGAAGAAAAATACAGAATTTTAAGTATTAAATCGTTGAAAAATCTATAAAATTGAAAACTGAACCCTGTTTTGGTCCATAAGATATCAAAATATCACTAATTTTATGTAGAATCTAATAATAAAATCAAACACAAAAGATTTGACCCTAAAACTATGTAATTTCAGAGTAAAAGACGGAAGAGGACTGGAAAAGCAGATGAGAGAATCCAAGTCCTTGGTGTGGACCATGGCTATTTCCTGGTTTGCAACCTTGATGACACCACCAACTGATTTTTTTTTTTGGCCAAGAAAGAAATCATATCATTGATTGAAATAAACCATACAACTATTGTTTGCCAAGTAAAATCTAGTTTGTATGAAAACCTCTGCTGGAGAATGAAATCAAAGAACCCGAGAACAGTTACAATAGTAGGAATGATCAATTCCATAATCTGAAACTCAGTACTCTCACTAATTTGTTGTGTAAGACAAACCATCAAAATGGTTAGAAAGGGTGATTGTCTAAAGACTTGCTCCATCAAGCTCAACCCTTTAAACACCCAAACTACTTTCCCATATGAAGTCAAAACATACTCTCTTTTGACAAGAGTGGACGGAATTTTCTGAAGATCATTTAACACAATCACAACACAAATTAGGTCCAGTATCCTTCCATAGTGAATAAGCACAGAGACAGAACTTCTATAAACTTCAGACTTTGCATCATGTCTTCATGGATCAAGTTCTCACATATACTAGCCAAAACATCATCCATGATTTTTCGATTTTTCAATTCATACCCATTGATTTCACTCTCACAACCAACTAGTATGCGAAGGCAAACATAATTAGGCAATATACCAAATCCTTCACCAAAGAAAGCAATTGAGACAACAAGATAAGAGGACATCAAAATAGCAGTAAAACTCCTAAAACTATCCTGCAGCTCAACATTGTAACAACTAAATTCCAGTGCTTCATGAACCAAGAATGTGGCCAGAGGGGGTGTTAATCTTTAGTTTTACTCCACAGATGAGCCCAACCCCTTTATCGCCTAGGCTGCTTTAGTATTTGCAGCTTTCAAACTCTCAAGCAAGAGAGAAAGAAGATCTCGGGAAAATTATGCAAACCTCCAAGAAATCCCATTACCGTTTAGGAATTAGCCTTACAATATCCAGCCACAAAGTAATCCATCCTCTAACATCTTGTGTCAGCATAAACTCCTCAAAAATAGCCACAGCAGCACTAACAGAAATATAATCTCCTGGTGGAACCCATCTCTTATCATCTTTTACTTTGTTACCAATTATTGCATTGTATGTAATCAAATTATCACTCCCATACAAATACCAGTAACAATATTTGGTGTTGAAGTCTATAGTAGTCACTACATTTTCGGACAGAGGATTATATATCATACAATCCATTATTTCCATCCTAAATTCATTGATTCTAATGCTATGTTAAAAATTATTCCACAATTTCATATCAGCCACCAAAAACTCATACCAAATCCTGTATAGAGATTAGAGAGGATAAACCATACCAAATTAAAAGGTTCAAAACCAAATTCAGCAACACATCACAATTTCTGCTTAGACTCGCCTCACTATTCATCACATCTAAGTTCCATAGGCTCTAATACAAACATTTTGCAATAGTAGAGAACCACAAAACCATAAGAACTTTCACTAACCTCCTTGTCCACAGCAAAAAGGTCACAGATGTGTGGCTTTGAACTGATTCATGTGAAAATGCTCTTGAGTCAGATCTTTTATGCTCCCTGAGACAAGAAAGTGATGCTAATTGGCAAATTCCTTCATCTATTGACCAAAATCGCATATCCTCTGGCTTTTCCTCTTCGATGACTATTTCAAAATTCTTCATATTTGGATACCCACCGCTGAATCTCATTCTCGTCAACGGAATTGTAGATCGCCTCATCCTCTTTCCTTGACTCAAAATCTCTGAAATCTTTTCAAATTTAGCAATCGACTGAATAATCTTCAAAAACACACACACTCCAACACTTCCTAAAGCACACACACAACCAAGCATCCTCTCTATCCGCGGGAGCTGAAGAGAGGCAGCCCGTAACTCTCACCGATGGAAAGGACAAAATGGCCCTTTCCCACCTTAAAAATTCAAATAAGCCACCTTGAAATTTTCTGCCTATTTTATACAGACTAGAGTCCCCTTCCCCCTTATATAAATGTCAGTATAGGATGGAGTTTCCTTCATGTCAAAGCCTCCGCCTCTTTTACACTGTTGCCGGTAAATACCAAATCAGTGGCTAAATACACTACATGACCTCAATGGAGCCAGCCTGCCGCTTCTTACGCCTGGCCGATCTTACTGAGGCAATGTGCGTTGAATATGTCCTTGTGAAGATTCGGAGGCCATTTGGACGGGGTCGACCAATGAAAGAGCTTGTAGCCTACCATGTTGTGTTTGATGAACCGTGAGTCATTCATTCATATTATATGGAATCTTTATGTTTACATTTATAAGTTTTGAGAGCTTTTTGCATTTACTGTGTGATTTTGGTGTTATAATGAAGAACAATCGCATCATTATTGTAACACGATACTCTATGGACATTTTTTATAGCGTTTTGATTAAGTTTAAACCACTAAAGCCATAGAGAAAACCCAAAAATGTCAGAAACTTAAAACGTTTCCTTGAATGTCTTACTTGGGTTTCTAACTTTGAAAATTCATATCTATTTCCATGTAAACTCAAAAATAGTGGTTTAAAACTCAAACTTTAGCTCTTTAAAAATCATTTTTCATCTTGATATCATGATGTGATCTTAGCTCAACTTGGTCCCATTATAATTGAAAAACCTTCTTATATTTTCCAGACATATTAGAATTTCGTAGGAAATTTCTGTTTTTACATCTAACTTGTAAAAATCATATCTCCTAATCTATACGTCCAAAAATTTTGCTTGAGTACTTAATTTAAAGCTTATGACAAGTACTATTAAACATGTTCACATGCACTCACAATTATCTAAGTGTAGATATAGCTCTCTACTTGAAGTAGAGTTTAAGTTCTTGGTTTCTTATATGTCTTTAAACTAATGAGGCTCCTTATGGAGTTTATACGTACATACGAAAATATAATAATTAAACTATATCTCCCAAAATATCCGGGTCCTCCTTGCCTTAGCTAGTGATCTGCCTGCTTCTTTACTCTAGAAGTGCTTAGTCCTATGGGTAGGACATAGAAAGAGGGGTGTGAGATTTGAGAAAATCTCAGTAGCAATAATCACAATTAATATATAATGCATGGTAAAAATTGTGCAAGCAAAACAATCCAATGAGAATAATACCTTACAAAACTGTAAACTGTAAACTGTAACTGAAGCTATTTCAGACGTGATCATGGTAAAAACTAAGTGAGGATATTACATACTCTCATGCCTAACTGCAATAGAAATGGTAAAAACATACATGGAACCAAACAAAATATACAAAATTGCAGATTAAAGCTACATCTAGTTGAATCTCTTTCAATAGCACTTCCTCTCTAGTTTCCTTCCAATAAAAATGATTGCAGATTAATCCCTAACATTAATAGGTACAAGCAAGGAGATTAATTTTTGGTGCATATGACCAACTTTTTCCTACATTATCACTTAAAAATTTCGGCCATACCCATTAAAATTCCTTTCCTAATTTTTTAGCCACAAATCAAAACTTCTTCTATTTATTACATGCTATAACTTGAAGCTTTTATTCTTGGTATGCATGTGAACACTTCCTACTCCCATTTAGAATTACTTCTATACAACCTTGAAAATAGGGAGATAGAAATATACTTACCAAGAGCTTAAAGACAACTTTCTACTATAACTCTTTCTAACTAGGCCTCCTTCTTTCCCTATTTTTCTTCCTCTTTCTCTTTCTCTTCTTCTCATTCTTTTTCTCTTCCTCTCTGCCTATCCGAACACTCCCTTCCCTCCTCTCCTTTCAATGCTTACCATCTTATTTATAGGCTAAAATGTGCTTGGTGGCCAAGCAAGACATCAACTTGGTGTGCAAGCATTTGGTTGCATGAAATGCCATGTGGCATTGCTACAAGATGAGTTGCATCATATGAAGCATGCAAGGCCACATCTAAGAGAAGCTTACGAAGCAAGATGGCTTCTTCTTGAAGCCCAAAATTAACTCGTGTAGCAAGAATAAGCCATGCGTCCAAGATACCTTTATTGATGAAGATTAGTTGGAAACTTGCTAAATAAAATTGTCTTTGATTGTAGCAAGGTGGCTAATCATTTTGGGACTATTTAACATTTCCTAGACATGCAAATTAAGCTCATCTATGATCCTAATGATAAACTTCCAAATGAACCTTGCCACATATAAACTTTTGGAATTTAGTGGGCAATTTATCTTGGCATCTTATGAAAGAAGATAGTGACACTTTAGGAACAAATCCTTTGACTCTTTAGTTAAGCATGTTAAGCTAATGGATCTCGTATCCTTAATCTTTTAACTCTCAAGCTTAATGTGGCGAACCACATTACCGAAGGTTATAAATGTACTCCTTGTGAGTTCAGCTTGCTTTCATGTGCTCCCACTCAATAAGAGAGTCCTAAATGTAACATGCACTGGCTATTGACTAGAAAGATCATTGTTTGCCTACCTTAGTTCCCTAGTCTTTGTTTAACATCACTTTCAAGTGTTGCCTAATTCCTGCATTTGGTCTTAGTACTTGAGTGTCCAAACATGACAGAGTTCTTTCAGCTTTATGGCATGAATGCCTTCATATTTGTTTCTCAAGGCTATCCTTATAGCCTAAGATGTATCGCACTATTCGAACTGACACTTTTGTCAACAGTCATAGCATAAAGCATGACGATTAGAGCTACATTGTCCTTTCTTCATCAATTAGCTTCTTTGTTACCTTCGGATATTTCAACATCTAAATGTTGAAAGTTAGTTGGTAGGACATACACAACATCTCATCCCTTAAGGATGTAAAAGATCTTACGAAATTCAATTTCGTAGTCATCTATATTGAGCAAAAAAAAAATGTTTAAAATGCATATTACATGGCAAGGTGCACGGATCTAGAAAAAATTCATGCCTCTTCTACTACAAGCAAGATAAAAAAAATGTGTGATATTGCTCATACGATCAAAGGCATATTTGCAGTGGAAGAAAATATTTATGCATACTCATAAAGCATAATAATACAGCCTCAGGATCAACATAGGCTTTGATGCCAATGATGGAATAATTAGAATTTAAATGAGGTAGATAAACAACATACCAAACCGATCCATGTTCGGATCTAGGTCAAAACTCCGGAGCTCCATGATTGGTTCTTGAAGAACCCATGCAAAATTCAGGCTACTGGAAAAACCAGAGTCCAAACATGTGGTACAGCAGAGCACCACACAAGAAAGAATATAGAGAGAATGAGAGAGTCGGAAAACTCAACGACTGGTGTGTTTAGAACTGAAGGGGAGGCTTCTATTTATAGAAGGCTGGGGATATTTTGGGAATACAAAATATCCACTACCACTACTCATAGCTTAGTCAGCAATCCTCGTCTCTCTTATCTGACCAATCAGATAATTGAATAATTAATTGATTAATTAATTAATCAATTAATTACTCAAGGCTGAGTCAGCAATCCAAATATTGTCCATTTGACCAATCATATTAATTAAACACTTAATTAATAAATCAGTTGGGAATTACTGAGTCAGCAATCCACAACTTTCTCATTCGACCAATCATATTAATTAAACAATTAATTAATAAATCAATTGGGAAAATACTCATATTTCCCAATTAATTAATCCAGCCCATCAAGGGCGGATCTAGGCCCAAAATTCCAACAAATACGTTAAAGCAAGTTTTCGAAATCAGAGTTGATGCGTTCGGTGTAAAATAGATTTATTCTGTGACTAAGAAAAGTTGAAATTTCTATATATTTTGATTTTGATTAGGGGAACTAGCTGTGTAAAGCTTGCAGGAAGTCTAGACTTATCCATTGTTATTCATATTATAGATATAGCTAATTTTGATTTTTGTCACACCTTATTCCCGTGGATCTTTAACTGTTCAAATGCTATATATATATAGTTTGGCTTACTATTAAAAAACATCAAGAGTCTATTTACCATTTATTATGTTAGAATTGAGAAACTGGATTTGAAGAATGCAAAGGTCAGGTATTCAGTTAGGAATAAGAAACTTCGAGTTTGACTTGAGTTTTCTATATAGTTTGACTAATGGTTTCTTTTTTTACTTCTTTTCTGTATAAAAATGATGCTTTTCAACTTTTTTTTTGCTATTGATATCACATTGCTATATGCACTTTGGTGGAATATCAGTTGTACTAACTTACTGCTTGAAGTGAGTTTATTTTATAATACTCCCTCCGGTCCTAAATATAAGAGTCAGTTGACTTTTTTGGAAAAATTAAGGATGCAAAATATACCACTATAAATTGTTTATATTTGTTTTTTTCCCTCAAAACTAAGTTATTTTACTTATAAACTATCATATAATCTAATTACATTTCGTATATATTAAGATTTAGGGGTCTAATTTGCTTCCTTAATCTCTCCAAAAAAAGTCAACTGGCTCTTATAATTAGGACCGGAGGTAGTACTGAACAAGGTTGATATGCTAGCTGCCCTGTCTTATATTGTCACGGTAAATTTTTCTAATAACAAGGTTGAATCTTTTTTGTAAGCTTGATTTGTTTGCTTAATTCCTCGTTTCCTAATTTAGTGCTCTTTTTGCTTAGTTGTTCTAGGTGTCTTACTTGTTGTGTCATCATCACCAGAGAAGAACAGGTAAAGGGATGGAGAAGTTGATTTATGTTCACCTAGCCACTTTGGGAAAGTCAAGGGATGACTGTTGCGCAGGTTCAACGAACGATTGGTACTTGATCAAACAAAGTGATGGCGGTGATAGTGTTGAATTGACACCGGCTTTTGGAGATGCTCGTCACTGTGGTGTTGCTCTTTTGGATACCAATTGCGAAGTGATCGGTTCCTGCATTTATGTGATCGGTGGGGCTAGCATTTGGCAGGGTGAGGTCGGTTATGAGGGTTCTAATATGATTCATTTTATAGACACCCGCTATCCAAAAGATGGTTGGAGAACTTGCTGTACTTTGCCATTCATTCACAGTGATGGCGGATCCACTGTTGTCGATAATCAGTGGTTGTATGTTTTTGGTGGTAATCGCCATAATCACTGCCTTCCTGGGCAACCTTGGGGTTTTGCTGTCAATGTTAATGATAGCAAAGTAAGAAAACTTGCCCCACCTGCTGATTTGGGTTGTTACCCAACTTCTTCTACTTTATCCCCAGACCCAATTTTTTCTACATTATTGTCCCTAGGCACAGTTGTTGTCTACACGTTGATGCATGGCATTTTGTATGAACTAGATTGCAAGAACTGCACTTGGACTGTCGTGGAGAATTTGCCTTACCATTCAGGATGGTTGATTAATTGCACCACTGTTGTGGATGATGGGATTTTTTACATTTATGATTCTTTACACTTCAAATTCACTTCTTATGATATTCGTAATAGAAAGGAACTTTATGCGGTTGATCTTCCCCATTCCTTTCGTTTTGCTCGTGAAATATTTGTCAAACTCATTGTCCTTTCCAAGAATAGGTTCTGCATTGTATGGGAGTGGGGTGAAGACTTTAATAAACTCCTCATTTGTTACTCAAGATTCTCAGTTAGTTTTCATCTACCTGAGCCCACTATTGATCTCGAAGAGCATAGGGCTTTCCCTGTTTCTGGCTACAGTCTGCTCAATGTGGTGGCAGTGTAAGTTGGCCTAGAAATATGTTTTTGAATTTGCTTTTATTTCATTTCTGCATTCACCCTTTTTGTTTTTATTCTTTCATGTGTCATGGGTTTGCTTCTATCTTCCACATGGATACCTATATTCCTCTCTATGTTCAATGTTGACTGATTTTGTTCTCATGTTTGCAGTGATCCAATTTCAGATGAGGCAAACAGCTCAAGCGTCAATGGTAATGCTGTCCATGAGTAATGGGAGGGATTCAGATGAATCTAATATGTTTGCAAAAGCGCCTGAACACGTATGAATCTAATATGTTTGCAAAAGCGCCTGAACACGTTTGTGAAGAAGCAACATAAAAAAGTAAACTTGTCAGATATACTTTTAGTATAAAAGATTCAATGAAATTAGCGCTTTAAATATTTTGTGTAAATGCAAGCCAGTAAATTATAATTTGTTGTCCCCATTACTATATGATTTCCCTGCCATTGCTAATAATTTGAAAAACAGAACTTGGTGATCCATGTCACCTTTGGAGTCGAAATGAAGCTAGGGCACCGCTGGATGGAAACTTGAAAATAATCTGGGACAAGCAATGTTTGAATCAATGTGAACTTCATGATTTATGGCAATGATTTAATATATTTACCAACAAATAGTTGGTTTAGCGGTGTAAGGCCCCACTAGATCCTTTAAGGTCTCGAATTCGAATCTTAGAGGAGATACTTGTGTTGGGAGGGGAAGCCACAAACCCCCAAAACTTGAGTAGTCAGTTGCTCAAAAACCTGGTAATAAAATCTAGAAAATGCGCTGATTACCAGTTAATAAATATAGAAGAATGATTTAATCTATTTACAGTTGACAATTTATATAAGTGAAGTTCACTGGAAAATTTCACACTCATTTTTTGTATCAATCAGCCATTCATGTAAAAGTATATACTTAGAGATGATCGTTTATCAAACCAAGCTGGTGGGAATTTTCTGTTAGAATAAGAAAAGAAGACCTATTAATTAGGGTTATATGGTTTTGTTGAAAGACTTGTAACTGCTTGTGTATATAGGTTAATATGAAAGGAAGAAATATTAATTAGCATTATATGATTTTCTTGATCCCATGAATTTTTATAGGGAAAAAGACACTAAAATACCTTTGAATATCATAAAGGATAATTCAGTCCCTTAACATTTTAAAATTCCAAATCAGACCCTGGGATGAATATGGGATTTCCAAAATTTGGTAAAAGACGTTTATGCCCTTAAGAGGCAAGGAAAATGGTTAGGGTTGCATTCCAAATGTTTCTGCCAAATTTCTGCTTCTCCCTCTAATCCCTTCATATTGCAAAATCGTCGCCGTCACCGCCGTGAGAGTGGAGGTCTGGAACTGTTTGCAACATTCATCATCAAAACCTCAGATTTCCTTCGTTGATAGGATTGTTGGTGTAACATCCCAAAATTTACAAAATAGGCATAAGGAATTATTTATGTTTTAGGGATATTATTTAAAATATTAAAAAGCATTAAAATAAATAAATTAATGATAATAGGCATTTTTAATAATTTTAAGGCTTATTTTCTTTAAGAAACAAAGAGAAATAATTAGGAGATAAAACTTAATTTGGAGAAAAGAGATAATAAGGGTTTATTTAAAGTTTTAGGATGACAAGTATAAATTAAAAAGCCTTATAAATAAATTTATGAGGCCAGATATATTTTTAATATTTTTTTCTAAGTTTATTTTCTTTATTAGCTAAAGGGAAATAGTTAGAAAATAAATTTAAATAAGGGAATATTTAGAATCTTGGGGTATTGCTTATTAATTAAAAAGTCTTATAAATAAATTTAGAAGTTAAAGTATATCTAGAAAAATTATGTTGGTAGCAGATTTAGGTATATTTCTAAAGGATAATGATAAATAAAATTATGATTTAAGAGAGGAATAGAAAATAGGAAATTAAAAAGACAATATCTGCCCCTAGTTGAAAATATCTTCAATTATAAAGGGAAGGGCAAGATAGTAAAATACCTATTAAGAAAAAAATATCAGTGTTACCTTTTAACCTGAGCCATACACGTGTCTCTCCCTCAGCTTCTTTTATTTCTTTTTCTCTCCCTCACCCGAATGCACACACATATACTCACTTTCTCTCTCTCCCCCGTGGTGTTCACTCTGCTCTCTTCTCTTCGCTCGGCGTTCCAGCGGCGGCCACGGCTCCAACGGCGACGAACGACAGCCATACGCGGCGGAAGACGGTCAGGAGGGCTTGGGCCATCTTAGGTGAGTTCTTCCTTCTTGTTTCCTCCTATTTTCCTGTCCGTTTTCGAGAGAAATGGGGGGAGGGATTCGAATTCCTTTGATGTTTTTGAAGCTTCTGAATTCATAAGAATGATGCTTGAAGCTTGTTTTTGATGTTTTGCGGGTAGATTTTGGAAAGGAAGTCGAATTTGGTCTGATTGTTCAAACTCCCTCCGTCGGGTCACTGTTCACCGAGGCAAAATTTGGGAATTTTTAGGTGTTTGTTGTTTTGAGCTTAATCAATGGCCATTAGAAGCAAGTTTAAGCTTAGGAAGTAGATTGTATGAGGATTATTAAAGATTAAGGAATTTCTGAACCATTTCTTCTTCCTCCTCTGTTCAGTGGTGGCGACGGCAAAAGGAAAAAAATGTTGTGATGCCCAATGATTATAGTTGATACTAATTGAAGGGGTAATTGATATGATTTTTCCCTTGTACCCGCTCTGCCTGTCAAGCTCTTCTTTTTGCTTTCTCCTGTTTCTTCGAATTTTCTCCGCTAAGCCACTGATCTTGGTGCATTCTGGTGATGTGTTGATGATGGTTTAATTCTTTGGTCTGACTAATGATAAAGGGATACTGGTTGTTGTGATTGATTGTTGTTTGTTGAGTATTGCTTTCTTTGCTCCCCTGTGCTTGTTTGGCCGTGGGAATTGAGAGTGGAATTTTGATAATTGTGGCACTCTACTCTTGCTTAATTCCTGTGTATATATGCTATGATTATGTGAGGATGAAATCTGTAATTAAGCTTCTTGAAAATGATCTAGACTTGTAGAAGGTTCAAAGTAATAAAAGTGTTGTGATAATTAATTGAATAAGGGGATAAGGAGTATAAATTTTATGAAATGCCTTGTCTTGGTTTAATTCAATGTTTGGATGCTCTGGTTGTGGGTGTTACAATAGAGGAAGAAGGAATTTGATTGTTATTAAACTGGAGACTGGAATTTTGTTATGGGCTGTACATTAATGTTGGTTGAAAGTTCCAACTCTTGTTGATGAACTAGTTGTTCAATGGGGATGTTGGCAGCAAGTGTAGTAATTATATGTTCCATTGGTTTTGTGTGCAGAGCAAATGGGAGGTTGTGATGATTAAATTGGATAAGAAAATAGGAAGTTGTTATTGTTGTTCGGTTGAAGGTTCTAGGTGCAAAAATTATAGTTATGGGTTGTTTTGACTACTGGTTTATTGATAAGGAAAGGAGAAATGGTAATTTTATTTATCTCTTCTTGTTCTGCTAGGCGGATGCCGATGAAGGGAGTAAGGAATTAGTTGTTATTGTTGGAATGATTAAAAATATTGGAGGTATAGTTGTTAATTGAAGATGATATTGCTTGGTGGGAATTAGTGATAATTAGATTAAAAGATTGGAGTTTAGAACTCAAAGGAAAAGTTAATTAGAAATTAAAGTGTTTAACCGTTAAGTGTTTCAAATTTGTATAGGATAGGAGAAAGTTCGATTGAGTGTTTAAAGCTTTTAATTGAATTAAAGTTGTGTTATTTTGCTTTATGTGGTGGCAAGTTTATAATTACTTGATTGAATTGTTAATCGATTATGATATTTAAGAAATGAATTCTATGTTATAATAATGTTTTCCTGCAAGTTGGATAAATAATGGTATTAATTTAGTAGGAATGAAGTTTAATTGAATGCGAAGTAAGAATTAATTATTCATTGCGTAATAGTGAAATAATAATTGCTAATGATTGTACTATTAACAATTAAGACAGAGACTAGGATTTAATCATGTATTAGAAATAGAAAGGGGTAGTACAATAGAAGGGAGAGAGACGTTTAATTATTATGCCTAAGATTAGATATTAATATATTATTATTTTTTTATACTATAAATAATTATAGGACAGAATAGTGGGATCGAATTCCCAAAGTACGTAGAAGAGAAGAAGTAAAGTGAAGAGTAAGCTCAGGAGACAGGTAGCAGTTTATTTCATTACAGTAAAGAAATTACATGTATTATTTTGTAATATCTGTTTCAAGTTTACATTATGCATGAAGGTGATAAGCCTTGTTAATTCCTGCATAGAGTTTATGGAGTACTCCATGCTTAGGTGGGTCGCTCCCCCTTTGCCAGATCAGTTAGTTATAACTTTAAATATTATAACGAGAAATCCTGCAGGTGAGGCCTCCACTAGTTAACGAATATATTGTTAATAGTGGCTGGTAGAGCATTGAGCGCAGGAAGTATGTATAATTGTTTTATTTGTTCAGGTTTATGAAATTAATACATGTAAATGCTAGCATGATAATATAAGTTAATGAAAGAAACTGCTATTGGGATTACCAATCTCACCCCCATCCCCAAACATTTTTCAGTAACGCAGGTTTGAAAGAATCTAGCTGGGAGATAGTGAGATGATTAAGATGAGGCAGGAATGCTAGAAGAAGACTAGATGAAGAAATTAAGTTTTATAATTTGAAAAGTAAGATTATTGTATATGATGTAAAATTAAATTATCAGTAGAAAGTATAAACATTATAATTGTATAAATTTATTAAGAGATTTAAATTTTCTTAAGTATTATGCATTAAGAATAGTTACCCCGAGAGGGTTAGCGTACTTTTAATTGTTTTAGTAACCACTTTATTTTATAAAGAGTTTTAAGTTATTTCAATTTGTCTGAAAAGCCCATTCCAACCAACAGAGGGTTGGTCTAATGTTTTAAAAGGAAAAGTTTTAAATTTTTACGTATTTTTGGGCTTCTGACATTAGAAAGTGGTTATAATTCAATTAAAAGGCTATAATATAGTAGTAAAAGTCCAGGTGTTACAGTTGGAATCATCAAAGTATCGGCGGCATTGTTGGGGGTTAGGATTGTTCCTTCTTGTTTGTTTTTTTACCCTGAGATTTATGTTTAGATAGAGGGAAGTTGGTAGCTGACTGTTTTGTTTTTCTTCTTCTTCTTCGTAATTTTTTTTCTCTGTTGAGCCTTCTTCTTTAGAGATTCAGGATCATGTTTTCTCTAAGATTTGAGGTTCACGGAGTTTGAATCTTCGCATATTCGGTGGTTTTTTTTAATTGGTCATATCAGTACAATAAGGTTAGAAAGTAGACTCATCGGAGAGCAAGATTATGCAGGATGAGGTAAAGAGTTTATAAAATGATGTGTCTGCTTGTTATTTCATTTTTTATTTGATGCTTTTAATTTGCAGAGAATCCACGGTGTCAAATGCTGCTCAACCAAGAGAACTAATCATGCTTCCTTGAACCCACAAACGCCTTCCCCTCTGGAAATAACAGTAAGTGCAGTCACTGAGCTTTTGCATCTTTTCTCTCCTTCCTATCCAGCAAGGCACCCCTTTTAACTCCTTCACTCTCCTCATCCTTATTATTTTCTCTTCCCTTCCTCTCATTTTTTCTATATTTGGCCTAGTGTCATATAGGAACAAGCAGATAAATCCCCAATTTAAAGTGTGGATAATGTTCTAAACATCATTCAATCTGATTACGTGAATGCTTATTTTGCTATAGGTTAACTCACCACTCTCTTGCCTTATTTTGCTTACTGATATTGATTGCATTGATTCCATTAATTGATTGACATAGCTGATTTTGTTTTGAATTGTTCATTGTCTCATGTAAATAGGGAATTTTACACCTTCTATATATGTGCATCTTTGAAGATCCAACTATAAGCTTTCGGGCCGGGTAAGTATAATCATGGGGAGAAAAATTAGTTTGAGAGTGCAAATTTGGGCAGTTATTAAAACTAATGATGCATGGCCATGAATTCAGGTAGGGAGTTGTATGCATGCAACTTGAAATTGCTTGTTTCTTTGTTTGACTCTTCCATCAATTACACTTCAGAACATTGAATTGGTAGTTTTCCCCTCTGAATTGCCATCTGATTGATTTTTAGCTCCTTATAACCAAATAAAGATGATTAGTTGCTTTAGGGGCATCAATGTGTGGTTTGGCATTGCGTTTAGAATTTTACTGTTCTGGCTCATTTTCATTATTTTGTGCTTTTAATTCTAGTAGATAAGACATTAACTAGTCTCTTGTGATTAACTATTTATAATTCATTTTTCTGCTTATTAGAAGAGGCAGATCTACTTATTACAAGCTTCACCCATGATTTCAAATGGTATATATGGAGCTTCTGACACAAGTTTTATTGTGGCAACCTGAAAACTAATGTACTCAAACTGATTTTTTTTATCCTTGTTAACTTAAGTTACATAGTCTTAACTCAAGTTGAATTATCACCATTAGTAAATCCCATGCCTTTGACTTTGTTTGACTTGCAGGACTGAATTGAAGCTTCCTTGGATTTGCGTGTATGTCATAACTTTTGATTTTCTGATTTTTGGAAACTCAGAATTTTTCTTGACTTGAGAAATTTCATGATATTATAACATTCTAATAATATCTTCCAAAGTAGGTGGGTCAATGAATAGAGTTGTTCATGAGCTAGCTCTGTTTAATCTAATGAGTTGTTGTAATATTTAAATAGAATATCTTCAAGCTTAATAAATGAAAATATGGAGTGTGGCATATTTTCTCTGATATTATATGATTATTTTTTATTTTTTATTTATTGACACCCTGGATTCAGGGATGGAATCGTCCAGTCCTCAAAGAAGTGGAGGTTGAAGGAATGATGTAAAGGATAAAGCATTGGTCTTTTTGAACAACAAACCACTACAAAGCAATCTAGATGAGCCTGATTCTAGATTAATTGCACTGGATGTTACTTTAGGACATGCATTTGTAGTTATTGTGAAATTAACATGTTTTGAGACAATTTAACAAGTTGTAAGCGTTCCACTATTTGTATGTTTCATGGAGTATGTGACAAAGTTCCCTTTTAGTATGTTGTATGAAAGGTTGAACAAAGTTCTCTTTTATTGGATTGGATAAATTGTATTGAGTGAAGTATGGGACAAAGTTCTCTTTTTTGTATGTTTCATTTGACAAATTTTGGTGATCTATTCACAGGTCTCTTTGAATATATTTATTCAAAACAAACAACTTTTAACAATTTTTCGATAAGTATTAACAACTTTATCATAGGAATTAACAAGGTCTGAATAGCGATTAACAACTTACAACTTTGTTGCTGGTAATGTGAATGAGATGTTTGTTCCAAGCGTTAACAACTTCATTAAACCACATTCTTTATTGACATAAAGTTTTTTTATATATTCATTGACATAAAGTGTGATTGTGATTTGATATAAATTTAGTGTGTCATTAAGAATGAAGTTTAAATTTCACTTGGACACTCACAATAACAAACATTAAAGTTGTTAATTGCTACAAAAAAATTGTTAATATGTATGATAAAGTTGTTAATTTTTACAAATAAGTTGTTAACGCTGACAGCAATGTGTTTCCACTTCATTCACATTGCGAGAAGCAGATATGAAAATTGTTAATCATTACGCAAACCTTGTTAATGTCTATCAAGAAATCGTCAGCGTTAACAACTTCATCGTAGGAATTAACAACATCTTAATAGCAATTTACAACTTAGACATTTCTTGTAATGTGAATGCGATTTTTGCCCCAAGCATTAACAACTTCATCTTTAGCATTAACAACTTCATCGTAAGAATTAACAACGTCTGTCTAGTGATTAACAACTAAGACCTTTCTTGCAATGTGAATGAGATTTTTGTCCCAGGCATTAACAACTTCATTTTTGTCCCAGGAATTAACAACGTCTGAATAGCGATTTACAACTCAGAACTGACGCGTTCTCGCTGCAGCTAGCAAATGTTCTTCATTGGCATACAATTTTTTACATATTTAATGACAAGTTAACATTAAACCACATTCTTTATTGACATGCCACTTAATGTTCCCTTGTCACTCAACTGAAAATGTCATTTACAATTCGCACAATTGCTGTCAGCATTAACAACTTATTTGTAGGCATTAACAACAATATCATACATATTAACAAGTTCTGTTTAGCGATTAACAACTGTCATGTTTGCAGCTGCCAATTTCTGAGTGAAATTAAACTTCATTATTAATAACACACTAAAGTCGTAAGTTGTTAATTACTATGAGGAGATTGGAAATCCCTATGCTAAAGTTGTTAATGTCTATGAACAAGTTGTTAATACTTGCAATAATTGGTTTCTATCTCATATTCACATTGATAACAATAAAGTTGTTAGTTGTTAATCATTATACGGACCTTGAAAACGCCTATACTTAAGTTGTTAATGTCTATGAACAACTTGTTAAAGCTTGCAGCGTTGGTTTCTATCTCACATTTACATTGACAACAACAAATTTGTAAGTTGTTAATCGTAATACTAAAGTTGTTAATGTCTATGATCAAGTTGTTAACTCTTGTAATATTAGTTTTCATTTCATATTCACATTGTCAACAACATTGTACCCAAAGAGAACTTTGTTCAACCTTTCATATAACATACCAAAACATATCTTTGTTAATCATTCCATGAAACATACAAAAAGTGGAACACTTACATTTTGTCAAATATTCTCAAAACATGCTAGTTTTACACGAACTGCAACTATAAGTACAAAAAGTGCTAATAAGGTTTGTGCTTAGTTCGCAACATTATCCTTATACCACTGCTTTCTATACAAATTCAACCCCGTTTGTTGAAGATTTGGAGTGATATCTTCATCAGAAAAATTACTATTTTCTCCTTCAACCCCCCACTTTCTTTAAACACTTCACTTCTTCACAAGCCATACTTCAACCAAAACAAAATAGTAGATCTTGGAATGAAAATATAAATCTTAAAAACTCTCACCTCCCATACCTGCTTCAAAGTAAAGTAAAATTTGATGAGTAAGGTTTACTTATGATGTTTGAATAGAGTAATTTATGACTTTACACTGTAGAATTTAATCAACATGTAATTTCTCTTTATGGGCCAGGTAGCTCCAAATCCCTTGAACATTTTCTCCTGAAGCAAATGAATAGTATTTTCAATACTTCTTTAGTTTACTATACTAAGCTGTCAAATAGCTACTAAATTAAAATTGCAATTGCCAATTAGTTGATTTTTTATTTGAAATCAAGTAATCAACCTCGTTCTTTAACATTGAGGTGACCTTGATTTATATATTGGTTCATTGTTCTATTTTATGGTTCCCATGTTAGTATAGTAGGGGAAAAAATTGATGCTAATTCAATTTTATGATGATCATACCCCTTCAAACTTCATTAAAAGAAGAAAAACTCAACTGTCAAGTTATTTAACAGATCTCCAAGTATTTTCTTTCAATCACTGGTCAAATGAACAAATTAATAATAATGATTTGGTTGAGAAGCTAAGACGGAAACAAGAGTGTGACAAATGCATATAGATTGTTAGTATGACAATAATGTAAGGACAAATTCTATGAATAAAGAATAAAAACACTTGCCAAAATAAATTCCCTTTAAACGATTTCATTTTTGTCAACATATATATATATATGTATATGTGTGTGTAATTATACTTCACTTTGTCATTCCTTTATTTTTTGGGGGGGTCTTTATAATTCAATAGTTTTCTAAAACTGATTCCCTTACATTAGCATCGGGGGGACTGAGCTTAATGCTGACAAATATATTGAGTTGTTATAAAGTATACTACATCAAAACTGATTCCCTTGGCTCTGTGAAAAATCATGCTTTACATGAAGCAAGTGATATATGAGACTTGAAAGCTTAATGCTGACAAAGATATTAAGCTGTTATAAAGTTTACTACATCAAATTCACGTTGCTTAGACTCAGGATAAGAAAGTAGTTGCAGCAGCTACAACAATTAGAATTAGAAGTAAAGATTCAATGGAAGGGAGGAGGATGTTGGAGGATAAATGGTCAACTGTTCTTAATGGCAGAGGAGGCAAAAAAAACACGAAGGGTACTAGTTTTAATTGTCATGAAGAAAGCTCATAAGCTAAAGCATTATGAATAGAAGAAAGACCTGAATGGTATTGCCAACATGAAGAGGGGTAGCTTCAGCAGAAACCAAGTCACCAAGCTCGGCACGACGGAGATGGTTGATGTTGAGATGAACTCAGGTGAGAAGCCACGTGGGCCCCCATACTTTCTAGGCTCTCAACGATCAAGGTCGACACGTCTCCATGTAACACCTTGAATGGCTAAAATCAGTAAAACATCTGCACAATCACAAGAGATAAGAAGAAAAGTAATGGGGAATCGTTAATGAAGAAAGAACGAAAAAGGGTTGAGCGATTCCAAAGAAAAAGAGAAGGTAAATGCTATGGAAATAATCTACTTTATGGTTTCGACGAGGCAATCACGCTTGCTATGACAAATTTCAACAAAGAAGATTCTTAGGTGACCACAAGTGACATGGAAAAGCTCAGACTTAGATTGACATAGAAAAACAACCTGCATTCTAACAGTGAAGTTCACGATCCTTCTCCTCAATTCCTCTAATTTCGCAAACACCCTCTTCTTCTTCACCATGCTCGCATTCAAATTCGTCATGTTAGTGTCCTTGTTAGGATTTCTGAACTTGAAACCAACATGGATCGTGCCATAGGATGGAATGAGAGCGAGAAGCCGCAGAAACCTTCAAACCCAGCCATAACCCCAACCCTTTTCTGTACCTCCACTCTTAAGGGCATAAAAGTCTTTTATCAACATTTGGAAATACCATATTCATCCCTAAGCTCTAATTTGGGATTTTTAAATGTTGAGGGACTGAATTGTCCTTTATGATATTCAGAGGTATTTTATTGTCTTTTTCCCATTTTTATATGTAGGATCTATTTTAAGATGGTGTGATAGTTATATATCTAACTTTATGAAGCATCATTCTGTACCGCCATTTTGACATGCAAGGCGTGTCATGATGAGAGTGAAACCCATCCTTGATTACATCATATAAATACATTTTTTTTCCTTATTTATCCACCAGTTTGTTGCTCTATTAGCAACAGACTAATCCGGTTATGGGGAATATAGACCCATAACGGGGAGAATGTAAAACTCCAAAATTTAAAAAAGAGTTAATACGGAAATAATTAAAATCTTGGGGTATTATTTAATATTTAAAAAACCTTATAAATGAATTTGGGAATTAATGCATATCTAAAAAAATTATCTTTTAAATAAATTCATATAAAATTTGTAAAATAAATGGTAAATAAAATTACCAAAAAAGGGTATAATGGGAAAGAGGAAATGAAAACGATAATATCTGTACCTAATTGAAAATATCTTCAATTATAATAGGAGGGGTAAAATAGTAGTTGATCTAATTAAAATATCTTCAATTATAACGTGAGTAGAGGTAGGGGCAAAATAGTAGTTGACCTAATTAAAATATCTTCTTCCTTGTTTCCTTCCTCTCTCTCTCGTCTCTTTCCCGGAAATCCTCTCTTGCTCTCACCCAATGTTGTAAAAACCGGACCGGAAGGTGAGCCGGAGAGGGCATTGGGTCACGGTTCGCACGGTCGGATCGGTCGGACCGAAGGTCGGACCGATGACGTAATAATTAAGGAAAAATATATGATTTTTAAATGTAAATTAAATATAAACAAATTATGGTCCCTTCACCTCTTAATTTTTAATGAAAGACCATTGACCAAGAAATAAATAGCCATTAGAGACTTATAAAACAATCATTCTTGTCTTTAGGTAAGAAAAACAAAGAAGGCATATAGGACCATTTGAGGATCACAGTTGCAGAAATTTTTGTCGAGATAGAAGAACTAGGAAGTTAAGAACACAAGCAATTTCTGTTATGCAAAAGGTAAGAGATAGAATATACAACTGATAAAAATTTCAAAAGAAATGTAAAATGTAGAAAGACAACAAGTGCTAAATATAGAATAAAAGCTTGGAAGAGATGTTAAACATCAACAATAGAGGAATGGTGATGAGAGAGATGATGTTCACCAATTGGTTGGAGTTTTGGAGATCAAATTTCACAGCCCTAAGATTTTCAAATGGTTGTTGGGGTTTTTAATTTGGGAGAAAGATATGAAGCTAATGAATTTGGGTTTCTTTTTTAAGAACTTGGGTTTTTTTTGGGCTTGATTTTATTTTTTTTCATCTTTTTTTTTGTTTCAGATTGGACCGCCCGGTTTTTATAAAACCGCTCCGGTTCCCGGTCCAATGTCCGGCTGGAAACGGCCCGATCCGGCTTAACACAATAAACGGTCAGACCATAAAATCTGAACTGACCTGTGGAGCGGTCGACGGTCCAACCGGTCGGACCGCCCGGTCCGGTTCTTACAACACTGCTCTCACCCTTTCTGTTCTTCCTCCGAGTTGACAGCGGCGATCGACGGCAAGAATGGCGAAGCACGGTGGCGAAGATGCACGTGGGTAAGCCTCTCTTTCTATGTTCTCTTCTCCTTTTGGTCCGATTAAGCGAGTTTGAGGGGGAAGTTGATTTGGATTTTGGGGTTTCTGGGGTTCCTAAAACCATAAAAGTGAAATTTAAGCTGTTATTTTGACGATTTTGCTTTAAGAATGCTAAATTTCTTCCTTGTAACCGACGCCATTCATGGTGATTCCGGGCAAAAATCGATGGGAACACTAATCAAACATGAATAAGAGTAAGACTGAGTGAGGAAATGAGTTTATATGTTGGATTTCGAGAGGTTCTCTAGCCAGCTCGATTTTCTTTTTCTCTGTGGTCCAATTTCTTTGAGGCTTGAATTTCTGTTTCTCTGTGATTTTGTTTCTGAGTATGATGAAGGAAAGATGGAATTGACGTTTAATTGGATATATGGAGTTGTTCAATTTTTCTTTCTCCTTTCTAGTTGTTCTTCTCTGCGGGTTCAGTGGCAGGGGAGAAAAGATTTGTGATATTTGAGTGCCTATATGCCGTCGTTTTCCCCCAATTCTTTAGAGCTTGAGTGTGCTGAAATTTTTGAGTACTTATAGTTTAATTCTAACTGGTTTCTGCTTATTCTTTATTTGTTTTTAAGTTTACAGAAATAGAGAAACATAATTTCTATTTACTAAGGTTCATTCCTGTAAGGGGTTGGAAGAGATAGTTGTAAATGTTGTTCAGATGTGAATATGGAATTTTGAATGGATATTTGGTGAGTTATGTGTCAGGTTTCCGGTTGATTATAAAGAAGAAAAATATAAGTTATATAATGCAAGAGATTTGAGAAATTTGACAAATGTTGAGAGCTCTAAAGTCTGAGGTTAAGTATGATGGAAAGTGTTTGATAATTAGATTTGGTGGATGAGAGTTTTGGTTTATGTAACTGATATGGATGTGCTGTTAGTGAGAGTTAAGTTTGAATGTTGTGGTTAACAAAAGTTAATGAATATCATTAAATTTTGGGGAGCTAAAATAGGTAAGTAGAACCTCAATATTCCACTGATTTATACCTTTAGAAGAAGTAAGAATCTTAGTTATATAAGTCTTAGTTAAGGGTATAAAAGAATGATTATAAAGCAAATGTTTCTGAAGGTTTAAATTGAGGTTACATGTATTTTAAGGAATTGATTTAGAAGTTCAGAATGACTTTACAAATTTTGAGTATGGTTGTAACGATATCTTGGATGTTCGTGAGGAGTGGTACTGATGATTATTCTTAGGTAGTAAACAAAGTGATAGTTGCTTCTCTAACTTGGTTCTTGTTTGTGACTGTGAAAAGCTTCTATTTTATAGGATAAGAACTTAAAATGAACCAGACTATTGTAGCAAGCTTAAGATTTGTGGGATTCTAGGGTGTATATGTTAATTCCGTATTGATGATGTATCTTTCAATTTAGAAGTGTCATGTGTGGATTCTGGTTGTAATTGATACATTTAGAAGTGTCATGTGTGGATTCTGGTTGTAATTGATACATTTGAGATGTGAGTTGAATTCTATGATAAAAATGGAGTTAGAAGTTCATTATTTTGATATCTGAAATTTTTAGGATTCCGTTTACATTAAGACTTGAGGAAAAGGAATGAGTATTGTGTTTCTTGAGTTTAGAAGAGTTTTGCATAACTAAGATATCACTAAAGGAGTGGAAGGTGATTTAAAGTATAAACTGTACGCAGGGTTGCTTGAGGTTAAATGGGAATCTGAAAATAGATTCATAATGGCAGATGAGGTTGATTAAAGGAAAAACTTCATATATAATTTCAATGCTGTTGTATAGAGAGTTATTTGAGGGATTCTTGATTGTTAGAGTTTGGCGGAGGTGTATAAAGGTTTAAAAGAAATATTGATTTAAGAATGAGTCTAAAAGGGAAATTGATTTAAATTTGTGTTTTTAATTGTTTGTAGGTGAATTAGGGTAAGATATAGGTTGCTGCTATTGATTTAAATGATACAATCGGTGCAAGTGTGGATAATGAAGAAATGTGAAAGGAATACATTTTATATAATGGTGATTGGAATGCTTGATGTTTGTCATTGGGTATTATAAAATTTTTTTTATAGTTGCTTTTATGTTGAATATAAACATTTTGAGGTTATTAAACCTGTGATTAGAGATTCTTAGATTAACGATTAATTGAAGTAAAAATGCTGAAATTTATGGTTATGACCTATGAAATGGAGGTTTGGGAACATTTAGGAAGGTGTTGTAAAATTCCTGACTTTAAAAAGGAATTGTTGAGATATTTAAGAGGGTTGAATAAAGCTGAAATTTGTTTAGGATTCATTTTTTTTATGCCTTGTATGATACAATAATAACTTAGAAATGTTGGAGTTTTAATGATATGGTATGTAATGGGTAATATTGCTTGGTATATGGTATAAAGGTGAATGTTGTTATTATGAATTAGAAGTATAAATGTTATGTTAAGAAGTAAGAACAAGGATAGGATAGTGAGTATTTAATTATATGGAATGTGTTGTGATTAATGATTTGTAATGTTCTTTAATGAATTTAAATTGCTTAGGCTTAAAAATTATTTACACCAGTGATTGATTGATTTATTCTTGGGATTTTGAAATAAATAGGAAATGAGGATATATATATAAATATATACATACCAATATAGGTGTATGTTTGTAAAGGATTGTGAATGTGATGAGTTAAGTTAGAAATATGGATTTAAGACATGTATTAGAAGGGGGAAGGGTAGTAATTTTTATCACTATAAGACGTGAGAGACTCCGAATAATTATAAATAAGTATAGGTATTAATTTATTATTTCTATAATATGTGTAATAATAGGAAAAGATAGTGGAGTAAGCTCTTCGAGACATCGGGAAGGAAAGGTGTCGGCTCATGTTTGACTTTGGAGTACAGGTAGCAGTTTATTTCATAAAAGATTTCATTAAAGCACATTACATGCATAAAATTCATAATATTTGTAGCAACGGTAAGCTTTTGAATCCTTAGAGGTACAATGATGATGAAAGTTATGATTATAAGGGGAGTACTCCAAGGCTTAGGTGGGTTGCTCTCCTTTTGCTAGAGGCTGGAAATCCTGTAGGTAGAGGATAGAGGGCCTCTACTATTTAACAAAGATGTTAGTAGTAGTTGGCAGACCTCCATTATTTAACGAATATATTGTTAATAGTGGTTGGCAGAGACTAATGATTCACAGTATAAGGATAAAGATTATCAGTATTATTAAGGTTTATGATTTATTATGCATGAACTCATGAAAGAAACTGCTATTGAGATTTCCAAAAATCTCACCCCCCATTCCCAAACATTTTTCAGTATAGCAGATTGGGAGAAGCTAGCTAGGAAAGAAGGTAATATGAAGTTACATGTGTTTGTTATAAGCTTAAGTAAGTAAAACAAGTTGGAAACTTGTTTAGTAGTTAATATATAGCTGTATATATATATGTAGATATCCTTAATGAACAGTATAGCTGCATACACAGGTAAGGTAAGAGGGTTGTCGTTCGAGATAACCCGCTATTATATTATTATAGTAGACATACAAAGGCATACAATTCTATTAGCATTCTCTGCATGCTCAGCAGCAAATTCAATGAACTCTTTTACTCCATCTATATATTCCCTTGAACGTCGATTACAAGACATCCATTTCTGATCCAACATTGTAACCTACTCAAGGAAAGTGGTTGTAAGATGTACATGATTTACCCATTAGGTAGCTACCTTATAATGTTACCTTATTTTTTTTAAAAAAAATCAGTAGCATAATGACTAAGAGATTAACGTTCCAAGGCTTAAGGCCCTCAATTTTAATATAAAAATAGATAGTTAACTATATAATCTGTATCAACTCAATATATTTTCACAGCCCACCACAGCAGAATTCACATAGCATATATTAATGGGCAGAAAAACTCAGTTACATCTCACATATCCAATTCCACAAGGCAATACTTTCTTAAAAGTAAATTAACAGACCACACAGTCTTAGCACCTAACATAAAATATAATGTACCTGAATGAATTCTCTTACTTGTCTTTAGGTGGAGGATGAAAATGTGGACCAGGAAAATGCTTTTTGAAATTCCTACAACATATAAATAACATAATTATATCAACCTGACAATCAAAATAAAATAAATTTAATCAACCTAATAAATTTAGATCAATAACAATAAAGAAAAAAAAATAAGAACTTCAATTGTTTAATTGTAAAGCTCTCTCTCTCTCTCTCTCTCTCTCTCTGTGTGTGTGTTTCTCCATTTTCTCTCCGTTCCCCTGATCTTTCTCTCCTATTCCCTTTTGTGAAGAGTGGTGAGACAAAGTGTCATACAAGAACAAAAAGGCATAGGCGTTCAAGTATACTGAAGTGTAGATATATGAGCCATTGAGATAAAAACAGTTTACTCCACCAAATGCCTCAGGCAGTGGTAGTGAAGCCAAAAAAAATCTTCAACAAACGAAATCTCAAGATTATAAAGAAAAACAACAAAAACTATACTAATCATTGAAATTCCTTCCAACCCACAACACATCCACTCAGATATCCGATTAAAGGCACAAAATTTAGAAATAACATATGAAAAAAATAAAAATGTGCACAAACCATTCAACCCGAGAAATAAGCTGTAAAAAAAAAAAGATTTGCTATTTGAATAGAAATGAAAAAGAGAGATATTACCTGAGGAATTTAGTGGGAAGAAAACTAAAAGAAGCAGAATGAAAATGGGTGGCAAAAAGAGGTTACAGCTAATGCAGATGCTAACCAAAACGGAGAGTGAAAAGGAAAGGTGCGGAAGAGAAGTGAGAAGAAATGGTGACTAATGAACACGTTTGCTTTCGATGAGCTTCGAAGAGAGAGAGACAACTTCAAAGAATGGTGGAGGGAGGACGGTGGCGTCTAGAATGAAGAACAAAATGGGGGAGAGGGCTTAGGGAAGGGTTAGAAGATGGCGAGATGGGAGATGGCGAGCTGGGGATGTGGACTCAAAGGAAAGGGAATAGGAATGGATGAGCTAAGGGAAGAGAGAAGGAGAGATAGAGCTGAGGAAAATGGGGCAGCGAAGAGGGAGGGTGAAATTATTTCTGCCAAGCCTATCTCGGCGCTTATGATACTAGAGTCAGGATAGGCCTTAATGTTTTAAAAAAATAAAGTTAGAATAGGCTATCCCGACGCTTAAGGTTCTAACCGCTAGGATAGGCCTCAACGTTTAAAAAAAAAGAAAATGAAATTACCTATCCTGAGGCTTGTAATTATAAGCGTTAGGATATGTATTATTTTAAGAAAAATAAAGAATAAACAACCTATCCCGGCGCTTATATTTATAAGCGCCGGGATAGGTTTTCCAAATTTTAAAAAAAAATCGGAAGACCTATCCCGGCGCTTATATTTCTAAGCGCCGGTATAGGTATTTAAATTTTTTTTAAAAAAATGTAAGAGCTATCTCGGCGCTTAAAAGGAATAAGCGCCAATATAGGAAAATATAAATTCTTTTCAATAAAAAAACTATCCCGATGCTTATAAATATAGGCACCGGGATAGGTTTTATAAATAGAAAAAATATAAAAACTAAAAATTTATACCTATCGCGGCGCTTATGTTCATACATAAGCGCCGCTATAGATCATTTGAAACCATCACCGACGCATAGAATTGTAAGCACCACTATTGTTGCGCCGCAATAGATTATTTCTATAGTAGTTAATTTAACCAACGGAATTTCGGTCGCTAATCCGTCGAAAATTACCGAAAAAAATTTATATTGGTAAATAGATTTTTTTTGTAGAAATAGCGTTGGAAATACCGGCGGAATTTTCCCATTGTAATCTCTCAGAAATTATGTCGATAATAGATTGTTTTTTTGAAGTGTTTAATAATTGGGCAAGAAAGTAAAGGTCCATGACTAGTCTTATGCTATGTTCTGAGATATACAAGTAACGGTCACTACTACAAAAATACCTTTTAATGTCCGTTAATTATAAAATTGACATTGAAAAAAAGACAGTGGCAATTTTGTAATTAATTAAAAAGTGGAGGAAGAAACAACGTCCCTAATTATGATAATTAGGGACGTCATAAGTAACCAGGTCACTTACTTAAAATAGGCAACGTCACTTATTTTAAATAAGTGACGTGGTTACTCAGAAACAACGTCACCTATTTAAAATAAGTGATGTGGTTAATTAGTACGCGTTTTTTTTTACACTTTTTCAGGCTTCTCCCCATTCGAAGCTTCGTTGGTTCAGCTTGAAACCCTAATTTTTGCTCTCCCCTCTTCATTTCCTGTAGCCACCACTATGAGCATCACCATTCTTCTTCTTTGTGCTTTACCGTCAACTTCTTCATCACCATCACTATTCTCTCACCCTCAGCACCACTCTTCTCAGTGCCGAGCAAACAAGAGGAGCGAGGGAGTTTTCTTTCCTTCTCCTTCTCATTTCTAATCCCGTATTCCTCGCTCTACACCATCGTTCCCCGCTTCTTCTTCACGACGTGCAGAGAGTGAGAAAGAGAGAGAGAGATATGGCAGGAAGCTTCGGCCGGCACCGATTTCGTTGATTTCTTCTTCTTCTTCTTCTTCGCTGATTTTGTTGTTACCACAAATTTATTTTGAGAGTTATCTGATTTTTGTTGTTGTTATACAAGGTATTTATGTTTTTTCAATGGCGGACTCCGATGCCTCCAACAGTAGCTCCTTCCGAAATGCTTTCGGAAGCGTCCTTTTGGTTTTCATGCTCCTTTTGGATTCCGCTCAAACTGAAAGACCTAATTTGGCAAACGAAGGTCTGCATCTGAATGCCTTGGTAGCCACCCTGTAATCCCAGATTCATGCTCTTCAAACCAGGGTTTAGGTATTCCCTTCATTGTAATTTCATTTCATTTCAGTCTCTGTTTGCTTTTCCGAGAAAATGGGAAGATTTTATTTGTCTCATTTTAGTTCTTGTAGCTTGTGAAGCTTAGGAATTATTGCTATCAGTTCAATGTGCTTTGCTGGATCCTTTGTATGTCTTAAAGGGGTGCATGAAATCAGAATCTGGACGTAAATCTAGTTTGCAATTTCATCTGTTGTTTTTCTTATTGGTCTTTCATTCATACACCAGGAATTAGAGACTAAAAATGTAAAGTAATTCTCAACTCACAGATAGTAACAATCACGAGGTAAACTGGAAAAGGGAGGAGTAAAATGGAAAGGGGATTTGTTGAATTCGGTGTTTCTTGTTGGAAAGATTGCCCTGTACCTTCAATTGTTTATAAATATTCCGCATCCACCAGTATTTTTTATGATAAAAATGGGGGTTTGTTGAATTTTAACTAGACTCCATCTTTTTGCTATTATATAGGATATTGCGGGAGGACCTTTTTTGTGGTTTACTTTTACCTTCTAGCTCTTCCATGTGAGATGGTTTGTTGAATTAGACACTCATTCATGAGAACAATTACCCTAAGTTAATTATTTGAAATAAATATGGCCTTTAATTACATTTTAATTATTAAAAAATATTCACACAAAAATAATTATTTACATTTTTGACTTGACCTATAATTTAATCTAAGGCCTACATACCCTTTAGATGGATTAAAACCCACGTAGTTTGGGGTAGATATGGGTGTTAGTGCGTTCGTATTTTTTAGGGAAAATGTTTATTTAATTTTTTGGGTTAAGGGTGAAAAATACACATGTGTTTTTGTTAAAAATTTGTCCAGCACCAAGTACTTTTTTTTTAACCAAAAGTAACTCTAACTTCCAAATTAGAATCAAAAGTCACATTTATAGTTATAGTCCAAAAGAAAGCACTTAGTACTAGACGAACTTTTTTACGAAATTATATGTGTATTTTTTTACCCTAATTTAACGTAAGTGTGACTTTTGATCATAATTTAGAAATTCAGAGTTACTTTTGGTCCAAAAAAAATCATTTGGTACTGAACAAACTTTTGACAAAATCACATGTGCATTTTTTACCCTTAACCCTAATTTTTTTTACGAAAAATATTTATTGCTAGTTTGTATTTTATATATTTAGGAAAAAATGTCTTTATTTTCATTTAGAAAATGACTTTGGAAGGAATTTTGGATTAAACTTCCTGGGGAGATTCCTATAATCTCACATGGAAGAATAATCGATGTTGCCTGAGGAGGTTCCAAAAACCTCACACGGCATAAAAAATCATTTTGAAAACAGTTTTATTTTTATTGGAAAAAGAATGTTTCTTGAAAGAATTTTGATTAAACTTCTTGAAGAGGTTCGCTTAAGTTTGCCTTAGGAGATTATAAAAACCTCACACGGAAAGCCTATTTGAAAACTATTTATTTATTTATTTTGATCAAAATAACTTTTCTTATTTTTTAAAGTTTAATTTATAAGAAAAACATATTCACAGTTATTAGTAAACTAATAAAGATAAACATTAGTTGCATGATCAACTCTTGTTCATGACAAAATATTAAAAAGTATTGGGAGAGCGTATACCTCCTATGCTTTGGGTTATCTTGCTGCAAAAAAACATTAGGAGTAATTTGTAGTAACTTTTTAAATCATTGTTTCTGGGAGCTCCCTAGGAGAGCGAGAAGAATTAGAGGACATCACTCCTATCATGAATACTCAACGAGAAAACATGTCAAGATTGGTTATTATAAGAAGCAATGATTATATCCACATAAGGCATGAATGAATTGCAAAAGCAAACAAGAAGATGATAGGAATATAATCAAAAGTTTATAAACACCTCGAGCATCGACACAAATGAAGGAAGATGAGTACATGACCAAAGCTTGATATCTATATATCTCAATCTTATTGATAGGTGTAACAGGCAGGAATGCACAAGAGGAGGGTGAATTGTGCTTTTTAAATTCTAATCCTGAGGATAGACAATACAGTTTATACTGGTTCAGCCCAAACTTGGCCTACGTCCAGTTCTCCAACCTGCAGTTGGGTTCCACTAATTCCTCAAGATTAAATCAGGCTCTTGATAGCCTTTACAAGTGACAGCAAGAACTCCTCTCTTTACTGATCACTCCCCCTTACACTTTGTAACTTTACACCCTACTCTTAAGATCCCACTATCTTAAGAGTAAATCTCACTTTGGTAATAAATACAGAATAATTGTTCACTCAATTGAACAGATTGTGTTACACACTTAAGAATATGAGAATAATAAACGTTGAGAGTATTGAATGCAGTAGATACAAATAATCAATGTGGTAATCAATTCTCTTACAACTAACTTCTCTTCTGAAGCATTTATAGTTTCTCTTAGAAATATATCCGTTGATAATATGGCCGTTGAACATATCAAGAGAGTTGAGTGATCTGGTGAAGTACGGAAGATGTAATCTGCTATGCATTTACTCCATTGTACTTGATCTTGCTTTAGCTCATCTCTCTTCCTCTATCGCTGACAGGGTAGGTGAGTTCCAACGGCTCTTTTGATCAATTTGTGTGTTAACGATAACTTTTCATAAGTAGGTCTGAACAACTCTGTACTTGGAAAGCTAAAAGTAGGCTTGTCATTGATTTTGAATATTTTCCAGCGCCACTCAGATTACATGCTTCTGATCGATCACAGGGTCTGATGTCTAATCGATCACATATCGATTACCTATAGATTATAGCCTGCATCACTGAACATCAGATTAGAAATTCATGCGCCTAATCGATTACAGGGGAAGCCTGATCGATTAGCCAGGTTTAATCGATTACACGTAGATTACATAATTCTCTAATCGATTACAAACAGATTACTTAATCTTCCCTAATCGATTACATATCCTTAATCGATTGGGCATCTTTTTCTTAATCGATTACATGGCTCTAATCGATTGGGCGTTCTTTCTCTTAATCGATTAGATGACTCTAATTGATTGGTCTAATTTCACTCATCGATTACAGGGCTCTCTAATCGATTGGGCGCTATGTGATCTGAACTTGATTCATCTCTAATCGATTAGGCTTAAGATCTTTGACTTGTAATCTATCCCTGATCGATTGGGCAGGACTTAGGATTTTCTATTAGATTGACCCTAAGGATTTCTGTTCTTATCATAGCCCTTCTTCATGCCTAAGATATGTTTAGTTATCATCAAAACTCATTATTCTAACATTCTCCCCCTTTTTGATGATGACAAAACAATGGATTTAGTAAACAAATAAAGAGACAGAAATAGGGAACTGATAATAAACATATTATAAACCATAAGTTAGATTATACAAGAGAAATATAATTGATCAGATAATGAAACAACAAAAACTAGAAAGCAAGTAAATATGCAGAGTGTGAGTGATGCATATGAGGATAGCTATGGTGTTGAGGAGGATTTCTGGATCAGTCAGAATCAGTGTCATCCTTCCATTTTGATGTGTCCAGATCATAGTCCCCAGATTCACTGCGAATTCCTCCAGAGTCAGTTGATGGATCTTCAAGTATCTCAGACTCAATCTCTACCTCCTTTATCTTAGCAGGGCTTTCTTTTTCTTGGTGACAGCTTTCTTCTTAGGAGGAGATGGAGGAGGAAGCCAAGACAGAAGCTCATCCAATTTAGATGGACGCTTTTGTTTCTTCTTAGGAGGAGGTTTGACAGATTTTCCTTTCCCCTTAGGTGCAACTTTCCTCTTTGACAGCTGCTTTCCTTTTGTTGCCCTGGTACTTCTCCTTGGCACTGCTTTGACAGCTGGCTTAGGGGCAACTTTCTTGATTCTTTTCCCTTTATCAACAGATTGAACTTCTTGCCCCTCCTCTTCCTCATCAGATTTCAGAAACTCTGATGTAGTCTGAATGGGATCCACTACTTTCTTTTGATCAGACTTCTTGAATTTTACTTGCTTCTGGACACCCCAACTAGGAAACGTAGGATGAGGCACTTGATGTTTTTGTTTTGATTCTGCCATCTCAACCTTAGCTGCATCTCTATCTTCCATTTCTTTTTGGCTCTGAGCCAAGGTCTGACAAAATTCTTCCACTTGATGATGCAGCACATCTGCAGCACATCTGCCTGATGAAGATAGTGAGGCAGCAAGTCAACAGCAACAGGTTTGGGCTCCCCTTCATGCAGGACCATAGCTATCTCTAAGTTTTCCTCCAGAATATTTTCAGCATTTTCTGGGGGAACATTGATGGTGGCCTCAACTTCAGAATCTGAGGCTTGTTCTACCACAACCTCTTTTCAGCCATGCTCAGCTTGATGGCTTCTGCAAGCTCATGAATTTCCTCAAGTGTCTGGCTCATGGTGGCTTCCTCAGGAATTTGGGGCATCTGAGGGATTTTAGAGGCAATGGTTGAGAGGATAGTGGCAGCTTCCACAGTTTTTTCTTGAATCTGACTGCTCTCTCCAGGGGTTGGAACACTGAATATCTTCTCCCCCTTTTTGGCATCATCAAAAGAAGGAGGAGAGGCATCTAGGACAGCTTTTCCTTTCCTAAGATAGGTTTTGGCAAGAGGAGGAAGTGATGGTGATGTAGGCTGAGGGGGTGGAGGTGGTGTAGGTTGGTGAGGAGGTGCAGGATGAGAGGCGGGGGTAAGGATGTGGTCAGGAGAAGGTGGAGAGTCTGGACTGTCTGAGGAATTGGAAGAAGGTTGCTTTGTGGGAGATGAAGGTTTGGATGGTGGAGGGGGTGAGGTTTGTGTTTGGGGAATTGGAGGAGAGGGATGAGAGTGAGAGGGTGAATAATGAATGGGGGAAACTTGATGTGCCTCATGTCCAGCAAATGGAGATAGGGGAGAGCCTAGGAGGTTGACCTGATGAGATTGCCTTAGAATGTCCTCCAGCCCAGCAAGTCTATTGTGCAAAAACTTGTGCATATTGACCACAGCATCATACCCATTGAAAATGGTCATGGTGCTTTCCTTGACAGATTTCACCATAGAGTCATTCAAAGCAGCCACTAATCTTTTCAGCAATCGATCCTCCATGGCTTGATGTTCGAGAGCCACTTCTTCCACAACTCGGGCTGAGACTCTCTCAACCAGGTCATCAATGATGTTGGCAGGAAGGGAGACCCCTTGATCTGGAAGAGATGCTGAAGGATGAGGATGTGTCTGGGGTGCAGAACTCACAGGAGAAACATGTGTTGTTTCTGCTTGATCCATGGTATCCGGAACATGCCCCTGGTCAGGAATGTCTTCTGGTTCAAGTTCTTCTTGAGGCTGTTCCTCTTCAATGTGAATGGTAGGATCAGGCTGAGAAGGAATCTGGCCAAATGGATTTATCCCCATCTTTTTCAGAGTGGTCAGATCAAACTTGGGTGGTTCCCTATTCTGTTCCTCTTCAAGCCAGAAAATTTTGTTGTTGCATAGAATGAAGGAAACAAGTTGAGCCAAAGGAAGAGTGGTCTTCACTGTCTTGGTCTTGTGAAACCTTAGGAATTCCTCACAGATAACTTGACCAGGATTGATGGGAATCTTGTTGATCAGCATAGGCAGAATGGGATTATCAATATCAAGAATCAAAGAAAAGTTTCCTGCCTTGTTGACCATACATCTGGAATAAGCATAGTGAATGATCCTATAGGCAGGGGGCAATTGAACAGGTGTCAGATTCCCTTTAATATGACTTGTTGGCTGCTAGATCTGCTTGAGTTCCTCATCTGAAAATTTTTCCTTTGACTGCCAAGAGTTGTATTCTTCCATATTAGGCCCATCCATATGAAGCCATTGGTTCAAATTCTTCCAATCGAAGGAGAAGGCCTTGCCTCTGACCTTGGAAGATATTGTAATTCCCGTGACTTTCCCTTCTGATTCAATGACATGGATCTTCATGTTTGAATAGAAGGCCTTGATAACCTTCTCATTGTAGTGGTTCTTGATCCCTATCCAATGCTTGTAGGGCTCCAACCATTCAGACACAGGAAAGCCATTCTTCTCTAGATAGACTATATCAACAAACCCACACCTTGGTTGCAGAAATCTCCTCTGAATATCTTCTGAGGCATCCTCAATAAGTCCCTGAGCAAATGATGAATCAATGGGAACTTTTGTATCCCCAGAAATGAGTTCTCTGACTCTGACTGAAGTAGGACTTTTGGCTTGAGGCTTAGATGCAGAACCATGGGTTTTGGCCATTTGTGGTGATGGTTGAGAGGTTGATGGAGGAGCATTTGAGGGAGGTGATGATGGTCTGTAGGTTAAAGCAGGATCACCTTCTGGCAAAGGAACTGTATCTGGGATAATCTGGGCTCTGTAGTTCTTTGGTATGCGCATTTTGGGTGCCATGGGTAGGGTTTATATAGAGAGTTTAAGGATATGTCTGATGATTCGAAAGGTTGTAACTGGTTTGGACGAGTTATGTCTGATGATGATTTGAATAATGGCAACAGTTATGATGGTTACGAAGGGATTTGATGATTCGAACATTAGGGTTTGAGAGTAGATGAAGAGAAGAGGCTTTAGAATGAACGCAATATGGTGCGAAATGATGCTTCAGTTACATATGTCAAGTTTATATGAGAGAGAAATCACAGAAAAGCATGTATCTGTCAGAGAAAGTGTACGTTACAAAAGTTACCGTTGACGCCTAATCGATTACGTGTGCTGAGTAATCGATTACAGGGAGTAGTCTCTGATCGATGAGATACGTCTGATCGATTAGGGATTGCTGTGATCGATAGGTCCACGCTGAGTAATCGATGCCCAATCAATTACTCCTTCCTTGTGATCGATCAGACAGTTCTGATCGATTATACCTGTTCCCTAATCGATCCTTCTTTTCTTCTCTAATCGATGCCTAATCGATTACAGGGCATGCTCTGTAATCGATTAAGGTTGTCTGATCGATTGGACGCAGAACCTGCAAAACTTTTATTTTGACACTCCGATGCCTAAGTTAGTACTGGATCATCAAAACACGAAATAATTCAGATAAATTTTAGAAAATTAAAGAACTTTACACAGACTTACAATTCATTGGGATTTACCATTCCTAATTCTCTTCTGATGAACATGAATTGTTCAGTTGCTAAGGGCTTAGTGAAGATATCAGCTAGTTGCAAGTGTGTTGAAATAAATTCCACTCTGACATCCTTCTTTTGCACATGGTCTCTGATGAAATGATGCCTTACATCAATGTGCTTTGTTCTTGTGTGATGCACAGGATTTTTGGCCAAACTAATAGTGCTTGTGTTGTCACAGAGAATTGGAACTTCTGGAAACTCCATCCCCAAATCCCTTAATTGATGCTTGAGCCATAGAACTTGAGCACAACAGCTATATATTCAGCTTCAGTTGAAGATAAGGAGACACATGTTTGTTTCTTGCTTGCCCAGGAGACTAAGGATCCTCCCAGATATGTACATTGACCACTGGTACTCTTTCTATCAGTTTTGTACCCAGCATGGTCTGAGTCTGAGTAAGCAATGAGATACTCCTGAGTTCCCTTTGGATACCATAACCCTAGTTCCTGAGTTCCTACCAGATACCTTAAGATTCTTTTAACACATGTGTGATGAGTTTCCTTTGGATTAGCTTGATATCTGGCACATACTCCCACACTAAAATGAATATCTGGTCTGCTGGCAGTTAGATATAGGAGAGAACCAATCAGACCTCTATATGTTGATTTATTGAAGTCCTTTCCTTCTAGATCAGCATCCATTACTACTGAAGAGCTCATGGGAGTATCTTCTTCCTTGGACAGATCCATTCCAAATTTCTTCAAAATTTCCTTCACATACTTTGATTGAGAAATGAAGATCCCATCCTTTCTTTGTTTAATCTGAAGACCTAGAAAGAAGTTGAGTTCCCCCATCATGGACATCTCGAATTCTCCCTGCATAGTCTTTGAAAATTCCTCACAGAGGGATTCATCAGTAGCACCAAAGATAATATCATCTACATAAATTTGTACAACAAGCATGTTTTTCTTTTTATGTAAAATAAATAGAGTGGTGTCTACTTTTCCTCTTGAAAAACCTTTTTCCAATAGAAAATTACTTAGTCTTTCATACCAGGCTCTTGGTGCCTGCTTAAGTCCATATAAGGCCTTTTTAAGCTTAAAGACATGATCAGGTTTAGTAGAAATTTCAAAACCAGGAGGTTGTTCAACATATACCTCCTCCATGATATAACCATTAAGAAAGGCACTCTTTACATCCATTTGATAAAGTTTAAAATTTTTGAGGGATGCAAAAGCCAATAACAGTCTTATTGCTTCCAATCTTGCAACTGGAGCAAAAGTTTCCTCATAATCAATACCCTCTTCTTGGTTATATCCTTTAGCCACAAGTCTTGCCTTATTTCTGACCACAGACCCATACTCATCAAGTTTGTTTTTGAAAACCCATTTAGTTCCAATAATAGGATAATTTGAAGGTCTTGGAACTAAATCCCAAACTTGACTTCTTTCAAACTGATTGAGCTCCTCTTGCATTGCAGCTATCCAATCACAATCCTCTAGAGCTTCTTCAATGCAAGTGGGTTCGATTTCAGAAATAAATGCAGAGAAGTGCATTTCATTTTGAATTTGATTTCTGGTTTTAACACCTTCATTAACCCCACCAATGATTTGCTCAGGTGGATGATCCCTGTGATGTTTCCATGCTGAGGGTCCAGCTGATGTATCATGAGGATCATCCTCTTGTCCCTCCTCATGGGATTCATCTAGTGGAGATGATGATTGTGTAGAGTTTTTAACCCTCTTTTGAAAAACTGATTCATCTTCTGCTGAAATATTCTGTTCAGAGTCAGTTTTAACAAAGACTACATGAACTGACTCTTCAACAGTAGAAATTCTTTTATTGAATACTCTATAAGTCTTACTCCTACTAGAATAGCCAATGAAAATTCCAGAATTAGACTTAGGTTCGAATTTACCTAGATTTACCTTCCCATTGTTGTGAATGAAGCATTTTGAACCAAAGACCTTGAGATGGCTTACATTTGGCTTTCTTCCTTTGTAGAGCTCATATGGAGTCTTGTCCATTCCCTTTTGAATGTAGGCTCTGTTGGAAATGTAACATGCTGTATTCATTGCATCTGCCCAGAATACTTGAGATACTTCCTTTTCATTTAGCATTGTTCTGGCCATTTCAGTGAGCACTCTATTCTTCCTTTCAACTACTCCATTTTGTTGTGGGGTTCTAGGAGCTGAGAAATTGTGATTGATGCCATTTTCTTTGCACAGCTCTAGGAAGTCTTGGTTCTCAAATTCTCCTCCATGGTCTGTCCTGATTGAACTGATTTTCTTGTCTTTCTCATTCTGCACTTTCTTAGCAAACACATAAAAAGCATCAAAGGTTTCATGTTTGGAGGAAAGAAACATAGTCCAAGTGAACCTAGAATAGTCATCCACAATCACAAGAGTGTACAGACTTCCTCCTAGACTCTTCACTCTTGCTGGACCAACCAAATCCATATGAATTAGTTCCAGAGGTCTAGTAGTGGTAACTTCCTTCTTAGGTTTAAAAGAGGACTTTGTTTGTTTACCCTTTTGACATGCTTCACACACCAAATCAGATTTTACTTTCATATTTGGTATCCCAATAACCAAATCCTTTTTGATTAATTTCTCTAGTTGAGACATATTAACATGAGCTAATCTTTTATGCCATAGCCAACAGTTATCAGAACTGCTAATAAAACATTTTTCAGAGAGATGCTTATTTAAATCTACTACATACAGATTTCCATTCCTGTTAGCTTTCAATCTGTAATTTATATTTGATTTGTCTATAGCTAATTCATTTTTATCTACTATGAGGCATTCATTTGAGTCAAAGATTACCCAGTTACCTCTGTCAGTACTTTGACTGACACTCAGCAAATTGTGAAAGAGACCTTCCACAAGATAGATATCTTTAACTGGACCAATGTCTCCTTTTCCAGCGATTTTTCCAGATTGATTTCCTCCAAAACTCACTCTGGCACCATCCTTCAAAATCAGGTTGTCCAATTTTTCTTTATCTCCTGTCATGTGTCTTGAGCACCCACTGTCAATATACCATTTTGCGTTGTTGGATGCTTTGAGACATACCTGCACATACTAAACAGTTTTAGGTACCCAGATTTTCTTGGGTCCTTTAGGATTAGTTTGCTGCCTTTGATCCAAGTGGACTTTAGGCTGATGTGTCCCTTTGGGGACCCACTTGTATGATTTTGATAATCCATATTTCTTAGGATAACAAGTTGATTCAGAATGACCTTTTCTATTACAGTAATTGCAAAAAGAGAAAGGTGATGAATAGTCTGAAGCTTTTCTGAAAAATTTCATGTATGATTTCTCTTTTGGCACATATCTGTTTTCTTTCAAATTTTTGGGAGTTGGATCATATCCTATCCCAGTTTTATCTCTATATGCCTTTTGATTCATTAGCATGATATCAAGTGTTTCTGTGCTCTTGGTGAATTTCTTTAGAATTTCAGAAATTTTCCCATTTTCTTTTCGAAGTGTTTCACAGTTTTTGCAATCAGAATTTTCTTGAAAAACCTTCTCTGAAATCTGTTTACATTTCTCACAATCAGATTTTTCAGCTTTCTTTTCAAGTTCTTTGTTTTTCTTTCTCAGAATAGATACTTCTTTTGCGAGTTTTTCAAATTCAATATGTATATCATCATAGGCATCTTGGAGCTCTTGAAAAGATGGGTTAGTAGAATATACCTCACTATCAGATGATTCCTCTTGACCCACCAAGCAGAGGTTGGCTGCTTCCTCAACATCACTAGTCTCCTCATCTGAGCTGTCTCCCCATATAGATGAAACGTAGGCTTTCTTTCTGCCTTGGAACTTCTCCTTCTTTTTCTCTTTCTCTTTAAATCTTTGAAGACTTGGACATTCAGCCTTGAAGTGTCCAGGCTTCTTACATTCATAGCACACAGGAGCATTTTTCTGGGAGTCCTTTCTGATGTTGCTTAAGCCACCTCTCTGGTATCTTCCTCTATTTCTGAAGAACTTTCTAAATTTTCTGACCATAAAGGCCATCTCATCATCATCCAGTTCCTCCTCATCTTCCTCATCCTCATCATCTTTTGTAGAGGCTGTTAGGGCAAGATTCTTTTTCTTTTTATCTCCATAGAGTTCTCTTTGTACTTTAATAGTTGTTTCATACTCAGCAAGGCTTCCAAACAGTGACGTGATGGAGCTCATGGATTCTCCTCTCATTTCTTGGATTGCAGTAGCCTTCATCTGCCATTCAGGAGTCAGAATCTTTAAAATTTTGGAAACTTGTTCTGCCTCTGAGATTCTTCTTCCGAGAGCTGTAAGATTATTGATCAAGTGAGTGAATCTGATTTCCAGCTCCCTAATTGGTTCTCCTTCTTCCATTTTGAATAAGTGAAAGTCAGTAATTAGTTGCTCAACTCTTCTGGTCTTTACACCACTGGTTCCTTCATGAGCAACTGCTAGAGCATCCCACATTTCTTTGGCAGTCTCCAAATGACATACTCTAAAGTATTCTTTTTGGCTTAAGGCATTTTGAAGGATCAAGACTGCTCTGCTATTGAGTTCCAAGTCTCCTTTGTCATCATCCGTCAGTTCCTGAGGGAGCTTTGGCACTTGAACTCCATTTTCAGTTTTCATGGGAACAAGATTCCCTTCTTCAACAATCCTCCAAAGATCATACCCAGATGATTTGATGAACACTTTCATTTTCATCTTCCAAAAAGTATAGTGTTCACCATTGAATCCAGGGGGTTTGTTGATTGAGCTGCCTTCTGGGAGCACGTTGTTATTTCCTGACATTATAGATCTTTACTTCTCCTGATCGTGGGATCAGTGGAATCTGATAAGACCAGGCTCTGATACCAAATGTAACAGGCAGGAATGCACAAGAGGGGGGTGAATTGTGCTTTTTAAATTCTAATCCTGAGGATAGACAATACAGTTTATACTGGTTCAGCCCAAACTTGGCCTACGTCCAGTTCTCCAACCTGCAGTTAGGTTCCACTAATTCCTCAAGATTAAATCAGGCTCTTGATAGCCTTTACAAGTGACAGCAAGAACTCCTCTCTTTACTGATCACTCCCCCTTACACTTTGTAACTTTACAGCCTACTCTTAAGATCCCACTATCTTAAGAGTAAATCTCACTTTGGTAATAAGTACAGAATAATTGTTCACTCAATTGAACAGATTGTGTTACACACTTAAGAATATGAGAATAATAAACGTTGAGAGTATTGAATGCAGTAGATACAAATAATCAATGTGGTAATCAATTCTCTTACAACTAACTTCTCTTCTGAAGCATTTATAGTTTCTCTTAGAAATATATCCGTTGATAATATGGCCGTTGAACATATCAAGAGAGTTGAGTGATCTGGTGAAGTACGGAAGATGTAATCTGCTATGCATTTACTCCATTGTACTTGATCTTGCTTTAGCTCATCTCTCTTCCTCTATCGCTGACAAGGTAGGTGAGTTCCAACGGCTCTTTTGATCAATTTGTGTGTTAACGATAACTTTCCATAAGTAGGTCTGAACAACTCTGTACTTGGAAAGCTAAAAGTAGGCTTGTCATTGATTTTGAATATTTTCCAGCGCCACTCAGATTACATGCTTCTGATCGATCACAGGGTCTGATGTCTAATCGATCACATATCGATTACCTATAGATTATAGCCTGCATCACTGAACATCAGATTAGAAATTCATGCGCCTAATCGATTACAGGGGAAGCCTGATCGATTAGCCAGGTTTAATCGATTACACGTAGATTACATAATTCTCTAATCGATTACAAACAGATTACTTAATCTTCCCTAATCGATTACATATCCTTAATCGATTGGGCATCTTTTTCTTAATCGATTACATGGCTCTAATCGATTGGGCGTTCTTTCTCTTAATCGATTAGATGACTCTAATTGATTGGTCTAATTTCACTCATCGATTACAGGGCTCTCTAATCGATTGGGCGCTATGTGATCTGAACTTGATTAATCTCTAATCGATTAGGCTTAAGATCTTTGACTTGTAATCTATCCCTGATCGATTGGGCAGGACTTAGGATTTTCTATTAGATTGACCCTAAGGATTTCTGTTCTTATCATAGCCCTTCTTCATGCCTAAGATATGTTTAGTTATCATCAAAACTCATTATTCTAACAATAGGTTCATTGGCATGGTAAGCATTTAGACATGCAAAGAAGAATAGGAGTAAAACAGATGATAAAATAAGTGGGATCAATCAAATAGTGGATCTCTTCCTATCTCCTTCTCTTGTCTCTCTTTTTTCTCTCAATTCCTTTTTGCCTTCGCAAAATTTTCTCCGTTCAAAATTCTTTTTTGCCTCCTCCAAATTGTTCTCCAAAATTGTTCCCCTTTTGTCCTCTCTTACTCTCCTTTATATAGGCAACACTAGGGTTTTCCTCCATAAATGCACTCATTATTTTTAAATTTTTCGTTTTTTATTGTTTTTATTTTTTATTTTAATGAAATTTCCTATTCTTTTTTTATAGGGATAGCATTTCCTATTCTTTTTTTTTCTATAACAAAAGAGAGCTAAACTAGCTACTGAAGGCTAAACAAAGAGTTACAATCATTCAAAATTAAAGACATCAATTCAATGGATGGATGTAAAATCGGGTGAAATCCTGGCACTGATCCAATGGCTTGTTTTGCAAGAAAATCCACTACTCCATTACGAGATCTTGGAACATGCAATAATTCCAGCTTCCAGCTTCTATTAAACAAGAGTTTAGCTTCCTTGATCAACATTGAGTCTTGATGTTGACTAATATTTTCCAGCTTCAATGAATTGATAACTTCAGCGGCATCAGTTTCAATAATAAGTTGACACTGGCCATTATTCCATGCATACTTCAAACCAATTACAAGAGCCCAAAGTTCAGCAGTAAAACTATCACCATTCATCGGCTTAAACATGAAACCCGCAATGAATTGTCCCTTGTCTCCGCGTAATATACCACCACACCCAGCTCCATCCTTAGATGAAAACGCTCCGTCAACATTTAGTTTAACCCACCCAGGTGAAGGAGACTGCCATTTGACATTGAAATCATGGATCCTAATGCCATTCAAATTCAACCCCTTGAGTTTCGACGCTGCTAGCTTGAGATTGGAAATTATTGACTTGGCTCTCAACACAACGGACTCATTAGATTCAGTCTTGTTATTGAAGACCAAATTATTCCTACGCTGCCATAGGATCCAACAAGTTATGGTAAAGAATTCACCCCATCCCTCTCCCAAATGACTACTAGAGTTGATGATGTTCATTAGTAACCAGTCTACTAACTGCAAATTAAAGAATTGCTGATACTTAGATGGGTGCACCAAACTCAACCAAAGCTGCATAGAAGAGTCGCAGTCCCTCAATACATGAAGAAGGCTTTCAGTTTTGTCTACACACTGAGAACAAACACCCTCATTGCATAAACCTCTACTTACTCTATTCTCATTAGTCAACAGACTATCATTTAAGGCAAGCCACATAAAAGATTTACATCGTTCCATAATATTTAATTTCCATAGCTTCTGCCAAATCCTATCAGTATAAATAGCTTCCCCAGCAATATCACGATAAGCTGACTTAACCGTGAACACCCCACTATGATCATGTAGCCATTTAATGGAATGATTTGTACTATCAACCAAGATACCATTCTTCACATATTCCCAAGAGCCTTTTATACCAGACCAAATATTCGAGCCCACACGTTTCTTATCAATCGCCGGTAGAAGGTCATCTCCACAGTTATATTTGCTTCGAATAACCTTTACCCACAATTCATCCCTGTTGTTCACTAATTTCCACCCCAATTTCGACATGAAAGCCTGATTTTGGTATCTCAAATGTTTCAATCCCAATCCACCGCTTTGTCCAGACATACAAATTTTATCCCAAGCAACAAGATGAGTCTTTCGTTTCTCGTTAGTTGAACCCCATAAGAAATTCCTGTTAAGTTTCTCCAGACTATCACAAGTACTAATAGGTAACGAGGCAGTTTGCATAGTATAATATGGAATAGTAGATGTAACAGACGCTACCAAAGTAGATCGCCCAGCCAGAGATAAAGAATTTGCTTTCCAACTAGATAATCTCGAACTCACCTTATCCACTACATGATAAAAATTCTCCTTTGTGACCTTCTCATGATGTAAGGGAACACCAAGGTATTTGCCAAGGTCTGCTGCCATTGGGAACCCAAGAACGCTTCTTACTTCCGTTCTCCTCATGTGATTGACATTCTTAGAGAAAAATACACGGGTCTTATTGACATTAATTTTAAGTCCAGAGCTATCGCAGAAAGAATTCAAGCATTCCCTCATGATAATAGCCTGATCAACAGAAACTTCTGCAAACAAAATAATGTCATCAGCAAACAACAAATGAGATATAGGAGGCCCTTGCTTACATAAGTGAACCGGGGTCCATAACTTCTTCTCAAGTTTCTCCTGAATCATATGAGTCAGTTTCTCCATACATATCACAAACACATAAGGAGATAAAGGATCCCCTTGACGAACACCCCGAGAAGGAATAAATTCATCCGCTTCCTCCCCATTCCACAAGAGACGCATACTAGGAGATGTCACACAATTTGATATGATGTCAATCAAATTAGATGGAATGTGCAACTCTTTCAGACAATTAATGAGGAAATTCCAATTCAGTCTATCGTAAGCTTTTTCTAGATCTATTTTGATAGCCATAAATCCCTGCTTACCCGTCTTAGATTTCATAGTATGCACCACTTCCTGAGCAATAATAATATTATTTGAGCTATGACGCCCCGGAACAAAAATGCATTGTGTCGGGCTAATAATATATGGTAGAATGGGCTTCAAACGGTTAGCAATGATTTTAGTAATAACTTTAAATATAACATTGCACAAACCGATGGGTCTAAAATCCCTCAACTCCTCCGGATTATCTTTTTTAGGAATAAGAACAATATAAGTACTGTTTATCTCAGCAATATTGGAAGGATTATTCCAAAGTTCAGAAATTAACTTGCAAATAGATATGCCCACATGTTCCCATTGGCTTTGATAAAACAAAGCATTCATCCCATCCAGCCCTGGTGCTTTGAGAGCTCCAATATTAAACAAAGAATTTTTTATTTCTTCATCATTCACACCTCTACCCAATCCTTGAAGAAGTAAAGGAGGACCCGCTGGGTAAGAGAAAGTACAACTGATAGGCTCCCTTATCTCAACGTCATCATTAAATAAGTTCTCATAATACTTGGTAGCAAGAGTTTTAATCTTCTCAGCCTCATAAATCCAATTACCCTGCTCATCTTTTACAGCTCCAACAAAATTTCTTTTACGCCTTCCATTAGCGCGTTGATGGAAAAATTTAGTGTTTTTGTCACCAAATAATTGCCAGTCACAACGAGCTTTCTGGGCCCAAATAAGAGATTCCTGTAAGAGAACATCATCCAGTTCCTTCCATAACTCGCTCTGAAGTTCAAAAAGATAATAAGGAATTGGACCTCTAGCTTCGACTCGGCTAATACCCTCCAACCGACGAAGCAATAATTTCTTACGTTTCTCAGTATGACCAAAAACATCCTTATTCCATTCTCGACAAGCTTTTGTGAAGGTCAACAAGTTAACTTTCCAAGCCATCGAACTAGACCAATTACCTTTAACAAAGTTTGAAAATTGATCATGAAGGGCCCAGGCAGCAATAAATCTAAACGGTTTAGTTCTCCTCCCTACTACTTGAGAATTAACAGTCCTCAACAATAATGGCCTATGATCTGATTTATAAAATGGTAAATGACTAACCGTAGCCTCTGGAAAAGAAGTCAACCACTCCAAATTAGCCAAAACTCGATCAATTCTACTTTCAACATCTGACCTCTTCCAAGTAAATTTCGGTCCTATAAAACCAACATCATTTAACTGCAAATCAAGAATCAACGAGCAAAAATCTTTATCAACTGACCCTGTACTGGTTTTAGAGTAACGATCAGTTGTTAACAACGTTGCATTAAAATCCCCGGCAACACACCAAGGACCTAAAATATGAGCGTGTAACTGTTCCAAATCCCTCCATAAAAGGCGCCTCCGCTGGGCTACAGGACTAGCATACACCACTGTCAACCACCAGAATTTTCCAATAACACTTTCAATCCTTAAATGAATAAATTGGTTATTAGAAGAAATCACTTCTACATTACGGAATTTATTAGCCTCCCTTAAAACCTTCAGCATCAACTATTTTAGAAAATTGAAAACCCAATTTGTTACTTATACCCACTGCTTTCTCACCACTACATCTTGTTTCCAAAATAGCAACAAAATCAAGATGATAAAAGGATGACAATTCTCTTACAAGATTAGGAAACGATCGAGCCCTCGTACCTCTAGAATTCCAGAATAAGAAATTCATTGAGAAATATGTGATTCGGTGTGGGAGGGAGGTCCCACAAGTTCACCATTTGATACCAATTCAATCGCTTCATCTTGTATCATACCATCCGAATTTGGCCCCAAAGAAGGCCCACTATTCCCGACATTCATTTCTACGTTCCCCATAACACTACGTACAGAACCATGCAAAGATTCTGAGTTTTCATGATTTTCATGAGGAGATTCACACGACATGGCCCCACTAGTAGAAGGACCTCCCACAGTCTCTGTATCAAAATCTTGAGCCCCATTATGCAGAGCCGCAAATGGATTAATAGCGAGCGAGACTAGACCCACATTCAAAGGGGAAAACTGGCCCACAAGAGGCTTATTTTTATTCTTGGAAGAATTTTTGTTATCCTTTGCACTAACCCTCCTTTTGACTGGAATCTTCCTCTTAGACCCTACTGGGACCCACTCCTGGACAATTGAATTTTTAAATCCCATAATTAAATCAGATCTGAAATTTTTGGAAGATATATCCTGAAGCACGATATTGTCCTTTTGTGTACCGATTTTAATTCCTTTATCCTTGTCATCAGAGACAACTTTCCCTTTCCCATTTTCTTTTTTAATTGCACCCAATCTCTTCTCCTTCAAATCAGCGTCATTTGACTTCAAATCCCTTTTATTTAATTTTCGGCTGAAATCTCTCTTAACAATCATATGAGGCCCATAATTTTCGCATCCAGGAATGGTAGTTTCCACCTTTGCCGCCGCAACTTTATCCTTCGCAGTAATATTATCCAACGACGGGATCTCATCGGAATTACTATCCGCCGCCGGAGCCGTCATACTTGCACCATCTACACCACTAGTTTTCTCCTGCTCCGCTTTCTTAAACACACAACGATCCATATGATGACCGTATTGACCACAATGAAAACAAATGAGATGCAATCCTTCATATAAAATCTTATATTTCTCTCCAAAATGAAAAAAAGCCGGTAAAAGAGGCCTCTGCAAGTCCACCTCTACGCAAATTCGTGCAAAACCTCCCCTTTCTGAGAAGGCAGTTGTCCTATCAATTTTCAAGGTCTTCCCTACTAGGTTACCTAACCTCCGTAAGGATTCAATGTTATACAGTTCAATAGGAAGATCTGGTATACGAATCCATACTGCAATGCGCTTTTGATTATCTGCTCTCCAAGGATTAAAGTTCGGTCTCCATCTCTGAACAAGCAAGTAATGGTCCCCTATCATCCACGGCCCCTCTTGCAAAGCAAAATCTCGATCACCGTTAGACGAAAAAGAGACGAGAAAATACCCGTTATTCAATGGCATAACTTTCACAGGTCTTTGTGGACGACCCCACATACGTTCTATCCTCTGTTTCATGAAGTGCACACCAAAAGACTTGCCCAACAACTTGACAATCAATGAATTCGCATACGGCTTGCACCAAGCCTCATATTCAGCCGCCGAGACTTGTAGGGAAGGGATACTACCCTTTTTCGACCAATCATTCTCATCATTCCCCGTGAAAGAATCTTCTCCTTGTTCCTCTTCCCCCTCCACCATCTTATCCAGTTGACTCTTCCTAGTAAAATACTCCTTCCATCCAGACAAAGCATCGGCCTCCGCAGTATTAGTTTCTAAAAAGCCAGAGTCCCCCAAAGATAAAAGCTTATCCTTATAGGAGAAGGTAGTTCCTCCACCACGTCCTCCTAAAGAACTTGGCACAGCTTTCCCATCTAAACGTTCATGCTCATTCCCGCCGCCACCGTCGCTAGTCGTCGCCATAGTACCCACTATTTGAATATCTGTCCTATAGCATTTCCTATTCTAATACCTATATGACAACATTTTTTATCATTTTCATTTTTTATTTTTTATTAATTTTTTAATCATCTATCACCAATCAATTGTCATTAATGGATCATAATCACCATCAATTTTAATTTTTGAATTTGACTTTTGCAATCAAAACCTAACAATCAGCATTAATGACACCTAATCATAATAAATCAAGGGAAAATTAATTTGGAGTCCTATAAAAGACACATAATTAAGGAGAGGTCCAACAAAATGGCCAAATTAAAGTTAGGTCCCTAGGGACTTGATTTGTATTAAGTTTCAAAACCAAATTACCCTTTTGTCCCTTTAGCTTATTGACAACTCTTGGCCTCTTTGTAACAACGTTTTGGCCTTGCGTAATAACTTTTGAGCCTCACCTACAAGGTGTAAAAATTTTGGGTAGTAAGGACTTTTGGCCTCTCTGTAACAACGTTTTCGCCCTACTTAACAAGTTAATGAGAGCACCACTCACAAGTCTTGTAATTTGTTAATATGCATTCTAGCAAAGCTATAAAAAATGTAATTTTCTGAATGACAAATTTTAGCCTTTCTGTAACAAAGTTTTGGCCTTGCATAACAACTTTTGAGCCTCACCCACAAGGTGTAAATATTTTGGGTAGTAACAACTTTTGGCCTCTCTGTAACAACGTTTTGGCCTTACGTAGCAAGTTAATGAGCACCACTCACAAGTTGCTACGTAAGGCCAAAATGTAGTTACAGAGAAGCCAAAAGTTGTCATACAGATAAAGGGGCAAAATGATAATTTAGTTTTGAAACTTAAAACAAATGAGGTCCTTATGGACCTAACTTTAATTTGGCCATTTTGTGGGACATCTCTTTAATTATGTGTCATCCATAGGACTCCGAATTAATTTCCTCATGAATCAATGAATTTTTTTTGTAAGAATAATTAAAGTGTCATTTTTCAATCATAATGAGTGGGGATTCTTTGAAATTCCTATAGAGAAGATTATTATTATTATTTTTTATAGTTGTTTTATTTTTTGTAGGGTTCGGACAAAGTAGAGTGTTTACACTGGTGCAATAGGATCTGCATACCAGTAGAAAGCTGTTGGATATGCATGGACTTCTGGTAATTGTAAGGACCAAGGATGACATGAGAATTGAGTTTGAAGTCAAAGTGGTACCCAGGCATAGCCACCTTGGTGATTGATGTAAACCCGATGAAAGAATGTATTGAGGCACTAAGTCCGATGGTGTTATATAGATAAAATTGGGTTGGAGGGCATGTGTCATGCTCATGAGGGCTATTGTGGTTGTGAACACCTAGTGACAAATTTGCCCCATCAACTAGACTCGCTTAACACTTCTAAAATATTGCATTTTGGACGAAATGTTCAAGAAAAAGCATCATGAAGGTGGTAGTGGGTGAATATACAAAGAAGAGACATGTTGGTCTAATAATGGTCGTGAATGGAGAGGGAGAGGGAGTCTTCTAGCATATTTCACTTGCATCAAAGATGTGCTCCCTGCGCCTCCTGTTGTTCGCTATTCGGGAGATATATTACTGAGATGAGATAGGTACATTTCAACCTTTTATTGTTCATCACTTTATTGTGGCATGATCAGCATTTGACGGGATAACTATATAATCGATGGTTTTATTCTTTTTGCACTGAATAATTGATGGGTTTATGGTACACGCTTATTCCAGTGTTTTGAAACCGAATAAATTCAGATCGAAGGAACTTTTGCTAGATAATAGAAAACTGAATGGTACAGAATTTAGTCTATGATCATTCCAGATGCGAACATTTAGCATGTGGTATTTTAATGGAGTTAACAGTTTAGTGGCTAAGATTGATTGTCAATCCATTACGGGGAAGGAATGGAGAATGAATTTTGAGCATTTAATTTTATATAAACATTAAGGGAGGAATCCCATGTGAGAAAACAGGAAAATGTAACCGTGGGCCGTCTTCAATTAAAGTTGTCATGTGAATTGGTTTTGTGGATCTCAAGAGTGCTCATTACATCAAATTACAGTGGCTTGAATAGGTTTTATGGGTTTTAAATTAAAAAAATATATATCTCTGACTGATTGCTTCTATTGCATGCCTCTAACAAGTTTCATATTCATGTTATGCTTGTAATCATTATTTATATACAAAAAAAACTAGGGAAAATCACACTGAGGTCCCACATAAGGCATTTAATCACAACCAGATCCCAAACAATAATCAAATTACATTGAAGTCCCAATGGACATGGTTGTAATTAAATGGAGTTGTCAATACATAACACAATAGTTGTCAATGAGTTGTCAATACAAGCTTTTTGAGTTGTCAATGCACACAAAATAGTTGTCAATAGCAGCTCTTTGAGTTATCAACACACCTCTTTCATTGACAACGATTAACAACTATTTTAATTTGTATGTAGTGACAATTCAAAGAGCTGATATTAACAACTCAATGACAAGTCATTTAATTACACCCAGGTCCCTTGGGACTTCAATGTAATTTGATATTTTTTGGGACCTAGTTGTAATTAAATACCTTATGTGGGACCTCAGTGTGATTTTCCCAAAATTAGAATGGTACAAACAGCGTTCCTCTTTTGGAGGGTTTTAAATGAAGTAATTTGAATGGGTGCGTTATTTGCCTTTTATTATTGCTAGAATATTGCAACGGACGTTATAGGAAAAAAAAATGGGAACGGTTTTTAAGTGGACACAATGTATTTGTATTAAAGTAGGAGCCATAGAATGTGCTACATTCCCATGAGATAAGATCAGACGGGATAAGCAGTATTTTATTTGTTGATTACTAATTAATTTTAATTTTTTGTGGAAAAAGGATTAAATGGTGTGAGATTTTAATTCAATTAGAATTGTTGAAAATTGCTAAATGTAATTCGAGATATTTGAAAGTGTGGCTGGTGCTTATTATGTGGGGTACGTTACGTTACAGTTATTTGGCAAAAGAAAATGTGTTTCAATTTAGTTTTGAGAATCACTATATGAAAATTATTTTGATGCTAACACTTTCTTAAAGTGGTTTTACAGCTTAGTTTGGATATGCACAATTTTTTTTTTCTTTTTGAGAATTTGTTGCATCAATGGATTTTATAAATCCCTAAAATATAGCTTATGCTATATGAAATTTGAACATATATAAACTCTCATGAGGAGAGTGAAATGATAAAATGGATATCATAAATGTTGATATCAAGTATAGTGGAATCATGTTGTATTGAGATACACGATGTTAACTGAATTTCATTTTCTTTGAGAAAATCCATTAGTAGCCAAAATAAAATATTTTGGTGTGAATCTGACAATAATGTCGATGAATTGTGGCTGCTAAATAGCAATATCCATTATGAGAATAATGGTGAAAGTGATTAAATATAGTTAGAAGTGCATTAAAGATCAATTATGCTACTGCATGTTTTTTCTTGTGGTATATGATGATTGATGATTCTCCATTCTGTTTGGTTGTGGAGAAATAGGAATTTCCATTATGAACCAGTGAGTTTGAGTTTGATGCTTCTGGTTACAGCAGTAAAATGTTGGAATTTGACTTTAAATGTTTGAAGGAGTCTTGTTTTGTATGGTTCTCTATTTTCTCCAATGCAAACTTCGAATTTCTTGGATAAGTTCCTTAAATGATCTAACCCAGTGGAGTAGAGTTTAAAATTGGTTGAGTTATGAGGTTTGTATTCTTGGTAGGACACAGTACCCTCACATGGTAATAAAGGAAAGATGGAAGTAATCTCCAATGTTAAAGTTTCTTAATGCCTTAATTTACAATAACGATGCTTAACTTTGTGTTGCATACATACCTCTTATGCTCCTTTTAGTTGGATACACCAAATTAACTATTCTTGAAACTCATTGATCTCTCTGCATTTCCTTTGAACTTGTCATATATAGTTGGAATCCAAATGAATGTTGATTTGGTTTTATTTAGAACTTTGAGTGTTTAAGGTTTAAATGAATGGAGTATGTAAATGGTGCAAAAATTCAATAATCTGTATCATTTCCTTTTTTCTTGCTCGGGCTTCTATTCATGTAAAACCATATGGGCTTTTTTCACTGATTGAAGTTGATATTATGTAGGAGATAACTTCTTAAATATTGCTAGTGCTACCTCCACAATTGGGGCTCTTTGTGCAAAATCTTTTGATGTCGCAAGCACCGCCACTCCTCTGATTCATATTCCTCCTCTTATATACTTCGATTGAACTTGGTACAATTCACCTTTTGTTTCGTAAGGTCTAGTCTTAGTTAAATGGATTTTGTGTTTGCTGATAGGTCTATTGGGATATTTGTCTTTAATGCTCATAATGTTGCTGCTGCTATGTTATTTACAATGGATGTTGTGTGTTTGCTGTCATTGAATTAGTAAGGGCTAAGGTGCATTTTGGCCAATGATTTGTTACAAAAAGCGCATTCAGCACAATTATTTTTAAAATGTCCATATAAGTCAACCATTTTTTAAAATGGGGGCAATTTGACCAATATCGTACAGAATTCTGTTGTGCCAGGCGCTCCTTTTTGAAATAAATTATTGGCCAACTTGCCCTATTTTAAAAGATGGTTGGCTTATATGGACATTTTAAAAATAATTGTGCCAAACACGCTTTTTATAACAAATCATTGGCCAAAATGCACCTTAACCCAATTAGTAATGGTATAAATTTGTATTTACTGGACTAAAATTGGATTGTAAATGTAATTTTTGGATGTGTCATTTACAAGGGGAAACTCTGCCAAATTTTTTAAAAAATTTGCATGAAGTGAAGTTAAGTGCATAGCATACCCATTACATTACAATGTGTGAGATAAACTTGACTAATTTGTTGGAAATGGCATGGGTGTAATAGAATGGATCGTAGTTGGATGCATGCATTGAGAACCACTAAAGAGTATCAGATGGGTGTGGAAGAATTTATTGAATTTGCCAAAAGAAATGTGCCTACGTGCATAGTAAGTACTTTGGATTTAAATATTTTCAATGTTAGTTAATTGAGATATTAATTACTTTGTTATTAATTTATACCATTTCTTGTGATTTATAAAGTGCCATAATCAACCGACGAATAAGGAGTGTGGGTATTACATCATGAATGATTTGTATAACATTATTATGAGTGAACGTACTGGAAACTTCACACAGGTATAAATTAAATTCTTATCTATAACTTCTTATATGATTTATACAATTAATATTTAAATATATAATGTTTTATCTAATTTCTTTGCATTGATCATCACATCCATTATTGTTACAGTTTTATAATGGAACTGACTCATTTGAAAAAGAAGATCTTGATGTGGTTCGTCAGTGTATTGCTGATTTTTTCCTTTCAAGTGTGGTTAATTAAAAAGTGATCATTGTACAAAATACTTAGTTGTGAAAACATGGAATCTTTTGTTTGTGTGTAGTAGCTAGACCTCCCACATGTGTATATGTGTGTGTGTGTGTGTGTGTGTGTGTGTTTAGTTTGATTAATTAGTTACATAGCCAGGTTATTGTCCATGTGTTGTGTATCTATTGATCTCTGTAATGTATGCAGATAGGGAAACCAAAAGAAATTAATGAAATATTTTTTTTAAAAAAAATATTTCACGTCTCTTATTACATAACAAGTGACGTTGTTCCACGAAACAACGTCACTTATTATATAATAAATGATGTTGTTTCTTGGACATCAGAGAAACCACGTCACATCATTTATTATATATAATAAGTGACGTTGTTTCTTGGTCCAAGAAACGACGTCACTTATTATATAATTAGTGACATTGTTTCTCTAACTGCAAAAACTAAAACTCTTCTTCAATGATATCCACGTCACTTCCTACTTAAATTGGGACGTTAAAAAACATAAACAACGTGTAATAGCTAGAATTTTCTACTATATTATAGCAATTTTTAATTGAATTATAACCACTTTTCAATGTCAGAAGCCCAAAAATACGGAAAATTTAAAACTTTTCTTTTAAAACATTCAACTAACTTTCTGTTAGTTGGAATGGGCTTTTCAGACAAATGGGAACAACTTAAAATTCTCTATAAAATAAAGTGGTTAATAAAACAATTAAAAGTACGCTAACCCTATTAGGGTATCTATTCTTAATTCATAATACTTAGGAAATTTAAATCCCTTTATAAATTTATACAATTCTATTTTCTATGCTTTCTACTATTAGTTTAATAATTCAAAATTTACATCATATACAAATAACCTTACTTTTTATAACATAATCTTAAATTCTTCATCTAATCTTCTTCCAGCACTCCTGCCTTATCTCAACCATCACACTATCTATCAGCTTCTCTGTAAAACAGCAGTTCAACGCAGTTTATGTCATTAACTGTAAATTTCATGCATGCATTGCCATGTATACATTTTATAAACCTTTGCAAATGATACACTTATACATACTTCCTGCGCTACATTTTCTACCAGCCACTGATAACAATATATTCGTTAACTAGTGGAGGTTCTACCTGCAGGACTTCTCGTTATAGCATTTAAAGCTATAACTAACTGGTTTGGCAAAGTGGTAGCGAACCACCTAAGCCTTGGAATATTCCATAAACTTCTATGCAGGAATTAACAAGGTATTCCACCTTCATGCATAATGTAAACTTGCAACAGATATTACAAAATAATACATGCAATTCTTTTAATGTAATGAAATAAACTGCTACCTGAATACCAGAACTCCATCCTGACCCAACTTCTTCCTTTCGCTGAACTCTGAAGATTCAACTCCACTATCTATTTCCTATAAGTATTCATAATACATAAATAATATATTAATGCCTATACTTATTTATAATATTTCAACGTCTCTCACGTCCCTATATTACTACCCTTCCCGGATCCAATATGTTTCAATACTAGCCTCTAACTCGGTTGTTATTTAAATTATCATAAAACAGGCATTTTAACGGCCATCAAACAATACACACATAACACATGCATGAGAATATTCTTATTATTCTAAATCAAACTTATATTTCCTATCAATCACTTACTTCATACTTGCACATCTAATTCACAACTTAAGTTTCCAGATACAACAATTTGAGCAGGATAAAACAGGAAATTTGCTTCAGAGTAGTATTATCAATTAATAATTTAATCAAGTTATTATAATTTGCTATCATTGTTATTTGCTCGTCTTTTAAATTCATCACATAACAATTAACCCATACTCCACATACTAAGTGCAATAATACCAACTTCCAACCTATTACATCACAAGTTAAAGTTAATACTTTCTTAAACTTAATTCACAACCTTCTTCTCTTATTTAGGGTCCAATTGTTACTAAAATAAAGCTTACATACTTTAGGAATTGATAAAAATACAAGAGAACAATCATAAGAGATTAAGCAAAGATTGTAGACATAAAACAAAATCACAACCACAACAAAACACCCAAACTTATAAAACATTGCAAATTTTAAAGACTTAGTTTCAATAATTCTCTGATTAATTCATTAACCACAATATGTTCTATACAATTTAAACACTTAAAACCTACATTTGTACTTACTTCCTAAAGTATAAAAATCAAAACCTATAATTCATAATAACACACCTTCACTCCCAGATTACAATACAAGTCAATGACTCTTTCTGTAACACCCCAAATTTTAGAAAAGAGAAAATAAGGAATTAATTAAGATTTAGGAAATATTATTAAAATATTAAAAATCATTAAAAATGAAATTATGATGCTTTAGACATTTTAAATAAATTTTAAGGGTTATTTTATTTACACATAAAGAAAAAATAATAATTACAAGATAAATTTTAATCTAAGAAAATTTAATTGGGAAGGCATTTAGAAATTTGAAAGCCTTAAAAATGAATTTATAAGACTAGGTGTATTTTTAATAATTTTAAAGATTATTTTCTTTAGAAAATAAAGAAAAATAATTATAAGATAAATTTTTATTTGGGAACTTTAGGAGAATTTATTTTAAAGGCTAAATGAAATTTATGACTAAGAAAAATCTCTAATATGATATAAGAATTTAATTCTAGAAATTATTTTTCAGAGAAGGGACTAAACTGAAAACATTAAAAGTTGATTCTAGGGATTGAAACGAAAAGAAGAAAGTTTTAGGGGTCAGAACTCTAATTTTCCCCTCATCCTTTATATAATACTTCCACCGCCTCTCACTCTCTCGTTCTCTCTTCACTTTCTCTCACTCTCGTCCCTCTGTTCCTGCGAGTTCCGATGGTGAGCTCCGGCGGAAATCAATGGCGATGGCGAGGAAACATGGCGGAAAACGCCCAAGAAGCTTAGGCCAACATTGGGTAAGCTCCTTTCTTCGTTTTCCCTTCCTTTCTGGCCGAGTTTGAGTGAGATTTGTGAGAAATCGATTCGAATTTTGGGGGTGTTTATGAAGTTTTAAATTCATAGGAACGAAGCCTAAGACTCGACCAAGAGTATGCTTGAAGCGATTTGGTGAAGGGAGGTTGTTTTGGGTCGGATTTCTCCTAATTTATGACTCGGGTACTGTTCATGCGATGAGTTCTTCTGTTTTCTGATTTAACTCCAATGAAGGAAGGGATTAAAAGTGATTAGGGAACGAAATAGAGATGGTTTTCGTGTTTTAAGTTGAATTTTGAGTTGTGTTGGATTGTCCGAGGTTCCTCTGTTCATTTGATTTTGGTTCTTCGTTTTTCTCTTTGCATCTGACGCCATTTTCATTAATTTCTGGGCAAAAATTGAATGGAAACATTAATTAAACATGCATAAGAGTAAGATTAAGTGAAGAGATATGATTATATTCTGAAATTTGAGGATTTTCGAAATCTTTTTCCCCTGTTTTATTCGAATCTGTTGGGCCTGAGGGGCTAAAATTTATGAAGTGACGGATTGAAGAATAGGAATCGGTGATGTGTGTCTCGCATGTTGAATTTCTGAGCTTTGTGAATGTTTTAGAAAATTGTTGTGTTGCTCCCTCCATCTGCTCGGCTCCGTCTGATTTCTTGTTCTTACATTCCTTGATCCTTCGAATTTTATGTTCCCTGTGTTGCTAATTTCTGGTGCATTACAGAGGGATATTCTTGTGATTTGTTGATGATGGTTTAATTCTCTGTTTGAAATTTCTGTCTTCTCCCTCTATTTGGCCGTGTTCAAGGATAAGGAAGGAGGAGTTGATAGTGATTGAAATGAAGTTGATGTAGTTTTGATTTATGATTGAAAATTCTGTTTCCCTTCTGGTTGTGTGTGTATTCGGTTGTGGGGAAAGAAGGATAAAGAGGAATTTAGGATATGGAAGGGAGAATTAATGGTGGTTCAGAAATTGGAAGTCTAGTGCTTCATTGTAGATTTCAATTGTCTCATATGGCCAAGTTGTAGCTGAGATTAAAGTTAATTTAAGTTGGGTAAACATGTAAGAATATATTAGAGATGGTGTTTGATGTTGTATGTGCTTCATGACATTTTCTCATGATTTTTGAATGGAAAAGAAATACTTGGAAGTTTGGTGAACTTTATAAGGTTGGAAGTGAGTAATAAGAAGTTGATTATGAAGTTTAAGTTGGACTGCAGTAGCTCTCATAGATAGTTGTTCTTGTTAGGATATCTAAAATATGTAGTATGTTTATCTCTTTTCCTCAAATAATGCTAATAGCAACTCAATAATACAAAGGTTGGTATTGTTTGAAGACTTGGTGTTTTGTTTTGTTTGGATTATTGTGCTGCAATTTATTTTATAATTGGGGATGTTGCTTCAATAAATAATTAAAGCATGGTTGGCAATTTAATGATGGATTTTCTTCTTGGTAGTCTATGAAGTTGAGGCAAAATAGGAAGATGTGTTATGGTACTGATTTCTTTAACTTGGGAGGATATATATATATGAAACGATTAAAATGTTGGTAGGTGTTTAATTGAACCCGCTAAATTGTTACTGCTTGAAGACTCTAAATGCTAGTTAGTATTATAGAGGAATTGAAGATCATAAAAGAAAGATGAGTGTATAGCATACTGGAGGTTAATCTGTCAGCTAAGGTTGGAAAGAAGTTAATGGTATAATTGTAGTTCACTAAGTAACTAAATCTATATGAATTGATTATGGAATGTGGAATCTTGATTTGAACATTTAATAATTATGATAATTAGGTCATTGATTTCAGGTCATAGGAAAGTTTAGGAGAAGGGATTTAAGTGGGTATATATGTGATTGTGAAATTTTAAATGGATCATAGGAGACATTTGTTTGGGTAATGGATTTGATCTTTGAAGTATGTACTTTGTTTTAATAGTGTATGTTGGGGGAAAATAGTTCAAAGTGTTCAAAAGGATATTTATATGATGAGTTTTGATAGACTTTAGTGTTATCGGAATATTGGGTAGTTTCGTTAATTAAGAGTAAAGCAGATTCGAATCAATGCTTTATGATCTCTAAAGGTTAAATAATTATTTTAAGATATTAAGGAATGATTGGATATTCCAATATTGACTGATGAATTAGTAGAGAAGCTTGGAAGAATTTTCATAAATTATGGAAGTCATAAGTTTGATTTATATTATTGATTGATTAATTTATTATTGATATTTTGTACTAAATCAGAAGTAAGTATACCTATAGGCGTGTTTGTGTGTGTGAATGATTAAAGCTTTAAAAGAATAAATTTTATCAGAAATATGGTCAAACATTGAAAATAAGGAAGTTTAATGTAAGTAAATTATTAAAGTTATCTTGGATAGTCAAAATCCTAAATAAGTATAGATAAATTGTAATTTGCTTAAATAAAAAGACTTGGGTAGTATTAATTAAGTTAGGATTCGAGAGAGACGCTAGATAATTATATAGGAATACAGGTATTAATTTATTATTTATATATTACGTGTGAATAGGTATTGATAGTGACATAAGTTGAGGAGGTCAGTGGAAAGGAAAGGAACAGATAAGGATTAAGCTTGGAGTTCAGGTAGCAGTTTATTTCATTACAGTAAAAGAATTACATGTATTATTTTGTAATATCTGTTTCAAATCTACATTATGCATGAAGGTGATAAGCCTTGTTAATTCCTGCATAGTTATTTATGGAGTACTCCAGGCTTAGGTGGGTCGCTCCCCCTTTGCCAGATCAGTTAGTTATAACTTTAAATGTTATAACGAGAAATCCTGCAGGTGAGGCCTCCACTAGTTAACGAATATATTGTTAATAGTGGCTGGTAGAGCATTGAGCGCAGGAAGTATGTATAATTGTTTTATTTGTTCAGGTTTATGAAATATATACATGTCAATGCTAGCATGATAAAATAAGTTAATGAAAGAAACTGCTATTGGGATTTCCAATCTCACCCCCTTCCCCAAACATTTTTCAGTTTAGCAGGTTGAAAGAGGCTAGCTGGGGAAGAAGAGTAGAGGAAGAAATTAGGATCATAATTTGGAAAGCAAGAGGCAGTAATTATTTTAATAAGATTATTCGTATATGTTGTAAAATTAAATTATTAAATTAATAGTAGAAAGTATAGAAAATAGAATTGTATAAATTCATTAAGAGATTTAAATTTTCCTAAGTATTATAAATTATGAATAGACTCCCTTAAGAGGGTTAGTGTACTTTTAGTTGTTTTATTAACCACTTTATTTTATAAAGAGTTTTAAGTTATTTCAATTTGTCTGAAAAGCCCATTCCAACCAACAGTGGGTTGGTCTAATGTTTTAAAAGAAAAGTTTAAATTTTTACGTATTTTTGGGCTTTCGACATTAAAAAGTGGTTATAATTCAATTAAAAGGCTATAATATAGTAGTAAAAGTTCAGGTGTTACAATTTGGTATCAGAGCAAAGGTTCTGGCATAGGTTAGCTAGAATACTTTGCTCACTAGCTGATTATTTAAAGAAACCATTAGAATACCTTTAGAATATTATAGTTATAGGCTATGCTGGTTAGATACATAGAAGAAGAAGTTGGAATTTCCCTTGAAGTTATCTAAAAGATACCATTTCAGGAGATAATATGACAAGCTATTCTCTGAGAGATAGCTCTAAGGGGCATATATACCTTAACATTGATCAAATAGTTCATAAGAGGATAATGAATAGTGAAAAGGAACAATTTTGAGGGATAAACGGTTGAATAAAGGTTATTGTTATTACCTATGGGGAGATATAAAAAGTGAAATATGGATATTGGAAGTGAATTATTTTGATCTTTTATTGAAGGTTGGATCAAAATGGAGACTTGATTTTAGACACTGATAGCTTTAGGCTTGAATTTGACAGTTATTGTACCAATTTTTAAGGAATGATTCAGTATATGAAGATAGATCGAAAGAAGATTTTCGTTGAATTTTAACAATAATTAGGATAATTTCCAATATTGGGAGAAGTTTTACATTAGAATATAAAGGTATATTTTAGAGTTGAAAGATTATTGAGCAAAAAGAAAGAATAAAGGATGCTTATAGGTTCTTTATGGGGAAATATAAGAAGTTTGATGGGTGAATTATGAAAGAATATTATGGAAATTTAGGATATTTTGAGGTTATTACCGGAATTCTTATAATAATGATAGTGAGTTACTAGAAAAGATCGACAAGTCAATGACTCGAAGCCTATTAAAGGATTCTTATATGTAATATTTATACGAAAAATATTAATGTTGAATGTCTAAGAAAGACATTTTAGTGGAAATATGCATTTGAGGTTGTTAAGAAACAATTTGACAAGGATTAAAATTAGGATTTGATATGAATTCACGCGCATATGAGTAGGAAATAGAGATATTTAGATGATTGATTAGTATTTAACCTTCATACTCATGTACCTAAGATCGAACTAGTATCTAATAATGTCAAGTTCTGTATTGAATATTTGAGGATTTGGAATGTAGAAATCTAAGTTAAATTCAATTTCTTGATGGTAAGTCTATGGTCTTTTGATGGATTATATAATCATTAAAGGATCTGGGTTGAATTTTTAGTACTATTGTTGAGGTTAAAGATTAGATTTTAAATAATTTGAGATTCATTATGATCAAAATATGTTTTAAGTTCAGAATTCTGAAAGTATAGATTTCAAGTTATGGAAACATCTTGTAAGAGAATATGGAATATTATGATTTCACATTAATCAAAAGTAATGCAAGAGAATACTCACAGAACAGTTATTAGCCAAAGCCTAAACCAGAGATAGGAATTGGCCAAAGAATATCCTAATTACATTGGTATTTGGTTTTCCTTCTATTTAAAATGAAGCCCTGGCCAGGCAAAAAAGGGAAACTTTATATCAATGTAGCGGGACAGATTGGCCAAGAGCAATAGAAGTATATCTAAGAAAAGAAAGAAAAAGGGATCGCGGTAAATCCAAGAGAAAGACAAGTTTACATGGGTGAGTGTGGGGGGCTGTGTGCCGTCATCCCTACCATGAGAAATAAGATCGTAAGGGGGTGAGTGTGGGGCCCATAGTCATGGGAGCATCCCTACCTAAAGCGGACAATATCGAAAAGAGTATTTACAAAAGAGTTATTAAGTGAAGCCTATGACAGAGATTCAGTTTAGCTAAAAAGTATCCTTAACTACATTAGTGTATGGTTTCCCACAGATAGAAAAAAAAAAAACAGCCGAGGCAAGGCAGAAAGATGTGGGCCCATAACCCACAAGTCATGAGAATTATTAAGAGAAGAACAGTGCTAGAAGGGTCAGCGTTGAAATTTGATTTTTCTTCTTGCCTTGTTTTGATTCCAATAGAAACCCTGTTTGGTTTTTCTTTAATTAGTGAAAGAGTGAAGTTGAGATTAGGATAAAAATAATATATAATTTTACATATTTAATTTTTGTTGAGTATAGGGTTTTTATGAAATTCCTGAAATAATCATCTGTTTATTTGATTCTCGGTTCAGTTCAGTTTTGAACTATCATTTGTATTGGTTTTGCTACAAGTTGCCGTGCATCCTTCTGCGTTCTAAATTCGTTGCTATGCATTGCCAAATATTTTAAGAAATTAGTATGTGTTGTTATGGATTTTTTCAAACTCATAAATTGGTTATTAAGAAAAAAAATGTTAATTTACTGACTATTTGTAGACAATAATTTCTTTCTATATTTTCAAGATGTTTGGACTGATTATTACTATCCAAATACGTATAATTATTTTGCGAGCTTCTTTGGTGTTGCAAAACATAGTTATGAAAAACATACATTTTATGTGTGTTGTGTGTATGCGTGTGATATTTATTCTATAAAAGTGTATTTGGTGATGAGTTTGAGTAGGAAATGAAATGGAACTTCTGCTTCAGTTTTATTGAGATAAATAAATATATCGGCTTATTTTAATTAACAATTAATTGATTAGATGAAAATGTGTTCTCTTGTAAGTTATAGGTGAGTCCCTTCAGAACTAGGATATGAAATAATATTAAAAATTTTAGTAGTAAGATAATTTCTGAATTTCGAGGACGAAATTATTTTTAGGGGGAGGGAATTGTAACACCCCAAATTTTAGAAAAGAGAAAATAAGGAATTAATTAAGATTTAGGAAATATTATTAAAATATTAAAAATCATTAAAAATGAAATTATGATGCTTTAGACATTTTAAATAAATTTTAAGGGTTATTTTATTTACACATAAAGAAAAAATAATAATTACAAGATAAATTTTAATCTAAGAAAATTTAATTGGGAAGGCATTTAGAAATTTGAAAGCCTTAAAAATGAATTTATAAGACTAGGTGTATTTTTAATAATTTTAAAGATTATTTTCTTTAGAAAATAAAGAAAAATAATTATAAGATAAATTTTTATTTGGGAACTTTAGGAGAATTTATTTTAAAGGCTAAATGAAATTTATGACTAAGAAAAATCTCTAATATGATATAAGAATTTAATTCTAGAAATTATTTTTCAGAGAAGGGACTAAACTGAAAACATTAAAAGTTGATTCTAGGGATTGAAACGAAAAGATGAAAGTTTTAGGGGTCAGAACTCTAATTTTCCCCTCATCCTTTATATAATACTTCCACCGCCTCTCACTCTCTCGTTCTCTCTTCACTTTCTCTCACTCTCGTCCCTCTGTTCCTGCGAGTTCCGATGGTGAGCTCCGGCGGAAATCAATGGCGATGGCGAGGAAACATGGCGGAAAACGCCCAAGAAGCTTAGGCCAACATTGGGTAAGCTCCTTTCTCCGTTTTCCCTTCCTTTCTGGCCGAGTTTGAGTGAGATTTGTGAGAAATCGATTCGAATTTTGGGGGTGTTTATGAAGTTTTAAATTCATAGGAACGAAGCCTAAGACTCGACCAAGAGTATGCTTGAAGCGATTTGGTGAAGGGAGGTTGTTTTGGGTCGGATTTCTCCTAATTTATGACTCGGGTACTGTTCATGCGATGAGTTCTTCTGTTTTCTGATTTAACTCCAATGAAGGAAGGGATTAAAAGTGATTAGGGAACGAAATAGAGATGGTTTTCGTGTTTTAAGTTGAATTTTGAGTTGTGTTGGATTGTCCGAGGTTCCTCTGTTCATTTGATTTTGGTTCTTCGTTTTTCTCTTTGCATCTGACGCCATTTTCATTAATTTCTGGGCAAAAATTGAATGGAAACATTAATTAAACATGCATAAGAGTAAGATTAAGTGAAGAGATATGATTATATTCTGAAATTTGAGGATTTTCGAAATCTTTTTCCCCTGTTTTATTCGAATCTGTTGGGCCTGAGGGGCTAAAATTTATGAAGTGACGGATTGAAGAATAGGAATCGGTGATGTGTGTCTCGCATGTTGAATTTCTGAGCTTTGTGAATGTTTTAGAAAATTGTTGTGTTGCTCCCTCCATCTGCTCGGCTCCGTCTGATTTCTTGTTCTTACATTCCTTGATCCTTCGAATTTTATGTTCCCTGTGTTGCTAATTTCTGGTGCATTACAGAGGGATATTCTTGTGATTTGTTGATGATGGTTTAATTCTCTGTTTGAAATTTCTGTCTTCTCCCTCTATTTGGCCGTGTTCAAGGATAAGGAAGGAGGAGTTGATAGTGATTGAAATGAAGTTGATGTAGTTTTGATTTATGATTGAAAATTCTGTTTCCCTTCTGGTTGTGTGTGTATTCGGTTGTGGGGAAAGAAGGATAAAGAGGAATTTAGGATATGGAAGGGAGAATTAATGGTGGTTCAGAAATTGGAAGTCTAGTGCTTCATTGTAGATTTCAATTGTCTCATATGGCCAAGTTGTAGCTGAGATTAAAGTTAATTTAAGTTGGGTAAACATGTAAGAATATATTAGAGATGGTGTTTGATGTTGTATGTGCTTCATGACATTTTCTCATGATTTTTGAATGGAAAAGAAATACTTGGAAGTTTGGTGAACTTTATAAGGTTGGAAGTGAGTAATAAGAAGTTGATTATGAAGTTTAAGTTGGACTGCAGTAGCTCTCATAGATAGTTGTTCTTGTTAGGATATCTAAAATATGTAGTATGTTTATCTCTTTTCCTCAAATAATGCTAATAGCAACTCAATAATACAAAGGTTGGTATTGTTTGAAGACTTGGTGTTTTGTTTTGTTTGGATTATTGTGCTGCAATTTATTTTATAATTGGGGATGTTGCTTCAATAAATAATTAAAGCATGGTTGGCAATTTAATGATGGATTTTCTTCTTGGTAGTCTATGAAGTTGAGGCAAAATAGGAAGATGTGTTATGGTACTGATTTCTTTAACTTGGGAGGATATATATATATGAAACGATTAAAATGTTGGTAGGTGTTTAATTGAACCCGCTAAATTGTTACTGCTTGAAGACTCTAAATGCTAGTTAGTATTATAGAGGAATTGAAGATCATAAAAGAAAGATGAGTGTATAGCATACTGGAGGTTAATCTGTCAGCTAAGGTTGGAAAGAAGTTAATGGTATAATTGTAGTTCACTAAGTAACTAAATCTATATGAATTGATTATGGAATGTGGAATCTTGATTTGAACATTTAATAATTATGATAATTAGGTCATTGATTTCAGGTCATAGGAAAGTTTAGGAGAAGGGATTTAAGTGGGTATATATGTGATTGTGAAATTTTAAATGGATCATAGGAGACATTTGTTTGGGTAATGGATTTGATCTTTGAAGTATGTACTTTGTTTTAATAGTGTATGTTGGGGGAAAATAGTTCAAAGTGTTCAAAAGGATATTTATATGATGAGTTTTGATAGACTTTAGTGTTATCGGAATATTGGGTAGTTTCGTTAATTAAGAGTAAAGCAGATTCGAATCAATGCTTTATGATCTCTAAAGGTTAAATAATTATTTTAAGATATTAAGGAATGATTGGATATTCCAATATTGACTGATGAATTAGTAGAGAAGCTTGGAAGAATTTTCATAAATTATGGAAGTCATAAGTTTGATTTATATTATTGATTGATTAATTTATTATTGATATTTTGTACTAAATCAGAAGTAAGTATACCTATAGGCGTGTTTGTGTGTGTGAATGATTAAAGCTTTAAAAGAATAAATTTTATCAGAAATATGGTCAAACATTGAAAATAAGGAAGTTTAATGTAAGTAAATTATTAAAGTTATCTTGGATAGTCAAAATCCTAAATAAGTATAGATAAATTGTAATTTGCTTAAATAAAAAGACTTGGGTAGTATTAATTAAGTTAGGATTCGAGAGAGACGCTAGATAATTATATAGGAATACAGGTATTAATTTATTATTTATATATTACGTGTGAATAGGTATTGATAGTGACATAAGTTGAGGAGGTCAGTGGAAAGGAAAGGAACAGATAAGGATTAAGCTTGGAGTTCAGGTAGCAGTTTATTTCATTACAGTAAAAGAATTACATGTATTATTTTGTAATATCTGTTTCAAATCTACATTATGCATGAAGGTGATAAGCCTTGTTAATTCCTGCATAGTTATTTATGGAGTACTCCAGGCTTAGGTGGGTCGCTCCCCCTTTGCCAGATCAGTTAGTTATAACTTTAAATGTTATAACGAGAAATCCTGCAGGTGAGGCCTCCACTAGTTAACGAATATATTGTTAATAGTGGCTGGTAGAGCATTGAGCGCAGGAAGTATGTATAATTGTTTTATTTGTTCAGGTTTATGAAATATATACATGTCAATGCTAGCATGATAAAATAAGTTAATGAAAGAAACTGCTATTGGGATTTCCAATCTCACCCCCTTCCCCAAACATTTTTCAGTTTAGCAGGTTGAAAGAGGCTAGCTGGGGAAGAAGAGTAGAGGAAGAAATTAGGATCATAATTTGGAAAGCAAGAGGCAGTAATTATTTTAATAAGATTATTCGTATATGTTGTAAAATTAAATTATTAAATTAATAGTAGAAAGTATAGAAAATAGAATTGTATAAATTCATTAAGAGATTTAAATTTTCCTAAGTATTATAAATTATGAATAGACTCCCTTAAGAGGGTTAGTGTACTTTTAGTTGTTTTATTAACCACTTTATTTTATAAAGAGTTTTAAGTTATTTCAATTTGTCTGAAAAGCCCATTCCAACCAACAGTGGGTTGGTCTAATGTTTTAAAAGAAAAGTTTAAATTTTTACGTATTTTTGGGCTTTCGACATTAAAAAGTGGTTATAATTCAATTAAAAGGCTATAATATAGTAGTAAAAGTTCAGGTGTTACACTTTCTATTCTTAAACAACTACTTCACATTTCTTAATTCATTTTCTACCAAGAAATTTCAGTTTAATTAATAATAACAAAACCTCTAATATCTTCAACAATATCACATAACACTTCTAATATATATAATAACTTATCCAACTAAACTAACTTCTCCTTAAAACTATAAGCTTCAATTAAAATCTAAACTAAAATTAAATCAATTGGAATTCAACATCCCAGAAAAGATTTGGAACATCATTCACAGTCAGTGGTTCCTTCAATCTCAAATCCTATGTATACCATTTAATCAGACTTATGTATATAAAGTTTAAATTTGTCAAGAACAACTTCCCCTTTTCCATTCTGCTAGTTTCCAAAACCAAATTCTTAAGCACCTATAACTTCAAGACCCTAGAATCTAGTATGTTTAACATCCTTTAGTTATTTCTAGAAAATTCCTTAAATCACAATTATATTTTCTTCTTCTTTTATGCTAGAATATTTGCAGCAAACAACTCTATATTAGTCCTCAGGCTTTAACTACTAAAATACTTATTTAACCTTCACAACTTATACAATTCGTACTCATAAATATTTCTTTCTATTACCAAAGAGTTTGAGCTCTAACTTTTTGATTTCATGATTGAAATGGAACATACAAGCACATATTCCAACTTTGATCAGAAATAAAAATCAGATTTCAAAGTTTAATAGTTTGGTCTCTAAAACTGTTACTATTTGATTTAGATTCATTTGGGGCCTATAATTATAAACCAACAGCACTTTCCCAACATAAGAATAGCCTTAAAGTTGCAAACTACAAATTTAAAGCAAGACACTCAAATAAATAGCTTTGGTTCCTTATACCACATCCTTGTAAAGATTAGATGCTATTCAATACATAGAAAGGAATCAAAAGACTTAAGACCATAGTTAAATCATCTTATAGTTCCCAAGACACTTTCATTAATTTTTACCATATCATAAACAATAATAAGTTCTAAACTGTGTTTCAGATTTCGATTAAAAATTCTCAGCCCTAATTAACAAGACTTGCACTTTACTTTAAGATCTCTAATCATGCCTTACATCTTAGAACACTTGTTAGCTCTTACAATAGAAAAATCATCAATTACAACTTATAATAATCATTGTTTCACATACTCTTACTCATTCTCATTATCTACAAAACCATTTCTTGTTTCTAATTCAATATTTAAAATTTTAAAAACTACAGATCCTTAATTTCCACCTCAATTCTCACGGCCAAAGCAGAACAGGAAACAGAGGGAGCAAAATTTAACTAAATTAGGCAACAATCAACTTAGCCCACGAAGCACCAGAAATGAGTGACCAAAAGGGAAGGAAATTCGAATGAGCATGAAGAAGAACAAGAAATCTGACGCAGAGCAGGGCAGCCACAAAGAAAGAAGAGAAACTGAACACTTAACCACTTTCATACACAATTATTCATCAGCCAGAATTCAAATAATCACACTCTTTAACACATTAAAAATCAACGAATGAACAGTGCCCGATTTTGGGGCTTTTGGAGAAAATCGACCAAAATTGAATCCTTTCTCAAAATCAATGCTCAAACCGTCAAAATTAAAGCCTAATCATTATTTTTATGAATCTAGGAAGCTTACAAACGCTTTAAACCAAATTGATCCTTCGCCCAAAACTCACTCTAATCGGTCAGAGAAGAAAGAAAATCGAAGGAAAGAACTTACCCAAGTTATCCTAAACTCCCTTTGAACGTCCGCCGTTTCGCACTGCTGATCGCCGTCGTTTTCGCCAGCGATGGCCGCTGAACCCGAAGAAAGCAGAGGAATCGAGAGAGAGAACAAAGAACATGAGGAACAGAGGGAATTGGCTGAGAGAGAGGACGGGAATGGAAAATAAATAGGGAGAGAGGGAGTGCATAGCAGAGGACACGTGGGGAGTACAAAAATTAAAAGGAAGGAATAGATATTTTTAATGGGTATTTTACCATTTTGTCCTTTCGACTATTAGTCAAGATATTTTCCACGCAAGGATAGATATGGTCATTTTAATTTCCTCTTTTTCATTTTGCCTTTATTTAAAAAATTTAACTGCCATTTCCTTTACAAACTAATCTGAATTTGTCCCCAGAATAATTTCTCTAGATATACTTTAAATTTCAAATTTATTTATAAGACTTTTTAACTACCAGCTAATACCTCGAGGTTCTAAATATTCCCTTATTTAAATATATCTCCTAACTATTTTTCCTTAACTAATAAAAAAAATAAACCTTAAAATTTATTAAAAATACACCTAGCCTCATAAATTTGTTTATAAGGCTTTTTAATTTCTAAATGCCTTTCTAAGACCTCAATTAAATTCTTATTATTTCTTTTCTCCAAATTAAGTTTTATCTTCTAATTATTTCCCTTTATTTTTTTAAAAAAGTAAGCCTTAAATTTATTAAAAATGGCTAAAACATCATAAATTCATTTTCAATGATTTTTAATATTTTGGTTACATTCCTTAAAACCTTAAATAATTCCCTATTTTTTATTTTCTAAAATTTGGGGTGTTACACAACGTCTCTTTTTCTCATAATTTGTGATGTGAAAACTCTGATATTCAACGTCCGTTATTTATAGGAATGTTAAAAGTCCAGTTTTCAACGTCACTCGGATAGACATCCCCTGCAAAAGTGATGTGAAAACCCTTTTCTACAGTAGTGTCATATTGGATTGTTTGGTATTTTACGTTGGAGCCCACTTCCATAGAAGTGTCAATTCTATCAAAATGGGTTCCATGGGTTCCAATGGTCTATCTAAAGAACCCATCTCAGTTCCATGGAATTGAGATTTTTCAGACAATTATAACCTCATTTATTTTATCAAATGACAATTTTTCCCATCTAAATATTAGCAACATTTCAACCCTTTCTCACTCAAACCTGAAGGCCTCTTCCTTCCTCTAGCATCCACCTCCACCGTTCACACCCTCCCCCTTTAGCGTCTCTGTTTAGCGTGTGAGACTCATGCCTCCATCGTTCACAGCACCCTTCTCCACTTCCTTTAGACACCACCTCGTAGCCTCGGCCAACCTCATCTCACTTTAGATCTATGGAAATGAGGAAGAAAACATGATTCAAAGACTCACGATAGTAAAGAAATGTGGAGCGGTCCTGATTTGTGCAAAGGTCCTCTTAAGTGCTCTTTCGTCAACGTTACCTCACTTCCCCTCTTCTTCTCCAACAACATCTTGTTCTTTTTGTTTAGTATGATGACTACTATTTGTCTATATTTAATTTATACTTCATGTTATTTGAATTGATTTGAGGATTGAGTTTGAATTTTTTATTTCTTCAACAATGGTGGTAGATTGTTTCCAGCGAACATTGGTCACGAGTGTTTTTCGGCTAGTCAAATTTATTGTTATGTTAGTTTTGAGGGGGAGATAGTTTTTAGGGTATTTTGCTATTTTCTTATTATTAATTCATATTTCAATTGCAATTTTTATCTAATATTTATGGTCATACCAAATGTAACATCCCAAGTTTTAGGTAATTAACTTATTGCAAATTAAATGAAATTTTGAAAATTTGGATGATTCTAGTGGCTAAATTGTGGGATTAAAATTGATTTTTATTGATGGGTTCTAGAATTCTTGGGAATTCTTGGATGAATTATCTTAGGATCTTGAGGCTATTAGTTGAGAAATTGAAGCATGGGAATTGACCTAAGTTGTGGATCATATATAGATTGGGTTTTTGTTAGGAGTGGGCCTAAGTTAGGAGTGGATGAAATTATCCTAATACCGATGCTAGACAGGAGGGCAAGTAGCCAAAGGAGACTCATTGACTATGAGATGTCTTGGGTTATTTCTTTTATTTTGACATGCATGTTGCCAAACATTATAGACTAGTCATGCTCATTATGTTACTTCTGCATTTTCATATCCTGCTTTGGATTACTGTATGATAGTGTTTGCAGAGACCGGTCCTTTCCGTTAAACTGTGGCCGAAGACCTAGTGGTTAATTTTATGTTTTGGAAAATATGTTTTGTGGTATGTTGTTGACCCTTGGAAAAATGTTATGTGGTCAGTATGTTGGGATTTGGCTATCAGTTGATCGAGCTAATGGCTCTGTTGTTGATGATTGCTTGTTTTGGGTCCAGTCATCTTCCGATAATTGGTTAGTTGTAGATAGTATGACTGTTATTATATGTATTAACTGTTTCACATGGTTAGTTGTAGATATTAGGATTGCTATCGTATGTTTTAATTTGTTTCACATGCATGTGATTTCCAAGTGTTCGGGAGGCATTACTCAGCAGGTTGTTGGCCTTGGAATGCTCTTGGGGCTTATTTATAAGGCACATTATGGATAATATTATGGTTAATTGCAAAGTGTGTGAGAGGAAATTGTTTTGTCGTTATTGTGGCTAGATTGTGTTTTCTGGAATTTGTAAAGAAGGACATGACTTTGTTTTCAAGATCTATTTTTAGTTACCATGTTAGGTGCGCCCTTTCTGACATGGTAGACTTGTCTTTTAAGGTCATTCTTTTCTAACTATGTTAGAGTCTCTTTTAACATAGTTAGGCTAAACAATTTTTAATAACGAATTCTTAATAACCATGTTAGCAGTTGTCATTTCCTAACATGGTTAATATTTTCAAGCTATTGCAGTCTTTCATTATCCATGATAGTATTTTAAATGATTTAGAAATGTTCTTTTTCTATTATGAATAAATGATTTCAAGTATCATATTTTTTTCTAATAACTGTGATACTGAAAGATCATTTTCTATTATATTTAGATTTTGGTAAATGACTAATCTTTCCTTTAACTAAGATAGACATTTATGATTTTTGCATTTTCCCTTTGTATTATAGTTAAGACTTAATTATTTGACTGAGCTCTTAAAAAACTATGATAATTTTTTTTTCTATCATAGTTAGTTTTCCCATTGTAGTTGAACTCTTTCAGCTATGATGACCAGTTGTATTGAGCGGTTCCCTTTTCTATCATAGTTAGCTTCTAAATTTGGTTTTCAGTGACTTAAACGGAATTGTGCATGGTTTAAAAGTGAGTAGTAAGGGAGATTTTACAACTTGGTATTAGTTTTTGGGTGTTGAGACTTGGAAGATGCATTTGTGCATGTTTGATATTTGTCATGCATGACATGGTGATTTGAGCCTTTTCTAATATGCCTTAGGGTTCAAATGCAAAATATTTATTTACCAAGGATTGCACTATAGTGGTGCGATCCTGGATCATCTCTCAAGGAGACTAATGAACTAACCTAGGAAAACTAAATGCAATTAAAGCTATAAAAAATCGAGGGTTAAGAGAAGGTATTTTTGCTATTTTTCATAAAAGAAATATAAAGACTTGTTTTTGGTATTTTTAGGATAAATATGGATATGTGATGGAATAAGATGATAGGATGCTCTCTTGGCCAGGAATGACATATGAAAAAGTATCGGTTCACACTCTTAGGGAGGAGCTAATCAGGCTAAGTTCAACACAAGAGGATACAATTAGCCTTAGTCGAAGGAATATGTCAATTAAGATACCACTCAACCTCAATAGACTAATTAGATTAACTATAATCCTACATCAACTAGAAGTAAGTTCCAATAGATAGAACAACTTGGGTCCCATCCAAGTCACTAAATATCCTTCGGATCCAACAACCAATTAACATTAGATTATAATAAAACCATCCAATTAATGAAACTCTACCTAATCATACTCATGCACATAGACTCGATTAATGATCTAGTTCCTTTAGGAAAGTTTGATTAATGGAATTACCTAGCGCTATGGAAACTCGATATCAACGAACTCAAACCCAAAAATCATTCCCAAGTAACACAATTATATTAAGCACAATGGACTAAATTACCCAACAAACATGCTAGCTAATAAAATCAACAAAGACTAAGCATAACATGGTAATTTGGGAAGTTAAATGAAACTAGAACAAACCAAATCAATACATGCAAGTAGAATTCAACAATTACATGTCTCAAATTTCTAAAACAAATGAAGTCCAAACATAAGAAGATCAAATATTCAAGGAAACAAATGGAAATTCATGACTACATAATTGAAACTAACAAAACTCCCCTAAAGTGGAAGAATAGCTTGCTTCACATCATCCCATCATCCAAGAGAGCATCAAAGCAAATTTAGTTCATCATGGAGGAAGAGGAATTGTCCAAGAAGGTCTGCAAATCGAGCTCCATGAAGAACCGATGAAGAATTGTGTGATGGAAGAGAGAATGGGTGGTATGTGGTGTGAAATTCGGATTCCTCTTTTATGGGCACATTAGACAACTTAAAAACTATCCAAATTAGGTTAGGATTACTTGGGAAGGTCGAAAATATCAATTAGGAAAGGTTTAGGCCAGCCCTAATCACTCAAAATTTCACAATCAATCAACATAGGAAGTTTCTAAAAATTTTCCAGATTCGGGGCCTCGCCGTGGCTCGCCACCTCTAGGAAGGGCATTTTTGCACCTTTTTAGAAATTTTGGGCATTTTTCGTAATTTTCTCCAAATTTGACAGATTCACTTTTTGGGCTTATTTTTTACATTTTCAACCTCTTTCTTCAATTCTCTCAATTGACCTACAATGACAATCAAGCACAATTGTAATATCCAAAGTCCACATTAAGAAATGCATGAGTTTAAGCCTTAAAATGCTCAATTTAAGATCAAAATGCAATTAACTCAATGCTTTAAGACTCTGAGTACACAAGTGCCTAAACTACAATGTATTGCCCTATATAAAATGCTAATTTCCCATAATTAATTAATAAAAATATGTAATAATCAAGCACAATCACATGGCCTATGCATTAGTCATAGTGTTTGCAACATACATTGTTACACGCTCCTTCCCTATTAGTTGTTAACTATTGTGTTCTTATTTTGATTGAATGGATATCTTCATTTCCTAAGTGGGTGGGGAAGATAGTAAGTACCAAGAGATAAGTTGCAACGCAATCCGCCACCTCTCCTTCCTCATTAACATAGTCTATCTTGCTTGCTTATTGTGATAACTTAAGTTGCATCCTTTTGTGGGGAGAATAGAAGGACCATTTAGTACTCACCTAGAGGATGTCACGGTCTAAATGTGGGGCATGAGTCTCTTATGATATGTGTTAGAGGAAATTGGTAAGTTGTGATGTAATACTTGAGTTGTTTTGCCTATTGTTCGCCACGCGCCGCAAGTGCACGGGTCGCGCCAAGTAATAAAATAGTGAGTAGAGTATCGTTCCCACGAGGATTTGTCCAAAACCCGGTCAAGCAATGATTATCACACTCTCGCCCAATTTGAGTGATACAAATGTAGAGATTGAAAATAAACTAAGAAAATAAAATATTATAAACAGGTGATTCTCCAACTTCAGGGATAAAATGGGTCCTAGGATTATCTATCCCCCTTTGTACTTCTTAAAACTCAATTAACCTCCCCTCAAGAAGCTCTCAACGAAACCACGTGCTAATCTAGGGTTCAAAGAGTACTTGTAATGCTCTCTCGAGTCAAGAACAAGTGTTTAGTCCTATTCTTTGCACAATCTCTTGCCACAATTTGATAGGACCCAATTATCACACTCCAACCCTAATGTGACTATGCAAGGCTAGCAAGTATATCTCTATCTTACCAACAAAACCATCCGTTCGTCACGCAAACTTCCGGTTCTTGCACTACTTTACCCAAGTTCTACACTCAACCTAGCTCTCTCGAGTCATAAATCAAGCGAACCCAACATCTAAATGGTGATCAAGCACTTAGAAGCATTAAGAACGGGGTAAAATAAGCACATAGATATCATTAATCACAAATCAAGAGGAGGAATCAAGAATCAATACATACAAGGGTTCAAAATAATCCTAAAATCAAAGTATTTAGCTACTCATGTTCTACAACTCCAAGGGAGCAAATATACACAACATTACAACTCAGAACAAGAGAAGAGAATGAAGAAGGAAGAGATAAACCAAGAGAGGAAGCCCAAATCTCTCTGAAGCTCCAAGCCCAAGCTAAATCCCACCAATCTCCAAGCCCTAGCAGAGCCAAACACGCCCAAAATATGCCCAGAAGTCGAAGAATGAGGACTTACAACGAAGCCCTAGCTTTTATATCAGTTAAAACGCGCCCCTGATCTGTCCAAAACGCGCAGAAACGCGAAGTTCGCCGTGGGTCTCGCCGCGGCGAGCCCACGGCGAAGTCCCAAAAATATTACAGAATCAAGTATTGCTCGCCGTGGCTTTCGCCGCGGCGAGCTGACGGCGAGCTCTACAAAAAGGGGCAGAGGCAGCGCCGCGGCGAACTCCACGGCGAAGTCCCTGTTTCTCTGGTGCTTTGCTCTGCTTTCTTATTTCTTTGGCTGCTTTGGCTTCTTCTTATTTTTGTACAATTGGGGGCTTGGAGAGGGGCTAAAATCTCTTGTTTATTGCTTCAAATTATTCCTACAAAAATTATATACAATAACATAAGAAACCAACTACAAAAACAATCAAAATCTATATAAATATACAATAACGTGCAACCGAAGATCAAATGAGCATTTTCCCTCTTGAGTAACCAAAATGTATCAATAATAGACAAAAACTCAAGTAAATATACTCAAATAATCATGACTTTCTAGGAGTCATCACCTATATGATGGTCATGTAATTGATTTGTAGTTATTGAGTGTTGTTCATAAGAGCTTTCCCCTTGTTCATATGAGCTTTTCCTTTGTTTATGTGACATTTTCACTTGTTTGTAATATGCTATATGTATGTGACTGAAACAGATTGTATTAATTATTTATTAATATCATGCCATGAACAAGTGAAATTTTCATATGAACATGGGGAATCTCATATGAACAGGTTCCTTATGCCATCAGTGAAGTGTGTGTATGTGTGTGTGTGAGAGAGAGAGAGAGAGATGAGAGAGAGTGTATGTCAGAGGCATGTGAAGGAAAGAAAGTGTCAGAGGCCATGTGAAGTAGAGCACAAACAAGTAAAATGGTCAAATGAATAAAGAAAAAACTCATATGAACAAGTGAAATGAAGTGTGTGTGTGTGAGAGAGAGAGAGATGAGAGAGAGTGTCAAAGAGGCCATGTGGGTGGTGGGGCCTTTTAGTCTTTTTCCACATCAATTTAATTTCACTTAAGAACCTTGAACCTGCAGTGATATTTCACATTCTTTTGGTTCTACTTTTAAATTAATTGGCTACATGGTTCTATATTGAAATTCTCTCTTTTTTTAATGGTATTGGATGCATTTTTTACCAATAAAAATATTAACACATTTCTTAAAATGAATTATTCTCAGCTAAATTTTTTTTTCTTCTACTGGATTTTTCTTCTCAAACGCGTTGGCCAACTTCTGTATGTTTCTCGGCACACAGCTTGAAAGAGATCTATCAAAAGTCTTCATAAAAAAATGCATCAAAAGTCTTCATATTTTAACTGATTGGATGTATTGTGCTATTTATTTTGAATATAATGGAATTGTATTAATAAATCAAAAAGTAATTACAACTGTGATGAGTTGACTGGTGAGTGTATTGTACATGTGGGTACATCATATTGCCTGGTGAGGTACCTAAGCTATAGATTATGAGGTCTGCTCACAAGTCAATCATTTTATAAAATAGATGATAGATGATAGATGTAAGGTTAAAAAAATCGGATATCGAACCGGATGAGGCACTGGTTCAAAGGTTAATGGTCGGATCGGGTCAAACCGGTTATATTAAAATAATAAAATTTTATTGATATTAACATTAATAATCACTAATATCAAAATGTAAATGTAGATAGGTATGCATAATTCATCAAATATGAATATTTTAATGTTTCTATATAGGGAAAAAGAGAAAATATTAGTTGATTAAACATGAAAATAAATATTATTCTACAATCCATAGACTAAAATATAAATATTAAGAGTAACAATAATTAAATATTAAGTATATGTAAGTAAAATAGCATTTAAAGTATTATAGTTTCCTAATTTCTAAAATTGAGTTAAGTGAAAGTTAGTAATTAGGTGAATTATAATAAAATAATTTTTTTTAAAAAAACAAAGGCCAACCCGGTTCAACCCCCGTGTTGGCCGGTTTTGAATGGGTCAACCCGGTCCTTGCCCGGGTCAAAGGGCCTCCCGGTTTTAAAGGCCAACCGGACCGGATCATTGGTCGGTTCACGGTTGAACCGGCCGGCTAGTCCGGTTTTTTGTTCCTTGGATAGATGATACTTTCCTATTAGAAATTGAGACTGCATCAAATTTCGTAATATTTAAAAAATAATTTCAGATTCTACCCCTAATATTGAAATTGAACGTTAATCCTTTCTGCTTTTTTCTACACAACTTTTTCAGACTAGATTAGTTTCACCTAAAAACACCATTTGATTTAAATTTGTAGCTGCTTGGTAGGTTTCCAAATACATAAAGTATCAGAGATGACAAAAACATATTGCCTCAAGTGAAAATAAAAGATTAAATAATATACTCAAATAACGTGCTGGCTCATGAGCGTTGGCTACAATTATCCCTATTTTAAGATGTTAGCTTGTTTTTAAATATATAACATCTTTCTAATTTTTGTCAATATTTCACCAAATTATCTCTATTGATATTTCTCACTAATAAACAAGCAAGAGACAATGTGGGAATAAAAGTATAATGTTAAGGTGTTTTAGTAATATAATGTGATTTTAACTAAATTAACTAACATCCTTAATCTAATTAAATTAGATAAATATGTCTTATATTATTTTAGAATAGGGAAATATTTTTCAAAATTTTCTTTTAAACTACATAAAACAATTTCTTTATGCCATGTACAAAAATACATATTTGGGAAAATTAATTAGAGGTCCCTGGGAGGACACATAATATAAGAAACGTCCCACTAAATGCTCAAATTAAAGTTGAGAATGGCAATCGCACAAGAGGGGGGTGAATTGTGCTTCTTACAAATAAAAACTAATTAAAGCAACACAATCTTTATACTGGTTCGGCCAACACAGGTTCCAACTCCTCGTTGGGTTCCACTAACCATAGGTTTTACAACACAGGTTCACCTGTCAACCTTTACAGAGTTTTAGAATCCCTCTAAACACTCCCCCTTACTACCTGTAAGGTTACAACCCTGTTCTCAAAGCACCAAACTTTAGAACAACCTCAAACAGTAGAGGATTTCAATAATAAAGTTCACTTAATGAACAGTTTATGATAATCACTTAAGTACAAATCAAATCACTAAGAACAATAAATACAAAGATCAGAGAGCAATGAATGTGTTCGTGAATATTCTTTCTTATTCGTCAATTCTTCATAAATGCTCAAGTTCTGTATTTATATCTGTTCCCAGATTTGCCATTGCGTTCAAATTAATGAGGCCGTTTGAATATGGTCGTTGAGAGCTCATAGCCGTTGGCAATTAATGTAGTTTCTTCATCGAGGCTAACTTTCTGCTTCAGCTTCAACTGCTCTTGCGTAGGGTGAGCTAAGAGAGATGTAGACTGAGCGTTCTGAGCACCTGTACGAACTGTACTTGCATAGCAGCTTTTTCAGTAGCGTTAGCATGCTTTGCTATCGCTAACTGCATAGTATAATTCCTGTACTTGAGCTGTTAGCTATAACAAGTATTCATGTAATGCACAACAGATGTTATCGCAAGCTTAGTCTATTAGCTCAATGAGATAGAGATAATATATAAGGAATTTCAAAGCAGTCTTTATCAATAGACATAAACATTATCGCTAGCATATTCTTCTAGTTCAACGTTCAGCATACTAGCTATGTCATCTTAATAAACATTCTTCTATCGATAGCTAATCCCATTATCGCTAGTCATTTGTTTGCTCATTAGCTAAAGGATACTTGGCTAGCTGAATGTTCTAAGTTCTTTCAGGTATCCTGTTATCGATAGCTACATCTGTTATCGCTAGCTGATTCCATTAGTCCAAAGACTTGATTAATTTTTCTGCTAGTTATTTATTCATGTTCTCAATGAACTTCTAGCGATAGGTTATTTCTTAGTGATAGATATTAACTTTGTTATTTCTAAGACTTCATTTGCTATGGCTCTTTGTCTATTAGCAATAGACTTTAGATCTAGCGATAGTGATCTGTTACTTATTAGATTTTACTTGCTTAATTTCAAAGGTAACTTACACCTATTTTACTTATGTTATCTGAGGGCCAGTCCTCATCAAAACTTAAGATTCTAACATTCTGCCCCTTTTTGATGATGACAAAACATAAGTAAATATATGTAAAATAAAACATGTTTAGAACAAAAATAAGTAATATTATTTCAACATGTACAAGGAATACATCAGGGTAAACAGCTAGGATCAGTATGAATAACAATACCTTCAGAATGTTTCTTTTCAGAATCAGAATCATCAAAATCATCATGCATGAATGGTATGGGACGAATATCTAGCATGCAATCTAAAAATGATGGGATATCAGAAGAAGCTACGTATGATTTGTATTCAGAGAAATTTCTAAAGGTGAGGGTGTAATTATTTTCAAAATTTGCTCCAGGGGCTGTAGCAAAGTAATCTTCGTCAGGATAGTCAGATAGTTCAGAGTCTGAGTAGAAGAATTTGTCTTGGTCAATGCTCTTGGGGCCACCCTTAGCTCTTTCTTCTTCTGTTTTCTGAACAAGTTCTCTGATGGAGATACCTGAAGCGCCACCCTTGGATTTGTGAAATCTTCTCTTGTATTTCCACACCCGCTTTCCTTGAGAAATTTCTTTTCTTCTTCTCTCTTCTTCCCTTTGAGCAGCTACCTCTGCATCTCTTTCTATTCTGGCCCTCCTCCTTTCCTCAAAGGCAGCTTTCTTCTCAAGGGCTTCTTTGTGCTTCCTCATAGCCTCTTTAAGGGCTTTCTTGTTAGCAGCCTCCTTTTCAGCCCTTTTCTTTTCCTCTTTTGTCATTCTGCGAGGACGAGAAGTGGCTATTTTCTTTTCTGGCACTTTTTCAGCCTTTTTCTGTTCTTCGTATTTCTCCTTCCATACAGCCAGCTCAACCTTTCTTGCTTCATATGCAGCCTTCCATTTAGCCATCTCATCATCTTCTAATTTTTTCTTTTTAGCTTCCTCCTTGTCTTGCCTTAAGAGAGCTGCTATTGCTTTCTTATCTGCCCTAGCAACTGCCCTCTTGGCTTTAGCTGCTTCTTTCTTGTCTTGCCTTAATATCTCAGCTATGACTTTCTTGTCTTCTTTTGACAATTCTGGAGGAAGAGATAATTTTGCAGAAGTTTTGGCTTTTGGCTTTGGAGCTGTCATTTTTATCCTTGGAGTTCTGGCTGAAGAGACTTCTGAGGGAGCCTTGGGAATGACCTTGAAGGATATATCTTTCCTTGCTTTTCTCTTGGTCCTTTTCCCTTTTAGATTTGCAACTGAAGCTTGCCTCTTTCTCGTTTCTGGAGGAGGAGGGGTTCTGTGATCCTCTGATTCCATGTAGCAGCGTGCAATTTGTCTGATAACTTTCTCAGCGTCTTCTGCTATCATTGGATCCTTTAGAATTTGCTCCATATTTGTCTTCATGTGTTTTTCCCCCTTTTTGTCATCATTATAGGCAAGGGTAAGAGAAGAGGGTTGGTCAGGATTTTGGGAAGAGATGGGAGGAGAGGGAGGATTTATGGTAGCGATAGAGGTTGGCTGGATTGGTGGTGAGGTATGGATGCTATCGCTAGGAGAGGGGCTAGCGATAGGGGTTACTGATGGTGTGGGGACTTTGGTTTTTGGGGAGGGTGAAGCTTGTGTTTGTGGACTAGTGCTAGGGGAAGGGTGAGCGATAGGAGTGTCTAGAGGGGTTGGCTGTTTGGATTTTGGTGAAGGTGGAGGTGTAGGTGTTTTGGCCTGTGAATGGGGGTTATCGCTAGGATGTTTGAAGGTGGAAGGAGAGGGGTAATAAGAAAGATGAAGAGAAGAACTAGAAGGGGTTGAAGGTGAATGTTTGGGAGAGGAATGAGAGGGTGAGTGAAAACAGAGAGGGGAATTTGGTAGATTGGGAGAAGAAGAAGGAGTAGAGGAAAGATGTGGGGAATGAGGGGGTGAGTGGGAAAGATGAAGAGGAGAGTGTGGGGGGATGATGATGAGGTACCTTGATGAATTATGGAACTGGAGAGACCCAAGGATTCTTCCAAATTCTTCACTTGAGCCTGAAGCTCCCTGATATGCTTTAGCAACTCCTCTTTTTGTGCTTCCAGGGCAAAGGCAAATTCAGCAGAGAGCCGGAAGATTATTTCCTCCACAGCTTCCTTGGAGAAACTTGTAGTTTGAGTTGCAGCAGGAGGAACTCTCTGAGATTGAACCTCTTCTTGAACAGATTCAGGACGAGTTGAGGAAGATGGAGCTTGAGAAGCTTGAGATTGTGAAGCAGAGATTCTCCTATCAGCAGTGACAAGAATCCCCATTTTCTTCAAGGTGGAGGTGGTAACTTGTTTGCATTGTTTGTTCTCACCATCCCCTACTGATTTGATCTTTGAAGATTCAAGAATGAAGGACACAAGCTGGGGGTAGGGAAGAGGAGCCTTGACAGATTTGTCAGAAAGAAATATGTGCAACTCCATACATACAATTTGACCAGGGTTGAGAGGATGCTTCTGAATGAGGTTGGCCAGCCAGGGGTTATCAATCTTTGCAAAACTGCTGAAATTTCCTGACTTGTGAGTCATGATTCTTGTGTAAACATAATGAAGAATCCAGTTGAGCACTGGCATGCTAGCTGGCTTGTTGGACGAAGTCTCATAGATTTTAGCTAGTTCTTCTTCTGAATATTGCTCTGCCATATACCACTTGTTATAGTCTGCCCCATAAATCCCCAATACGTTGTTGATAGAAGACCATCCAAAAACAAGATCTCTCCCTCTGATAGTGACTTCAAAAGATACGTCCCTCAGAAGCCCTTTCTTGTATACTGGGATTGCTTTCAGTCTTGAGTAGAGGGAACGAAGAACTTCTTCATTGTAGTCGTTCTTAATACTCAGCCAGTTTTTGTATAGAAGCAACCAAGCGTCTAAGTCAAAGCCATGTTCCTTGAAATACTTCAAATCTACCCAAATGGATGCCCTATCTAGGGTTCCCTTTTCTGCATAGAAGGCGCTGGGAGCTGCAAGTGGTTCTGATGCGTAAGGCAGATCTGTGGTAGTTCGTTTTTGACGCTTCTGACCTGATTTATCCACCTCTTTTGAGAATGATACACTTTTCTGGGATCTGGACCTCTTGCTAGCGGACTGGGATGAGGGTTTAGCGCTAGAGGTAGTCTCAATATCACTCACATTTGGAAATTTGGTTATGGCCATTTCTAGGGTTTAAGGTTTTGAAAAAGAGTAGACTAGAATGCTCAGAGAAGTTTTTGGAGTAGAAGAGAAAAATGTTTAATGAATGAATGCAAATGGAAGTGATTTACCTTTATAAGTTTCAGGGTTTAAGGTTTTACCATTTGTGAAGTACATCAGCTAACGTTTCGCATTCTGACCTGTCAAGTGACTTGCTATCGCTAATAAGATCAGCTATCGCTAGCAGGCATGATCCCACGCTGAGCAAGTGACTTAGACTTATCACTTACTCCTTCCAAGTTTCATCTATCGATAGCTGACTTTGCTATCGATAATGCATTTAGCTAGCGATGGCAATTTTGACTCAGGCTTTTGTTCTGCATAAAGCTAGCGATAGTGTAACTCACTATCGATGGGTCAGTCCTGCAAAAACCTTAAGATTTGGCACTCTGATGCCTAAGTTAGCGATAATTCACATGAATAATACGAATATCATGAAAATAAATCAAGGTTAAATTAAAAATATTCACAACTTATTGGGATTTACCATTCCTAGCTCTCTTCTTATATAGATAAATTGATCTGGCTCAAGAGGCTTGGTGAATATGTCAGCAAGTTGCAAGTGAGTTGATATAAACTCCACCTTGACATCCTTCTTCTGAATATGATCTCTCAAGAAGTGATGTCTCACATCAATATGCTTGGTTCTGGAATGCTGAACTGGATTTTTGGCCAAGCTTATTGTGCTGGTGTTGTCACAGAGAATGGGTACTTCTGGGAATTCCAAACCCAGATCTCTTAGTTGATGCTTAAGCCATAATACTTGAGTACAACAACTTGCTGCTGCGATGTATTCAGCCTCTGTGGATGAAAGAGAGACACAGTTTTGCTTCTTGCTTGCCCAAGAGACTAAACAGCCACCAAGGAATTGACATTGACCACTTGTACTTTTTCTATCTGTCTTATAACCTGCATGGTCAGAGTCAGTATAAGCAAGAAGGTACTCTTGAGTTCCCTTGGGATACCACAGCCCAAGCTCTTGAGTCCCTTGTAAATAACGCAAAATCCTCTTTACATTTGATAAATGAGATTCTTTAGGATTTGCTTGATACCTTGCACACATGCCTACACTAAATTGAATGTCAGGCCTACTGGCAGTTAAGTAAAGTAAAGACCCAATCATTCCTCTATAATGTGATTGATTTACTACTTTGCCCTGTGCATCAGCATCTAACTTGGCAGAGGCACTCATGGGAGTGTCGTCTTCTTTGGATAGATCCATCCCAAATTTGTTGAGAATTTCTTTACAATATTTGGTTTGGGAGATAAAGATGCCATCCTTCTTTTGCTTTATCTGCAGGCCTAGGAAGAACGTTAATTCTCCCATCATAGACATTTCAAACTCTCCCTGCATTATCTTAGCAAAATCTTCACAGAGCTTTTCGTTAGTTGCACCAAAAATAATATCATCAACATAAATTTGAACAATGAGCATGTGATTATTTTTATGCATGATAAACAAGGTAGTATATGATTTTCCTCTAGAAAATCCTTTGTCAAGCAGAAAAGTACTAAGTCTCTCATGCCAAGCTCTAGGTGCTTGTTTGAGCCCATAAAGAGCCTTTTTAAGTTTGAAAACATGATCAGGCTTAGACTTTTCTTCAAAACCAGGAGGTTGCTCTACATATACCTCTTCTTAATATATCCATTAAGAAAAGTACTCTTAACATCCATTTGATAAAGTTTAATATTTTTTATGGATGCAAAAGCTAGAATAATTCTTATTGCTTCAAGTCTTGCAACTGGAGCAAAAGTTTCTTCATAATCAATGCCTTCTTCTTGGTTATATCCTTTGGCAACTAATCTGCCTTTATTTTTAACAATTTGTCCAACTTCATCAAGTTTATTTTTGAAAACCCATTTAGTACCAATAATAGGATGATCTCTAGGCCTAGGTACTAAATCCCAAACTTGATTTCTTTTGAATTGATTAAGTTCTTCCTGCATTGCAACTATCCAGTCACATTCAGCAAGAGCTTCATCAACACAAGTTGGTTCAATTTGAGAAAGAAAGCAAGTAAATTCTATTTCATTTTGTAGTTGCCTTCTGGTTTTAACTCCTTTTGAGATTTCTCTAATAATCTGTTCAGGAGGATGATTCTTAAGATGTCTTATTGAAGATTGAGGCTCATTAGCTTCATCTACATCATCTTTAGTTTCATCCTGACCATTTTCAGTATTGTTTCCAGGATTTGCTATCGATGGCTGATGTGCTATCGATAGAGACTGTTTTAAAAACTTTGAAAAATCTTCATCCTCATCAACAGATTGTTGTTTTTCTTGAGGTGTTTCATCAAATACTACATGCATAGACTCTTCAACAGTTTGACTTCTCTTATTATAAACTCTATATGCTTTGCTTCTATTTGAATAGCCTATGAATATGCCAACATCAGATTTAGGATCGAATTTACCTAGATTTACCTTTCCGTTGTTGTGAATGTAGCATTTTGATCCGAAAATTCTCAAGTGACTGATATTGGGCTTCCTTCCCTTGTAGAGCTCATATGGAGTCTTCTCCATCCCCTTTCTGATATAGGCTCTGTTTGAGATGTAGCAAGCTGTGCTCATTGCGTCTACCCAAAATATCTGAAGCACTTGTTTCTCGTTTAGCATGCTTCTAGCCATTTCTGTGAGCACTCTGTTCTTTCTTTCTACAACAACATTTTGTTGAGGAGTACAAGGGGCAGAGAAGTTGTGTTCAATCCCATTTTCATCACACAGCTCCATGAACTCTTTGTTTTCAAATTCTCCTCCATGATCAGTCCTGATTGCTACAATCTTTGTGCCTTTTTCATTCTGTAATTTCTTAGCAAGCACACAGAAGGCATCAAAAGTTTCATGTTTAGAGGAAAGAAACATAGTCCAAGTAAATCTTGAATAGTCATCCACAACTACAAGAGTGTATAGACTTCCACCTAGACTTTTCACTCTTGCTGGCCCAACTAAATCCATGTGGATTAGTTCCAATGGCCTGCTTGTGGAGACTGCCTTCTTAATTTTAAAAGAGGACTTTGTTTGTTTACCTCTTTGGCAAGATTCACAGATTAAATCATGTTTAGTCCTAAAGCTAGGAATGCCTATAACTAGCTCTCTTTTGACTAGCTTATCAAGTTGAGTGAAGTTTACATGAGCTAGTCTTTTATGCCATAGCCAACAGGTTTCATCATTTGAAATAAAGCATTTTTCTTCAAGTTGATGGCATAAATCTAAAGTGTATAAATTTCCATTTATGTTTGCTTTTATCTTACACTTAAGATTAGACTTATTTATATCTAAATCATTTTTATCAACAATAAGACATTCATTAGAATAAAAAATTACCCAGTTACCATGATCTGTGCTTTGGCTAACACTCAGCAAGTTGTGGCAGAGACCATCTACTAGGTAAACATCCTTGACTGGACCAACTTCACCAACCCCAGTGATCTTTCCACTTTGGTTTCCACCAAAACTAACTTTGGCTCCATCCTTCATCACTAGATTGTTGATTTTGTCCTTGTCACCAGTCATATGCCTCGAGCATCCACTATCAATATACCATTTTCCTTTGTTGGATGCTTTAAGACACACCTGCAAAAACTATACAGATTTAGGTACCCAAACTTTCTTGGGTCCTTTAAAGTTAGTCTTGTGCTCTAAGTTTGTAGGAACCTTAGGCACATGAGTTCCTTTAGGAACCCACTTATAAGAACTACTAACTCCATATTTTCTGTGATTGCAATTAGATTGTGTATGGCCCTTCTTGTTACAATAATTGCAAAAACTATATGGTGAAGAATATTCAGAGGATTTTCTAAAATATTTCATATATGTCTTCACCTTGGGTTCAACCCATTTCTTTGAAGATTTTTGCTTAGGCTCATAACCAATACCAGTTCTATCTCTAAAAACCTTTTGGTTATTCAAAATCACATTTAACGTCTCTGAGCCTTTCGTAAATTTTTCTAAAACATTTGAAAGCTTTTCTTTTCTTTTTCCTTATCATTATAACAACGTTTAGCCTGTCCATAACAACCTTCTGGGAATGTATAACAATCTTCATCATTTACAAGGTCCACATAAGTTGTTCTATCATCAAAGCACACTCTAAATTTCATGGTTATTCCCCTAGCTTCGTCTCCAACAATTGATGCTACAATTGTTTTCAATTCTCCATAAGTAGTGCCTTCCTTTTTGGTTCTTGATATGGTACTGCCCCCCACATATTGCATCTCACCTTCTTCACCTTTTATAAATCGTCCACCCGTATGCAACAAACATATTACATGCTTCCCTAATGTCCCCGCCATCTTCTCATTCATCCTGCACAGGAACATTGTTATTCACAAGTAAATGACCAGATATAACGACTTAATGAGTATCTGTGACAACTTTATATTAAAGTAATGAAAACACCTTATTAAAATACCAACACATTGGTGTTAACCCAACAAAGCTTCAACCTTTTACTTCACCCCTGTCTTAGAACAACATAACAGAGCACAAAATCCATCCCCAATAAAATTCATTCAAAATTTCAACTGTCTTCTAGAAAGTTGTTATTTACAACTGAATGACCTGCAATAACAACTATTTGAGCTCTGACAACAATAGAAATTTTAACTGATGTGGAAACCGAAAAAGCTACAGTCTTTTATGATTTCCCTTGTTTTTGGACGAAAAAACAGAGCTTATACACCCCTAAACATAGAACCAACCCAAACCTTCATCAACAACAAATGAAAAACCAACTTACACAATAAATGCAACAAAAAATCACTAAGACAGGGGTATAAGCATGTTTTATGTTCAAACATTCAACCAAAATTAGATTTATATGGAAAGTTTTGACTTTTGTTTTAAAACATTCATCCCAAATCAGATTCCTAACAAACATGGGAAATTGATTTTCTTAACATACCACTAGTTGGAGAGACAAATCCAAGAGTCCATGATTTTAGTTGGATGAAGATGGAAGATGGATGATGGATGAAGGAGTGTTCTTGGTGAAGTGCTTTTCCTAGCCCCTTTGAGTTTGCTGACCACGTTGATGCTTGCTGGAGGGAGAGTGACAGTAAATGAGAGTGAGTGTTTCATTTAGACAATTATAATAAGGAGGGTGAAATTGTCTTTTGGGTTTGGAACATAATAAAAATGAGGTCCCTTGGGACCCTACTTTAATTTGGGCATTTAATGGGACTTTTCTTATATTATGTGTCCTCCCAGGGACCTCTAATTAATTTTCCCTACATATTTAAAGGTACCGAACAATACTGTAAAAAGTACGTATACTTAACTTCTTTTCCTTTATGTGGATAACATTACTTCATATTAAGACACTGTTCTTTTGCTTTTAAACATAAAAATTATGTGCCACGTTGCTTTTAATTGTTTTCAAGTTAATATTATGTTATATGTTTTTCTTCATGTTAAGTTATTGTATATACAATTACTTCTTTCTAGTTAGAGACGTCGATACCCATAATCAATATTCAATATATATATATTGAAAGTGGTCCAATTTGCTTTCAATTTTTTTCAGGTTAAACTTATATGTTATATGTTTTTCTTCATTTTAAACTTATTGTATATACAATTACTTCTTTCTAGTTAGAGACTGTCGATACCCGAAATCAGTAAGGTGTGTATATATATATATTGAAAGTGGTAATATTTATAAGTATTTTTAGCATCAACCGAGTGGTATTTTCTTTGATTCAAGATGATATTGTCAAAATAAAGTTTTCAAGGTTAATACAACTTTTGGCCCTTGAACTTTGACTCAATTTTGGTTTTAATCCCTAAACTTCAAAATCAATTGTATTTGGTCCTTAAACTTAAGTCAGTTTTGGTCTTTGTCTATGAACTTTAGATTAATGGTTTTGGTCCCTGAACTTTGTGCTATTTATAACCATTGGTCCTTGATTTTTCAAGTTTTTTTAAAAGTTTAGGGACCAAAACCAAAATTGACTGAAAGTTCAATGATTAAGATCAAAATTGACCGAAAGTACAAGAGCTAAAACCACCAATTGTAAAGTTGAGGTATTAGAACCAAAATTGACCGAAAATTCAAGGATTGAAACCACCGATTTTAAGAAAAAACATCTCGTAATAGTTTCTTTTCTTGTGAAATGGAGTAATACATCCTGTCAAATTAAGATTGGACTTTTTTGAAGGGACATGACTAAAGAAGAAAAGTCACAATTGAAAGAATAATATGATACAATGAAAATGTGGTCCATAAGTGAAATAGTCAAGGTTCAAAAAACCGAACCGAGCATCAAACCGGGTGAGGCACTGGTTCAAGGGTCAATGGCCGGATCGGGGTCAGACCCTGGTCAAACCGGTTATATTAAAATAATAAAAATTTATTGATATTAACATTAATAATCACTAATATCAAAATGTGGATGTAGATAGGTATGCATGATTCATCAAATATGAGTATTTTAATGTTTCTATAGAGGGAAAAAGAGAAAATATTAGTTGATTACACGTGAAAATAAATATTATTCTACAATCCACATACTAAAATACAATATTAAGAACAACAACAATTAAATATTAAGTATATGCAAGTAAAATAGCATTTAAAGTATTATAGTTTCCTAATTTCTAAAATTGAGTTAAGTGAAAGTTAGTAATTAGGTAAATTATAATAAAATAAAAAATTTTCTTTTTTTTTTAAAAAAGGCCAACCTGGTTCAACCCCCGTGTTGACCGATTTTGATTGGGTTGACCCGGTCCTTCACTGGGTCAACTGCATTTCCAGTTTTGAAGTTCAACCGGACCGGACCATTGGCCGGTTCACCGTTGTAAACACCCTATTTTGTCCGGGCCCCGCAAATAATAAAAAAAGAAGAAGAAAAATCATCCTTGTAGAGTCTCCACTAATTTTGATTCAAAAATGGAACTTTTATTATTATTACAAAAAATTAAAAATTCATTGATTTATTATGATTATGTGTCATTAATGCTGATTGTTGGGTCATAATTGAAGAAGTAAATTTTGAAATTTAAAATTGATTGTGATTATGAGCCATTAATGATGATTGGTGGTTGATTGATGTTTAAAAATTAATAAAAAAATAAAAACGAAAATTATAAAAATTGTCATTTAGGTGCAAGAATAGGAAATGTTGTTAAAAGAAAAATAAAAAAATTTAAAAAAAACGAAAATTAAAAAATATTAGTGCATTTATGATAAAAACCCTAATGGTGCCTATATAAAGAGGAGTAAGAGCTCACAAAGGAGGGGGATAATTGGAGGAAGGATTCAGAGAGGCTAGGGTTTTAGGAGGAGGCAGAAATAATTTAGAGAGAGGAAAAGGAGGCAAGTGAGAAGCATGGAGAGAAATTCATTCTTATCATTCAAATTCTTTCTAAGGAGGGATCCATAATTTCCTATGCCAATGAAACATCTCTAACGGGATGGAGGCTCAAGCATATGCTTACTAAATGCACATTCTGTTCCCTTCTTTATCATTCTTATGACTCATGGGTGGAGCGTTCTAACCGTTTGGTTATGATCCCATATATGCTCATCATCCATATTTGTGGAATGAAAAACACATGCTTATTCAAAATTCTTATCTCATCATACTCCGTGTTTTTATATGTGTTTATTGTTTCAAGTTCTTATTCTTATTGCTTACACCTCATCCTTCTTTTTTTGGATTCAAATTTCTCACCTTCTTCGTGCATGTGGCTTGCGTATGCTACAAAAATTCTACATGGATTAAAAGGTATGTATCCTCATCATGTTTTATATCTTCTACCATGTATAAGATGTTGACTTTGCTACTAACGCTTGTCTTTCTTATCTTATCATTGCAAATGATTGTGAATCACTTTTTCTCATAAAGTAAACTAAAAAAGAGCATATTTTGATCAAAATAAATTAATCCTTTTTGAAAGTATTTTTTTATACCGTGCGAGGTTTTTAGAACCTCCTCAGGTAGAAATTGATTATTCTTCCGTGCGAGATTATGGGAATCTCCTCAGGAAGTCTAATCCAAAATTCATTTGAAATTCTTTTTCCTTAATAAAAAAAAAAGACATATTTTTCTAAATAAAAAATACAAACCAATAATAAATATTTTTCTAAAAAATGAATAAACATTTTCCCTAAAAAACACAAACACTGTGATACGCATTTCTACCCCGAACTACGTGGGCTTTGATCCCTTAAGGGTACGTAGGCCCTAGGTTAAATCCTAGGTCAAGTCCAACTATGTAAATACTTTTTTTAGAATATGTTTTGATATTACTTTTTGGGTGATTAAAATAAATTTCAAGGCCATATTTATTTTTAGATAATTAACTTAGGGTTACCGTTCTCATGAACGGGTGTTGTGGGGTGCCTAACACCTTCCCCATGTACAATCAACTCCCGAACCCAATTTGGTTTTAAAGACCATTTATATATTTTCAAAAGTTTTCAAAAATTATCCTATTTTAAAAATTTTGGTGGCGACTCCATTTGACCTAATTTTAGGGTGCTACAGTTTGGCAGCTCCGCTAGGGAATTCAATTTGAGAGTCATGCCCATTTAAGATAATTATTTTAAAATAAACATGGCCTTAATTTTAATTACTCTTTATTGTTATTATTATTATTATTTCTTTTTTTGTTTTTATTTATTTATTCATTTAATTCTTTATTTTATTTTTTATCTCTTTTAATCTGCTTAACAGATGAGGGTTGGGTAGAATCTAGGCCCTCAGTTTTGTATGCCCTCTCCACACACTGAGCACTTACACTATTTACCTCACACACTTATTGGGCCCTACACCCGGGTTCGAGAGTATCTTAGGTGAAAGGAAGTTTCTAGCGGTTTCCCTGCGGCGTTTTCCAAAACTCCCTGAGGTTACTATGAAGACTTCATCCTAGTTGTTACCCATGTGGCAAAATTGATCCCTGCGGAGCTTTTACTCCCTGAAGGTCAAGTTTGCTTACTGGGGTCTTCATCATCACGATGAAGGCAACTGGGAGACCTTGTGAGAATTAGAACAACCCTAAAACCGTCACACATATTAGACGAAATTTAGTGACCTACCCAATTAATTAGTCATTCCCCATAATAGGTTAGATAGTCTAGCTTAAGATTATTCCTAAAATAGGACACTGGAGGGCATTTTTTTCTCTAATCATTCTCATTCATCAAACCTTATTTGATATGGGCCTTGGACACAATTTTTATAAAACCATTCGTCGTGAATTGACTTGGGCCATTCTCAAACTTATAGATGCTTCATTCTCCCTACGGAGTAATAAACCCCTTGAGGAAATGAAGTTATTTTCTTTATTGTCCATCACCCATAAAAAAAAAGAATTTCATCCATGATGCATTATTAATATGAGCATTAGACATAATAATAAATATTTATAAAACCCTTAGCCGCATAGTGGTTTGGGCCATACGGAGGTTAAGGTCCACTTCACTATCCCTATGAGATAATAGACCTCTTGAGGAAGTGAAGGTTTTTGCTTGATGTCTACTACTCATATGTTTTTAAAGTACATGTCATTACGTGTAGTATGTAAATACATTTTAACTCTTTTTTATTTAAATGGAGCAAACGAGTTATCTAGCGAATTCGGCATAAGGTTTGAGCTCAAAAATTATTTTTGATCAAGTTCCCACGGAAAGGTATGGAAATTAGGGGGGCTAAACTAACTGCAAAAGTTGAGTCATTGAATTCGATATAAATGAGCCGATTCATTAAAGGACCAATTAAATTGCTTTTTCACAATATACATAGAATTATCCTTACCTAAGGTCCTTCATATATGGTGGTAAACTCTAAACCTCTCTGTGGAAAGCTCTTGCGCCTACTACAAAAACCGACAATGAGATCTTAGGTTAGGACATGATTCAAGGTCATTCCTGTCTAATGATCATCTCTAGATCTCCCTGCAGAATAATGGATTCTCTGAGGAGGCTAGTGATCACATGTACATGAATTGAAGATATCAACAATGAGATCTTAGGCTAGGACATGATTCAAGGTCATTCCTGTCTAATGGTCAACTCTAGATCTCCCTGCAGAATAATGGATTCTCTGAGGAGGCTAGTGGTCACATGTACATGAATTGAAGATATCAACAATGAGATCTTAGGCTAGGACATGATTCAAGGTCATTCCTGTCTAATGGTCAACTCTAGATCTCCTTGCAGAATAATGGATTCTCTGAGGAGGCTAGTGGTCACATATACACGAATTGAAGATATCAACAATGAGATCTTAGGCTAGGACATGATTCAAGGTCATTCCTGTCTAATGGTCAACTCTAGATCTCCCTGCAGAATAATGGATTCTCTGAGGAGGCTAGTGGTCACATATACACGAATTGAAGATATCAACAATGAGATCTTAGACTTGGACATGATTCAAGGTCATTCCTGTCTAATGGTCAACTCTAGATCTCCCTGAGAATAATGGATTCTCTGAGGATGCTAGTGGTCACATGTACATGAATTGAAGACATCGACAATGCAATCTTAGGCTACGATTTATGGTCATTCCTGCCTAATGATTGACTCAAGATTTCCCTGTAGAATAATAGATTCTTTAAGGAGGCTAGAGTTTTCTTGTGTTTAATAAAGTTTCATGCCAACACAATATAACCACCATGCCTATCAAAAATATAAGGTAGTGACATGGGCCAATGATTTAATGCCAAAATAAATAGTAAAGGGAATCATTGGTCCACTTAAAAAACTATTAAAATTAAAAGATTATTCTGGGCATTATCAGTTGTGCATGAATTCAAAACTTTCTTAAATTTTTTGGAGGATATGATTGAATTTCCCTCCAATTGTTTGTAAACCCAAAATCACTCTTCCAATGAAAATTGACAAGTTATCTCATGCATCTAGATCCCCTTGACATTAATTGTGCAGGGATTTCGATCCTTGTCAGGTCAAATGTCACTTCTATTTCCCTATGATGTAATGGATATCTTGAGGAAATAAAGTCTTCCAGCTTTCATTAAGAGAGTGAATGGAATAAGGGAATTCTAGCTTAACTTTGCAATGAGAATCGACATGTTATCTTGTGCAACTAGACCATCTTTGCATTAACCGTGCAGGGATTTGGATCCCTCTCAAGTTAAATGCCACTTCTATTTCCCTATGATGTAATGGACATCTTGAGGAGATGAAGTTTTTAATCTTTCACTAAGAAAGTGATGAGCTTTAGGGAATTTTATCTTACTCTTGCAATGAGAATCGATGAGTTATCTTGACCAATCGTCCCCTTTGCATTAACCGTGCAGGGATTTGGATCCCTCTCAGGTTAAATGCCACTTCTATTTTCCTATGATGTAATGGACATCCTAAGGAGATGAAGTATTTTATCTTTCACTGAGAAAATGATGAGCATAAGGGAATCATATTTTACTCTTGCAATGAGAATTAGCATGTTATCATCAGGTTTATGTCACTTCTATTTCCCTATGATGTAATAGACATCTTGAGGAGATGAAGCCTTTCAGTAATAAAATAGATAGCATAAGGGCATCTAGCAGGCTAAATAAGCAGTCTCATGATAACATCATCCAAAACACATGATAGATTTTGAAACAAAAAAATAAAAATAAAAACATAAAAAAAATAATAAACAACCATAAAAGAAACATAAAAGCTAAATCTTCATTCGATATTGTTTGCATAGACTATCTCATTAAAAATGACTTCATTTAACTTCTGTTTGTGTCGTCCTTCCTTCTTCATATATCTCCCTCAAATGGTTATCTTTCCCTATGTGAGAAGTCCAAAAATTGATTTGCACAAGTTGCTTGAATAGAGGTGATGACATACTATAGAAATGCTCAGTTATGAAAATGATTGAATCTAACCTTGATAAGGCTAGTTAAAAGGTAGATTGTTTACCTTGGATGCAATGTAACAATGATTACATAAGCCGTGTGAGGATTTGAACTTATTGACATATTTCACTTTAATGTGTGTTCCACTTATTCTTTACCCAATCTAGAACTTGGCATGTATCAACCTAAGATTCATTTGCTTAATGTAGAGGGGATCGAGGAATTCATTTTTCATCATTAATGAAAAGAGCCAAAAAGCTACATTTAAATCTATCTGTGCCAATATGACATTTCTTTCTTATCCATTAGCCACATAAACCCTAAATATCTTCCTTATCTTTCATTCACGGTACATTTTATCCTTAAAAGCATTTCATCTTCTTGGTTAGGGGAGGACGTGTACATTTCCACCTTTGCTGAGGTCATCTTGCTGTAAGGCTACACTCTTATGAATAGTTCAGAGTTTGCAAAGTTGGAGGGAAAAAAGAAAAGAAGAAGAAGAAGAAAGAAATAATTCAAAATAGAAAACAAAAAAATAATTGAGAGAAAAGTTGGAAAAAGAAGAAAAAGAAAAAAAAAGCTCGCTAAGTTGAAAACCCAAATGGGCGACTTAGGAAAAAGTTAAAGCACAAAAAAAAAAGAAAAAAAAATGAACAAATGAGTAGCCTCCATGAGTTCCTTTTATGTATATGGTTTTTGGGTTGTACACTTGCTTGACTCCTCATTTATTTCCTATTTCTCTTAGTCATTTAAGCATTCACCTTGGTTCTTATATATCATTCATCTTCTCCTTGTACCCTATACCCATAGCATATCCAAATAAAAGTCCTCGTGATCTATATTAGCATATGACTCTTAGATTAATGGAGAAATTAGATTATTTCCAAGCTTATGGAAAAGGAATTGGATAACTTAGATATTGAGAGCAAACACTAACCCTTAAACACTGAGTGATGAGGGCAAATACTATACCTTGTGAGCAAAATCATTGGAGCATTGCAATCTTGTTAAGCTCTTTACCTTGATTCTATCTAACTCAAGGTTGGTAACATGATTTTGATAGCTATGCACTGATATATTTGTTGATCCTCTATTCATATGATTTGTATGTTTTAACCTCATAGATTTCATGGTTAGAGTTCTTGAGCTTTGCTCATGCATCCTTCTTCAAACAATTGTCTATAGAGAAATATCTCCTATGTCATATGGCATATGATCCTTTCCCAGTCATGCCCTTCACATTCGGGACAAAACCTTCCATCTATTCAATAAAGACAACCAATTTAGAATTTGGAATTTCTCCTCAATTCTATTGCCCCTCATCTACTTCTTGGGACAACATTGACATAATTAAATGAAGTCTAAAAACCTTTTTTTTTCTATGCAAGCATTGAAGATGAAGATAGACAAAAAAAGAGAGAGGGAGATTGTCGTGCTTCGCAAATTAAGGCCAAGAAAATAAAGTTTTGTTCAAAATCTGACACTAAATTATGTAAGAGAGAAATTCTAATAAATTGAACAGAACTTTACAGCCATTACTTTTGCCAATGACTATTGGTCTTACATAAATATACCGTCATGCTCCTTAAAATGTATTGCAAGTCATTTCACATACTTGGGGCAAGTTTGAGGCCTATATTGCGAATCATGTCATACATTTCCCCACTATGCAAAAGCTTCTCAGACTATTCTCATGAGGATCACACTTGGAATCCCATTTCTTTATGGTTAGAAAACTTACAAAAGTTAAAATGAGCTAAATTCAATGATATCATGATTGAACTAATGAGTTCTTAGTTAAAAGTACGACCAAAGAAAGGGCAACACCACTAGTAAGCCTACTCATCATCCTCATGCATTTGGTCTCATATTGGATTTTCTAGAGCACCGCACGCTTAGTTTACATCACCATCATCATCGTCATATAGACTTTGTCTCATTCATTGACATCACCTTCATAAGGACTTTGTCATCACTAGTTTACATGTTTGGAGTATCACGTGCTTAGTGTCATCGATATTCATAGTCTTCATTTTTGACATCTTCATTTGAACTTCATATCATAAGGATTGTCAGCATTATCATCATAGTGCATGCATCATATCATCTGGGGCATTATGTGTTTAATGTCACATCGTTATCACTACTGTTGTCGTCATTTACGACATCCTATTTAGGATTTCATCATCATTATTATCATCATTCATGAGATACTCATAGTCTTTTACATCATCATCATGATCATTCACATTCATCTTAAGTCCCATCATATGCATTGGCATTCCATTAATATCATGAGCATTACAGCAAGGGGCAAGCCAAATTCCTTGTTATACCCCTTAAAGCCCTGTATCGACAGGCACGCTCAAAGCCCAGTAACGGCTGGTACCTTTTAAGGCCCTCTATAGGCACCCTCAAAGCCCAGTAACGGCTGGCACCCTTTTCAAGCCCTGTATCGGCAGACACCCTCTAAGCCCAGTAACGGCTGGCACCCTTGAAAGCCTAGTAACGGCTGGCACCCTTTAAAGCCCTGTATCGGCAGGCACCCTCAAAGCCTAGTAACGGCTGGCACCCTTTAAAGCCCTGTATCGGCAGGCACCCTCAAAGCCCAGTAACGGCTGGCACCCTTTCCAAGCCCTGTATCGACAGGCACCCTCAAAGCCCAGTAACGGCTGGCACCCTTTCCAAGCCCTGTATCGACAGGCACCCTCCAAGCCCAGTAACGGCTGGCACAATTCTTTTAAAGCCCTGTATCGGCAGGCACACTCCTTTTCAAAAGCCCAGTATCGACTAGTACAATTCTCTTAAAGCCCTGTATCGGCAGGCACATTCCTTTTCAAAAGCCCAGTATCGGCTGGCACAATTCTTTTAAAAGCCCTGTACCGGCAGGCACAATTCTTTTCAAAGCCCAATATTAGCTAGCACAATTCTTTTAAAGCCCTCTACCGACAATCACAATTCTTTTTAAAGCCCAGTAACGACTAGCGAAATTCTTTTAAAGCCCTGTATCGGCAAGTACATTCCTTTTCAAAATTCCAGTATCAGCTGGCACAATTCTTTTAAAGCCCTGTTTCGCAGGCCCTTCTTCGAAGCCCTGTTATACAGGCCCTTCAAAGCCCAGTTACGCTGGCCCTTTTCTTTTCAAAGCCCTGTTTCGTAGGCCCCTCGAAGCCCACTTCTGCTGGCCCCTTAAAGCCCAGTTCCGCAGGCCCCTTTTCAAGGCCCTGTTCGCAAGCCCTTCAAAGCCCTGTTACGCTGGCCCCTCTCTTAAAGCCCTGCTTTACAGGCACCATTCTTTGAAAGCCAAGTCCTGACTGGCACTATTCTTTAAAGTCATGTTTTACCATCCACCTAGCTCTTTGGTTTCCCCCTCACATTCTCTTCTATGAATCAAGTAAAGAGGGGCAGGGGCACTGTAATTTGCCTATACCCTCTTTCATTTGTGGGGATCCTTTGTAGTGTCTTCTTGTGTCTCATGTCGGGCTGGACAAAATAAGTGTTCTTATCTTTACTTGATTTATAGACGAGAAGCTCACTCCTTTCATCTACGAACAAGTAAAGAAGGGCAACTGTAAACACCCTATTTTGCCGGGCCCCGGAAATAATAAAAAAAAAAGAAAAAGAAAAATCATCCTTGTAGAATCTCCACTAATTTTGATTGAAAAATGACACTTTTATTATTATTACAAAAAATTAAAAATTAATTGATTTATTATGATTATGTATCATTAATGCTAATTGTTGGGTCATAATTAAAGAAGTAAATTTTGAAATTTAAAATTGATTGTGATTACGAGCCATTAATGATGATTGGTGGTTGATTGATGTTTAAAAATTAATAAAAAAATAAAAACGAAAATTATAAAAATTGTCATTTAGGTGCAAGAATAGGAAATGTTGTTAAAAGAAAAATAAAAAATTTAAAAAAACGAAAATTAAAAAATATTAGTGCATTTATGATAAAAACCCTAATGGTGCCTATATAAAGAGGAGTAAGAGCTCACAAAGGAGGGGGATAATTGGAGGAAGGATTCAGGGAGGCTAGGGTTTTTAGGAGGAGGCAGAAATAATTTAGAGAGAGGAAAAGGAGGCAAGTGAGAAGCATAGAAAGAAATTCATTCTTATCATTCAAATTCTTTCTAAGGAGGGATCCATAATTTCCTGTGCCAATGAAACATCTCTAACGGGATGGAGGCTCAAGCATATGCTTACTAAATGCACATTCTTTTCCCTTCTTTATCATTCTTATGACTTATGGGTGGAGCGTTCTAACCGTTTGGTTATGATCCCATATATGCTCATCATCCATATTTGTGGAATGAAAAACACATGCTATTCAAAATTCTTATCTCATCATACTCCGTGTTTTTATATGTGTTTATTGTTTCAAGTTCTTATTCTTATTGCTTTCACCTCATCCTTCTTTTTTTGGATTCAAATTTCTCACCTTCTTCGTGCATGTGGCTTGCGTATCCTACAAAAATTCTACATGGATTAAAAGGTATGTATCATCATCATGTTTTATATCTTCCACCATGTATAAGATGTTGAAATTGCTATTAACGCTTGTCTTTCTTATCTTATCATTGCAAATGATTGTGAATCACTTTTTCTTATAAAGTAAACTAAAAAAAGAGCATATTTTGATCAAAATAAATTAATCCTTTTTGAAAGTAGTTTTTTATACCGTGCGAGGTTTTTAGAACCTCCTTAGGTAGAAATTGATTATTCTTCCGTGCGAGATTATGGGAATCTCCTCAAGAAGTTTAATCCAAAATTCATTTAAAATTCTTTTCCCTAAATAAAAAATAAAGACATATTTTCCTAAATAAAAAATACAAACCAATAATAAATATTTTTCTAAAAAATGAATAAACATTTTCCCTAAAAAACTCAAATACAGTGACACGCATTTCTACCCCGAACTACGTGGGCTTTGATCCCTTAAGGGTACGTAGGCCCTAAGTTAAATCCTAGGTCAAGTCCAACTATGTAAATACTTTTTTTAGAATATGTTTTGATATTACTTTTTGGGTGATTAAAATAAATTTCAAGGCCATATTTATTTTTAGATAATTAACTTAGGGTTACCGTTCTCATGAACGGGTGCTGTGGGGTGCCTAACACCTTCCCCATGTACAATCAACTCCTGAACCCAATTTGGTTTTAAAGACCATTTATATATTTTCAAAAGGTTTTCCAAAATTATCTTATTTTAAAAATTTTGGTGGCGACTCCATTTGACCTAATTTTAGATCGCTACAATGGTTGAACCGGCCGGTCCAGTCCGGGCTTTTTTTCCTTGAAAATAGTTCAACACGTATAAGACTTGTGGATGAAGTTTTTTTCTTACTATCATATCTTCAAAGATGCTTTTTTTCAACTCCGTGTATTATTAGAACGACTTGACTTATATTTGGAATTGGGGAACAAATTGTTCTCATCTCCATCGTCATTTTCTTTATTTTTCATTGCATCAACTTGTTTTGAGGACAACTTAATGAATGCATCAATAAGGGGTAAATAGAAAACAAATAATTTAATATCTTATTGTAAACAACTTTTGGCGAGACTGTTAAAAATAAAACTTTTTGGCAACATTTATTATAATATAATGGAGGGATCCGTTTATTTGTAGAATTGTAGCATATACCAAATCCGGTTATAAAATTTCAACCAAAGCAATATATCTTAACTTTTCTTGGTTAATTAATAATTAAAGTGTACTTATAAGGATACTTTTAGAAATTATTAATTTTATAAAAATTAATTATATAAAAATATAGTATATTCTTAATTTCCACCGTGACCAAATAAAATTAAAGCTGTTTTTCCTATTTCATTTAGGCATGTTCTTTGTTTGGTTGTTAACCGGAATATTGCTTTAGACTTTAAAAATAAATTAAAATTATTAGAGTAAATAAGTTTATGATAAAAAAACCTTAAAATATTATTTCAAACTTCGAAATAGACAAACAAAATGAGATGAAATATATTAGTTTAAAATAATTTGGTTACTGATAGAGCACAATGGCGTTGTATGATCCATGTAGTTGACTCACCTAATGGGATAAGGCTTTGTTATTGTTGTCGTGTAATGCCACTAAGCAATTGGATTTACAATTGGACAAAAGAGATTTTTTTGGCCAACGGACAAAAGAGATTAAAAAAAAAGAATAATTGCGAGGTATGCATCATGTTTTTATATCTATTTTCTGAATGCATATATATTCATTTTTTTGGATGCATTTCAATTTCGAAAATTCCCAACAATTTATAAAATAGATGATACAAACATTCAACAATTAATTTGAAACTACATCGAAATTAATCATAAAAAAGTAATATCGGATTCCAGCCCTAATATTGAAACTGTACATTAATATATCTTATTTATATTATACTAAAATAGTATTATGGTAACAAATTTTTTCCATTAAAACTACAAAAAGCAATTCCTATTTGGTCTCAAGCTCATAAATTTTTTTAAATTTATTGTATGTACATTTTCTTCTTTAAGTGGTATGTTTACGTGTATTATTAGCATAAATTAAGTGGTATTTTTTCATTGAACGAAGATTATATTACAAAATTATATATTCATATAAGAGGAGATATATTTTGAAGTAGTTTCTTATGAAATGGAGTGTGAATTCGAGGTCTATTCACAAGTCAAGAATGTCGTGTACCTGCAAGTGGGAGATAGAAAGATATAATACATCAAAACAAATTAAGACTAAAGACTTTTGAGATATATGTTTTGTGGAGGTGTATCCACACAGGCTTCTTCTCACTAATGTTCTTTTGGAGTATTCTCTCTATTTGAATAATAAAATGAAAATGAAAATGAAAATGAAAATGAAAATGTGAAGTGAAATGACACTTCATATATGAATCTAAAAGCGACAATGCCTCAACTTCTTTTAAGGGACAATTAATGTTTGAAAATTACACCATGCCATGCGCCCACGTTTTGAGGTGATTAGTTGAATAGATGGGTCCTTTTTATAAAGGAAAACAATACTTCATAATTAAAATTGCTCATATGGACTTAATTATTCGCAATCAATTTTTCTAAGCTTCACAATTATTCTAAGATTTTTTTAAGTTTTACTTTACTTCATAATTTACATCAGAATTCTTTTTTTATATATTAACTGGCAATCAGCACCTTTTCTGGATCTTATTATCAGGTATCCGAGCAACTAATTACTTAAGTTTCAAGGCTCGTGGCTTCTCCTCCCAATACAAATATCTCCTCTAAGACTCAAGTCCGTGATCTTAAGGGATCTAACGAGGCCTTACATCGCTAGACTAACTATATGTTGGTTACATCGGAACTCCTTTTATCACTAAGGTATCAAGAAAAGTTCTTTTGTTTTTAGCTTCTCAAAATTGAATTTAAAATAGTACAGTATTAAAAATTTGGCAAAAATATACCTTTTGGTCATTTATATTTCCGTCAGCTATCATTTTCATCCTTTAAATTTGAAATTTACACTTTTAACCTTTTTTGTTAATACTGTTAGTTTCACTTAATGTAAAATGATAGCTCAATAAATTTAAATGGTTAATATTTTGTTAAATGGTGACAAAATATGCTCAAATTGTATCTTTTGTATAATCGTATTTATATTTTAGAAATTAGTTCTTTTTTATGCATTTAATTATATTATCACCTTTTATATTTGCTGAGTCAACATTTTTTTTTAAATGAAATTAACCGTGTTGGCAAAAATGGTAAAAAGTTCATTTTTCAAGTTTAAGGATTACTATTATACTTGATGCAAACATAAGAGATCCAAATATACTTTAACCGAAAAATTCTATTGAGAAGCGAAAAGAATGTCATCTTGTAATACAGATTCTAGCCGCTTATTGTTTTACAATTGATGCTTGGAAGAAATAGATTACAGCCCTTTAACAAAATCAAAGCTTGTCTTCAAAGTAGTCCCAGTCTTTCTCCATCTTATAAGTATGTCATGTGTGCGTGTGTGTGTATCATTATTCATGATATGAGTATGCAAGAGTTGGAATATTGAACTTTGGCTGTGTTTTTCTCTCTGTTTCTAGAACAAAAAAAACAGACGCGGCATGTTAAAGAGCTGGATGAAGCAGACATCTGTTAACTGAATTAATTAACAACTAATGAGAATGAGAGATAATTAACAACTAATGAGAATGAGAGATAATATAAAAAACAGACCTGTCAAAGCATTTTGCAGATGTTAGAATTTCTATATCCATAAAACTGCAAAAGTCCAAAAAAATAAAGAAAAGGAAATGCATAATGGAAATAATAGTATGAAAATGTGGTCCCAGAAGTCAAATTGTTCAACACGTAATGAGGTTTGGAATCGGAGAAGTATATAAAATGAAGTGTGCGTTAATTGTTGGATGCACAAGGCTTTGAAATTTTGATAAGTCTCATATATTTGCTACACATCATGGGAAAGCCTTCTTCCTTTGTTTTCCTGCTCTTGCTCCATTGCTTCATGGCTTCCTTTGTTTGGACTCATACAAACATCACTACTGACAAATCTTCACTTCTTGCCCTTAAATCCTTCATCACTACAAATTTCTTAGCTGATTGGTCTATCTCTTCTGATTCTCCATGCAATTGGACTGGTGTCACATGCAATACTCTTCATGGAAGGGTTCATTCCTTAAATCTTAGCAGCATGGGTCTCAAAGGCACCGTATCTCCACAGCTTGGAAATCTCTCATTCCTTGTTGAACTTGATCTCAGCGGCAACAATTTTAATAATGAAATACCAGAAGAGTTAGTTCGATTGCGTAGATTAAAACTACTCAACTTGGGCTACAATGACTTTCATGGGCATGTCCCAGCATGGATAGGACACTTATCTTTACTTGAACAACTAAGTCTTCGAAATAACAGTCTTGATGGATTTGTTCCACTATCTCTATTCAATTTGTCAAGGTTGGAAGCCTTAGATTTGAATTTTAATTTTATTGAAGCGACCATTCCATCTGAAGTGGGCAAACTTGAGCGATTGAAGATTTTGCGACTTGCGAGTAATGAATTTTCAGGAATTATTCCCCGAACAATTTCCAATTTATCTTCGCTTGAGTTATTGAGTTTGTCTTATAACAGCCTATCAGGTATGTTTTGGATCATTTTCAAGATTTATCTTTGTCTTTATTCTAAACTAATGTATTTGATTATTGGGATTTTAACAAGAAGGAGTAGAGTTTTTCGATTTTTATTTATTTATTTACATTTCATGAACTTTTTTCTTTATTTTTTCCAGCATTTTTCTATTCTTTTGATCTAGGAGAAAAAAAGTCATGTCATCCAAATTTTGAATCCGTTTATATAGTTACACCATGGGGAAAAAGAATGATTTAATACTTGTTCAAGAGAATTAGGCTGATCACATCATCAGTTTTTAAGTGTTTTTTTGTTTTTTGTTAATACCACCTTCTGCTTCTGAACTTTTTTCCAATTCTGATTTTGGTCATTATACTTTAAAATCAATTATATTGGTAATTGAACTTTAACTCCATTTTGGTTTTGTTCTATGAAAATAAATCAGTGATTTTGGTCTATAAACGTTGTACTGTTTATGACCATTGATCCATGATTTTCCAAGTTTTTTAACGGTCAATGGACTAATAGTTATAAAAGATACAAATTAAAGTTGTCGAATCAAAACCACTGCTTTTAAGTTTAAGGATCAAAACAAAAAATTAGTTAAAGTTCAAAGACTAAAACCATCAATATTAGAGTTCAGAGACCAAAAAAATAAAAAAAAGAGTGAAATTTTAAGGACCAAAAGTAATAATATTAACCCCTTTTTTCAAATTGAGTAAGTCTTACAACGAATATACTTGGAACATTTTAATTTTGATTTGAATAATATAATGTTTTTAAATTTATTGTTTACAAATAATTATGAATTTAAAAAAGCTAAAAGAAAGAATTTTTTTAGAGTCTCCCCGCAAATGTTTGTTTTGATTGGAATGATGAGAAGGTCAATGAATTGGGTTTCAATGTGTCTTTTAATTTTAATCTTCGTCAGTCCTTCCCCCAAATTTCTCAACATAACCAATTGATTTAATCTATAGCTATGTGCCCCCAGAATAAAATGGTTTTATCTTTTTGAAAATAATTATAATAATACATTTTATAACAATTTATAATCATAATTGTTGACTTTTTGCTGTGTTTTATCATTTAGAATATGTAACATTTCAAAAATGTGCAAGTCTTGCTAATTGCGTTTTTAATATTATATATATATATATAAATGTATAATGTATACAGAATTGTTGCTAACGTTACTTTTTCAAATTGTGTAAATCTTACAACGAACATATATGGAACTATTAAGGTTATTTAGACGATATAAATTTTATTTCTAGTAGTTATTTTTTAAAACCGTTTGTAGAGTTAACGAATGAACTTTTTTTTTTTTTTGAAGTCTTCAACAAACGTGTGTTTTTTGGAACAAGACAAAACGTGTGTTTTAATCAAGGTATTAAAAACCGGACCGGATAGTAAACCGGTTGAGGCAGTGGTTTAAGGGTCAGTGAGTCAGATATAGGGTCAACCAGTAGCTTTAAATCATTTAATTTAATTAACAAACCTTGAATATCATGGCTACTAAAATATTCTTTCAAAATAATAGGAATAAAATTTGAAGTAACATACAAAAAAAATTTTAAGCAATATAATATAAAATATGAATATAAAAATAAAACTGAAAGAGATATAATAATTTTTTTAACTTAACTATAGGTAAATCCCATATAATAAGCTTTCTTTATAATTATAATTTAAACCCCATAATATTGGCAGCCCAATAGGTGATATAATAAATTACTAATATAAATAAACTTACATCTAAATTGACTGGAGCTGCCGAGTTGGTACAGTGAGGTGTGAGAACTAAGAAGCAAACCGTGTTCAAGAAGTCTGCATAGTGACATATCACTGAGTCTCTTCATAACCATTTATTTTACATGAATGGCCACGATTCACTTGCTACTTTTTTCTTTCTACATCCCCCTACAATCCTTTCAAATTAGACACAGCGAGAAGTCAGTCCACACTCCACAGGATCTATCATTCCATTCTTTTTTGTGCATCCAGTTTGTAAGAGTAGAAAGCTAAAAATAGAGATATTGGTTCAAGAGATTCGGGTATTCAACTAAGAAGATTGAAGAAAATATGATTGGTTTTCCCCATTTTTCTTTCCATTTCTGCTTCATCTTTGTCTATCTTCAAGGCTTTTCTATCTTTCTATTGTTCTCCATTTTTTGGTTATATTTTTTTGGCTTTGCATGTTTATAGTTTTCAGATCTGGAGAAATTTGTGAAGCAGTCTCGTTTTGTGTCAAGTTTGTTTGTGTTTTTTTTACAACTGAACCAAGGAAACCGTAACCCAGCGGGGTTTCTCTGAGTCACCCCGGGTTTCCCCGGGTCAGAGCGGTTTGCCCGGGTTGCGGTTCTTCCTGCTTCCACTCTCAGCTCGAACCGGGCATGCATACGGGTGACTGGTTTCCGATCCAACCCGCCCGGTCTGGTCCAAGTTTTCATACCATGGTTTTAATAAACATTAAAGTAAGATGGAAAGGAAGGGTAAATTGGGTTATAATTTGTCTTTATTGCAAGCAGATGATCCCTTTAGTATCTTTTTCCTTTCATATCACTCCAAAACAAATCCGAACCATTGATTATTATGAAGAAGCTTTTGTCATTTATGAAAGCGGATCTCGTCATCATTATACGTATATGTGCAATTTTAAAAGTTATGTATGTGAGGAATTTTTTCCAACCATTTAAATAAATTGGACATATAAGATAGGTGTTTTGAAGAGATAGGAGAGAAATAATACTGAAAAAAGCTGACCCATCTTAGTTTTCATCATCGTGAATTCATACAAATTTCTCAACTAAATACGTAACAAATTCATTTAAGCTGTTTATTGGCTCACCCCAATTAATAGAATGTATCTTTCTTAAAATAATAGTTGTTGTTGTGTTTTATGATTTAGAATATATTAGCGATTTCTAAAAATTGTGCTACCCTTGTTAAATATGCTTTTTTAAAATTTAATTTATCTCATTTAAGTAATTAATAACCTGTGATACATTAAGAACTGTTACTCACATTATTTTCTTTCCATTCCCTAATATTTGAAGGAGGCATCCCAAATGAGACTGGAGATCTTTTGAAACTAAAGAAATTATATCTTTCAAATAATCAACTTGCCGGTCCTATACCATCTTCGTTGTTCAACAATTCAGCGCTACAAGAGTTTGATCTTTTATCAAATAATTTATCTGGTAGTCTCCCAATTAATGTGTGTTTTAGGCTTCCTAAACTTGAAGTATTCTATGTGGGTGGAAATGATTTGTCTGGCGAAATACCCTCTATTTGGCATCAATGCAAAGAATTAGTAGAGTTACAATTGGATGATAACAAATTCAATGGAGGAAACATACCAAGTGACATGGGAAATTTGACCAAACTCCAGAGGCTTTCTCTTCACAAAAGCAACTTGCAAGGTAAGAGTTTTAATTATATAATTGTCCTACCTTCTATTCCAATATTTCTTAAGAATAAAATATTAGTGAACAATGATTTTGGTAGATTACTTTAAAAGATATGGAACGTGATGCTTTCTTCCAATGCCAAAGTAAATATAAAAAATGGTATACTTTTCATAACCTATGATGGATGTAGCATAGTAATTATGTCTTTTTGGTTGAAAACATCTCCATGTGTGTGGATGGGTGGTTTATTTTTTTCTTTCTAATATTTTCTATAGTACATATTTGGGAATGAGATTTTGTTTCCCATCAATTAGTAGGAATTTATATCTAAATTTCACGCACAAATAATGGTAGGGCTATGAGTTGCTTAAAAATCTTACAAAAATTGAAATAAAATATGGAATATTAAAAAAAGGAAGTCCCATGGGTGTTAATCTGATAATGATGGAAATTAACATAAAATATCAATAATGATAATTAAGTTGAGATTTCAATGGATTTCTGTTTGTTTCTAACCTTTTACTTTTCATGTTTCACATTGAATTCTTAACAATGACAAACTTTATTGTTTTTCTTTTTCTTAACACTGACTGTAACATCCTAAAAATTTTAAAAGAGATAGAAAAAAAATTGGAAAGATTCATAAACTAATTATTTAATCAAAAACTTATTTTCAAAATAAAATTCAAGGAAAGTTAAGAATGAGGTAATCGTAAGAGATGCATGGAAAGGCCAAAGATGATGAGAAACCATTATGTAATCTTATTCAGAAAGATCAACAAAATTTAAGAGGTTTAATTCCCCAAAATACTTCCTAAAATGTTTTAAAACTATTTTCTAGAATTAAGGATCTATTTTCTTCAAATGATTCAAGAAAAATAGTTAGAGATTAAATTTTAGCTTGGAAAGTTTAGGAAAATTACTTTATGCCCTAAATAATATAATTAAGAAAGAAATATTTTATAATGAGATAAGAATTAAGTTTTTAAAACTTAGTACTTCTTTTGGAAATAGACTAAATTGGAAAGAAGGTAAAAATAAAAGAGTATAACAGTCTTTTGGCTTTCTACACATCAATATGTTACTCAAGCCTTTTAAGTTTAACCCTCCATCATTCCGCAAAAAAAAAACAAAAACAAAAAAACAAAAAACAAAAAAAAAACAAAAAACCAAAAACAAAAAAAAAAACAAAAAAAAAAAAAAAACTTTAGGATCTGACTCAGGTAAGCCTTCTCATCCATTTTCGTTTAGAGCGATTTGGGTGGTGGGGCTTTTGAGGGGAAATCACCTATTAAAACAAATAACAAGTAAAGATTAAAGCTTTGATGAATAAATTATTCCAATAAGGTTTTGTTCGATCTCTATTAGGACATTATAATGAGTGTTTAAATGTCAAAGTAATCAGGGTATGCGAGTTACCGAAATTGAAATTTGAAGCTCGAAATTAATTATAAAATTTTAGCACTATTTCAATATTAAATCTCGTCTTTGAATTACATCTAACTAAAGTAAACATGATTAGATGTGAGATAAATCTTGTTAAGAGATATGAAGCCGTGAGTGTGCTCTGCGGTGATGTGATGGGAGTAATGTTTTAGACTGTGAATTTATATAAAGGTTCTGTTTGATGCTCCCTTGTGATAAATATGTGCCTCAGCTTTATTTATGTTTATATATTTATTTATTTATTTATGTAAACAAATAGTTAGCCACATTTACGTTGGTGATTGAATTGATGCTTGATAAACTGAATTGTTTAAGCCTAAAACTGACTACAAGTGGCTGTTTTGAGGTGTCTAAATGTTAATCAAGTATCTCAAAGTATTAAAGCATGATCAAGGATCCTGAAATGATGAGTAAAAAGATGTTTCTTATTAAGGGACTTTTGATGATTGATTGGGTGTAAAAGGAATATATAATGTTTTTAAAAGGTTAAGCTTGTTTAGGTTGAAATCTGATTCTAATTTCTATTTGAGGTCCTAAAGTATTAAACCAATGATTCAAGGTTTTAATTTCAAGAATGATGCTTGTTGACTCACATGGATAACAATTTTAGAATGATGAATTAAGTATTGATATTGAGGCTGAAAATTGTTCTGCAATTTCCGTAGGGATTCTGTCCGAAATTTTGAAAGAGGATTAAGGGTTCCCATAGAATCATTGATGAGTTGTTTAGATGCTTTATATCGGTATATAAATGTTTTTAATTGCCTTATATGAGAGCATTATGGATATTTAGATTGTTTAAGTAAGTTAGATGTTTTATTATAATGATTTTATGATAAAGATCAACTTAGAGACTCTAGTAGTGGTGACAAGTCTTAAACGATAACAATGGCTATGTTTTTTCGTATAATATTTAATTCTACATATATGAAAAGAGTATATTTAAGGAGTTTTAATAGAAAGATTTTAAAAATGTTCAAATTTTGGGCTCTTTAAATTTATCAGAGTTGTTCTTAGTTGATTAACTAACTGTAGTATAAGCCTCTAGATATAAGTGTTATATAGACAACCCATTTGAAGTTGTCAACAAATCTCACATCAATCCCAAGAGGAAAAAATGCATCTTACACGAAAAGTATTTTTTATGTCATTTAAAGGGTAGTGCCCTTTTGCAAATAAATTAAACGATGATACAAATCCATGCTATAGAGACTGAAACGATTCCACCGTACTAATAATCTCAGCAGTGTCAACAAATTAGCTCAACTTTTATTTATATATATATATAAGGGTTAAGGGTAAAAAATACATACGTGATTTTGTCAAAAGTTCATCCAGTACCAAATGTTTTTTTCCGACCAAAAATACACATGAACTTTCAAATTGGATCAAAAGTCACATTTACAATTATATTCTAAAAGGAAGCGTTTAGTGCTGAACGAATCTTTTTATAAAATCATCTATGTATTTTGGGTAAAGGAGCAAATCTAATAACCAAGTTTTTTGTTAGGAGCGATTGGTACCATGAAAGTTCATGTGTATTTTTTGTCAAAAAAAAAAAAAACATTTGGTACTAGATGAACTTTTGACAAAATCACATGTGTATTTTTTACCCTTAACTCTAACTCTAACTCTAGATAGAAACCTGTGGTGTGTACTCTTCGCAAATACCCTTTTGAACGGGAGAGGATCCTCTCCTCTACCCTTCCCATCCTCTTCCCTCCTCTACCCCAAATTTTTTTAATTTTGGGGTCAAATTTTTTTTATTTGTTTTCATCATTAGATTCTACATAAAATTAGTGACATTTTGATATCTGATGGAGAAAAAATGGTTCAGTTTTCAATTTTATATGATTTTTTAAAGATTTAATACTTTAACTTTAAAAAAATACAGATTTTTAAGTATTAAATCTTTAAAAAATCATATAAAATTGAAAACTGAACCATTTTTTGTCCATGAGATATCAAAATGTCACTAATTTTATGTAGAATCTAATGATGAAAACAAATAAAAAAAATTTGACCCCAAAATTTAAAAAATTTGGGGTAGAGGAGGGAAGAGGATGGGAAGGGTAGAGGAGGGAAGCCATTCCCCTTTTGAACCATACAATTTGTTTTAATGTATGTTGATTTGTGTAGTACAGTTTGTCAACAATGTTTTGATGGAATTTGAGCTGTCTCAATTTTTTGAAAACAATTATTATATTTATCTCCATTTATTCTCATTTTTCCAGTCCTCTTTTTTAAAAATAAATAACACTTCATCATCCGACTTTGGAAATGGTTGGTAGAATCATATAATATGGAAAAAGAATATTATTTGTATAATACTAGTTAAATGTGTCTAAAGGCTCATTATCAATTTTTGAAAATAATGATTTTATCCTGTTATTAAAACGCTTTTGAAGGGGTTTTTTTTTTTCCTAAAAATGAGTAACACTTGCAAGAAATTTGTTTAGGACATTTGATTTTAATTTGGATAATCTAAATTGTTTATTAATTTAAATGGTAACTCATTACTGGCTTACACTAATTTGTGACTTTTCTCTATGTTTCTAATTTTCCCTCCGGTCCTAAATATATAGAACCTATTTGGAGAGTCTATTTTGTCCTAAATATAAGACATTTTTCTAATTGTTCTCAACTTTCCCCAAACTATACTTATTAATGCTCCATATAAACAAGTAAGAGATAGAGGGTGAGGATAAAGGTAGATGGTTAGGATGCAATGGTAATAGCACATGATTTTAATTAACTTAATTAACATCCTTAATATAATAAAATTAGGTAAATAGGTTTTCTATTTAGGATTGGATGGAGTATTATTTTTGGGAGAATAGTAGTAAAAACTTCCTGAAATTAAAAAAAAGGATATATCAGACATTATTGAATTATGGAAACCCCAAATCAGACCAAAGGGAAAAGTCTAGAATTTACAAATATGACCAAAATATACATGTACCCTTAGTTGAGTTAGCTTTACAGGTGAATTGTCAATTGTCAAACTAGTTAGGAAATCTTTACGATAAAGTTGAAAAATCATTATTTCAAACTTTTGAATGTTAGTATCATGTGAGTACTAGTATAGGGGGATTTTTAACATTAGCTTTGCCAATTGTTAATGGAAAGAAGAGGGAGATAAGTTGTGAAATGTTAAACTGAATTAGGCAATTGTCACAATAAAGTTGACAATTAGTAGTTTTAGCTTGTGAATAACAGTATTAGGGGATTTTCAACGTTAGCATTGACATTTGTTAATGGAAAAAAGAGAGTTGTGCAATATTAAACTAAATTAGGAAATCACTATGATAAAATTAGAAATCCTTATTTTAAACTTGTGAGTATTAATCCTTGGGATGTTTAACATTAGCATTGACAATTGTTAAGGGAGAAGAGATGGAGGTGAGCTGTGAATAGTTAAACTAAATTATGCAATTATTATGATAAAGTTGGCAATCGATAACTTATCAATAATAATACCATGTGGTTTCCAATTTAAGCCTTGTGAATTGTTAACTGAAATAATATTCTTTGATATCAATATTCAAAAGTTTAAAATAGGAATTTTTAACCTTGTTAGAATGATTTTTTTAACTTATTTTAGCTATTTAAAGTCACTTAGAAAGCCCACTCAACTAAGAGCATGTGTGTCTTTTAGTTAGATTTGGAAATTCTAGATTTCTCTTTTGGAGTATGATTTGTGATTTTCAAAATTAAAGGGTCTAATTTGTTTGTTTTCAATTTCAGAGGAATCTTACAATCATTCGCCCAATATTTTTCTCTAAAATGAGATTTTGTTTTCCATCATTTTATTATTATACATATTAATCTTTTAGCTTGTGATTGAACTAATCCTAATATAAAAAAATAGTCAAAATCATGAATAGTTGAAATCACATAATATTTTTGAAGACATGAAAAATCATGATGCTTTGTTATATATGTATATATATTATTTTCATACACATTTTAACAAGTGAAATAAAATACTTTTTGGGTATTAACTCAAACAAAATTAAAGTAAATTAATCAATGCCTGTCACTTCATCGCCATGTGTCAATTTTTTGGGATCTAACTCAATTGCCGACATGGATAATAGTAAGTAGTACTTAGATGGCTTTTTTTTTTAATATAATATAACCCGAAATTCACTCAATCAAAGGTAGATAGTACATCAAAAGTATCATGCTAGTAAACTCTATCCATCATCAATCCCTGCCTTAACTTTTGCAAAAAAGGTGGAGGTTGATTAAAGAGTTAAAAATTACTAGCTATCCCATGTGAGAATTTTGCTAACTGATAAGTTACCTTAACACTTTTCCTGTATACATGAGTAATACTAACTTATCAATTATGAAATATCAATCTAACATCATCAACTATATGCTTAAAGGGATAAGTATCATCACACCCTAAGTACATCATCAACTATATGCTTAAAGGGATAAGTATCATCACACCCTATGATCAATCCATGAATGTAAGCAAACAGCTTTGCAATAACAGGAAAAACATTTGACAATTTAGAACTAAATCCTGCAATCCACTCATCTTATTGCACCTAAATGAAGCCTCCACATCCACTGCATCCATCTTCCAAAAGTGAGCTGCCATCCAGCACCAATTCAATGTGATCCTCATCATGCATGTAAGAATTAATGGTGGTAGATGAATCTTTCTCTCTTAGTTTTGGTATCTCAATACATCGTAGTCAGAGCTAGCTCTTAATAGGCTATATTTAGGTTCCATCCTCTGGTGGATGTTTCTTCTGCAAACAATTTCCTGCATCGAGTAACCCAAACACAAGTAACCAAATAAAGTAGACCAAGGAACCTTTTCGGTAAAATTCTCACCAATGTTATCGTTAAGATTCCATTTGATTCAGTTTGTTCCTTGCATTGAAAAGAACGTTGCTCTCTTGATGGGTTTGACGATAACCTTCCAAGAATCTTTTGCATTTGAACATTCCTTCACTAGAGGCATCACATTCTCCTCTTGATTGAAACCAAACAGACAACAAGCCCCTTTTGCTAGTCCCCTGTGGGCCCTCAACTGAGCGGTATGTACTCTATCATGTAATGCCAGCCACATAAAAGATTTGATCTCCTGCCAAATAGTCCATCTCCATAAAGCCTTCCATATGAGACCTTACATGTTATTTTTTACACAATTCACTTTTCTATATCTATAATTTTGACTATTTATGTAAGGGAAGCTAAAAGTTATGCTGTTGCACGCACTACAAAAAAGCAACAAATTTCTAACGGAATTTACCGACGGAAAAAATTCCGTCGATAATTTCCGACGGATTTTCGACGGAAATTCCTTCAGAAAATTTACCGACGGAAATTTTTCCGTCGGTAATTTAATTAATTATATTATTTTATTTATAAATTATTATTTTAATTTAAATTAAATATTAAAATATTATTATCGACGGAAATTTCCGGCGGAATTTCCGTCGGTAATTTAATTAATTATTTTATTTTATTTATAAATTATTATTTTAATTTATAAATAATATATAAAAAATATTATATTAATTTATTTTTAAAAAAATTTATAAATAAATCAAATAAATTTAATAAAAATTAATATATATACACGTATATAGATATAAATTTTTTACAAAATTAATTTTTAATTTTTTATTAAATATTTTTTTTTAATAAATAGTTAAATATTAGAAATAAAAACGAAAAATAATTATAATTTAATAATATATATAATAAAATAATTATTTAAACATGACATAAAATAAAATGAAAAATAATTATAATTTAATAATATAAAATGAAAATACTAAATATAATGGATTGTATATGAATATAAAAATTATTTATAAAAAATAATAAAATTATTAATATGTAAATTATAGATTAATAATTATAAAATATTTCATAATATATTAAGATTAAAAATAATTATAATAATGGGAATTTAAATATTATAAATATAATAGTTTGCAAATAATTTTAAAAGGTATTCGTAGCTCAATTGGTTAAGGCATCAGACACACCCCAACAGGTTGTGGGTTCGAATCTCTCCAACGACGAAATTGAAGGTAATTTGTGGAAGCGACACGTGGTGGCACGAGAGAGCGACACGTGGCGAGGTGTGGACAGGGACACGTGGCAGCACGAGACAGCGACACCAAAAAAATAATATTTTAATATATTATTTATAAAATAATATTATTAAATTACCGACGGAATTCCGTCGGTAATTCCTTCGCTAATTACCGACGGAAAAAAAATTCCGTGGGTAAATCGATTTGCAATGGTGGAATTTCCGACTTTTCCGTCGGAAATTCTGCCGGAAAAATTTTTCCAACGGAATTCCGTCTGTAAATTCCATCGGAAATTCTTTATTTTTTTGTAGTGACGTAGGACTTCTACAAAAATCCATATATTATTTATATGATATTACTAGAATGTGCAGGTAAAATATTTTAATGGCTTATATAAAAACTAAAATCCTTTTCTTTTTCTCTGAAATTTATCCTCAAAATTTAAAGGTAGAGCCACATAGATACTAAATATTTTTAATGCAAAATATAAATGGTTCAGTAGTTCATTTCAAATAGGTGAAATTAATTTTATGACCTAATGGAAGAGTCCCTTTTACATTGATTTCCAAAAAAATTGTTTTCATTAAATTTAATCCAATAATTAACACAATTCCATGTACTCTATGTGTTTGAATTCAGAAAATTAATTCTTAATCCTACTACCAATTTAATAACAAATATTCTGTATTTTTTCTTAGGTGGAATTCCTTGGCTTATTTGGAACATGCCTTCTTTGAGATATGTTAACGTTGGCCTCAATCATTTTGTAGGAATTTTGTCAAAAGAAATCTGTCATCAACTCCCTTTACTTGAAGTCTTCGATGTTGATGATAACAAGTTAGAGGGAAGCATTCCAGAATCAATAAGTAACTGCACATCTTTGAAAGAATTATATTTGAATGATAACTCATTTACAGGTAAGCTCTTGTGTGTTTGCTTTTCGTGTTTAATGCTTCTATTTTTTCTTGTATGAAACGAGGTTTTACTTGTCTCCCATGGACTTTAGTTTTATATTCTCTCTCCCTGATGTGGAATACATTAGTTATCTGTTTAACTTCTTGTTTTCCTTTCCGGCCAAAGTGAAAATGGAAACAGGTTATTATATCGGGTTCGTGGGACTCTATTATTTTACTTCCTGAAATGGTAACAAGTTTAAAAATAGATTTTGTTTCCCATCATTTAGTTGGAATTTGTATCTAGTTTTTACATACATGTAAGAGCTTGTTTGGATTAACTTTTAAAGAATACATTTAAAAAAAACTGAAAAAATGCTTTTAAATAATAGATTTTGAGTAGAATAGATTTTATGAGAAAAATATTTTTGATAAAATGAGGGTTTTTGGATGATTAATATGAGAATTACCTTTATAGGTGTAAATTACTAAAACAAGCTGTTGTATAATACATTTATGATCTCTGTTTTAAGTTCATCTATTTCTAGAATGCTTTCATTATCTGTTTAACATTTCTAATTAGTGAATATGGAAACAAGCCTTCATTAACAAGCCCTCATCATTTCATGTGTTTCTATGGTTGGGTGCATGAGACTGTTTTTTCTCCCCTCCCTCCCTCCCTCCCTCCCTCCCTCCCTCCCCCTCCCCCTCTCTCTCTCTCTCTCTCTCTCTCTCTCTCTCTCTCTCTCTCTCTGTTTACTTTCTGCAATGGTAACAAGTTTGAAATGAGATTTTGTTTCAAATAATTTATTTGGAAATTTGTATCTTCCAAGAAATGAAATAAATCCGATCAGGATAGTGATTTCAACATCTCTTTCCATCCTTTTATTTTTCGTTTTAAAGGCAAGTTTTTATGTTTTTTGTTTTTATAATCTCTAAATTCTAAAAAAAACTTGAACTTTGGGGCAATTACATATATTTTCTTTTGATGAAATTTGTCGTCAGACCCGCATAAAACACCTCATCAATCTTTCATGGCATCCTGTTAAGTTTACAGTTGTATAATGAACTTTGGTCTAGCTACATATAGCCCTTGATATTTTAAAATGTAAATTCAACATCTTTAAAGTTTTATTTTTTTTTAGTATTAGACCTTGTCATTATTTTTTTTTCTAATTTATAAGTGAGCATATTTTTTCCATGTTCCTCTTCAAACATCAAAATAGCATTTTTTACAAACTTATCATTTTATTTTACATTTTTTACAAATTTGTTGAGATCTTTATGTGTGTGTGTATAATTTATTAATTTAAAAAGCATTTTTCGTAGAGAAAATTAGAACAATCATATTTAAAGAGTCACATTGTCTAGAAACATAAGAATAAAAATTCAATCTCAACATGAATTTTTTGTTGGTTGATTGAATTTGTATTCTTATGTTTCTAGACAATATGATTATTTCAATATGATGTTCTATTTTTCTCTACCCAAAAAATACTTTTTAAATTAATAAATTATATATAGGCACACACATAGAAAATCTCAACAAATTTATAAAAACTGTAAAATTAAATGATAAGTTTGTAAACATTTTATTTTGATGCTTGAAGAAGACCATGGAAAAAAAATACGCTCGCTTCCATATAAATTAGAAAAAAGAATGACAGGGTCTAATATTAAACAAATACTTTATATGTTTAATTTAAATTTTAAAAGGTCAGGAGATTATATGCAACTAGACCAAAGTTCAGAGAGGTTTTATATAAATGTAAGCTTAATAGGATGCCATGTAGGATTGATGATGTGTTTTATGCGAGTCTGACATGACAAATACCGTTAAAAGATAATGGCAAATTAATGGCAAGGGGGTCCAAAATAAAAACATCAAAGGTCAGGGGCTTAAGTTATATTTTGAAATGTTATAGGAGTTATATGCAACTGCACTAAAGTTTATGAGGTTTTTTAGAATTTAGCTTTTATAATAATATAGATATAGACAAGCCATCAGAATTTTGTCAACGAATCTCTCAATGGTCCTAAGAAAAAAATGTCTTTCATGAAAATATTTTATAAATATCATTTTAAGGACAGTGGCCTTTAAAAATAATTTTGGACGATGATTCGATACTCTGAAATGGTTTCGGATTAATAATCATAGCAGTATTCAATTTGGAATTGAGTTTGCGCAAATTGGGTTTGATTTGGAATTGGGCAAGTATCAAACGTCGGTGTGTATGTGCTAATTCATGGATGAACAACACTTGCAAATTTTAATTCCTTTTTGCCTATGATAATTTATTGCCAAATTTTAATATTTTTTTCTTTTTCAGATTATTTTCTCCACTAGAGCACTTGTTAACTAAAACGGGATTTTGTTTTCGTCATTTCATTGGTTGATATTATTCGTTTATACAATGGGACTTAAATATAATTTGTTATTACTATCTCAAAAAAAAAAAAAAAAGAAAGAAAGAAAGAAAGAAAAGAAGAAGAAGAAATTATAAGATTGTGAATTGATGGGACCACTTGATATTTAAAACTTGGAAAACAACCTATATCTTGGTGACAACAATTAGCAAGGTATGACTTTTACCATTAATTATATGATTCTCTTCTCTGTTTTTATTTTTTATTTTTTTGCCTGAAATAATATGATCTTATTAATCAGACGATGTGTGTGTTTTTGTTTTAATCTCTGGAATGAAAAATACTTTGGAAAAGAGATTTTTCTTTTCATTTTTTATTCATTAGGATGTCAAAAAAATTGCGTTCATTGTAAAATCCTTAAAAACAGCAATAAGATAATTTTGGATCATTAAAAAAGTAGGAACCCTGTAAAAATCGTCGAACAAAATTTTATGACATATCAATATTTGATATGGCATAGGAATTTCGTAATTATGTGTGTGATGTGTGTTTATTTGTTAATAAAAAGTAGTTTATATGTTTTCTTGATATTAAAGATCATTAACAATTAGCCTAACTCATGTCTTGTTCTCTGTGTAAATCGAAACAGGAAAAATTCCAACATCTCTCTTCAAAATTTCTTCGTTAAGGATTGTAAATTTAGCAAGAAACAATTTGAATGGGAGTCTCCCAGTATCAACTGGTAATGAGACGATGTTGGAAGATTTATATCTATCATGGAATTTCTTTACAGGTATGCTTAATCTACCCACGCTTTTTTATGCTTCAATAAAAATCTATTTATTGTTTATACAATATTACCTCCAGAATGTGTAACTAAAGTATTTTAAATCCTCAAATAAAAAGTAAAATTTCATCCTTTTTCAGCCTATAATGAATTTATAGGCAGATTTGAAAGTTAAAGCATTGAAAATAATAATTAAATTAATGCAAACTATAAATAACTTGGTTGTTCATTTTATATAGTGGAAACCCATTCTATAATCTCTTTTTGGCATATATTTTTTTAAAAAGAGTTTTAATGTCCAATTGGTTATTGATATTGAAAGATCCCCTTTCAAACTGATTTCTGACATAAATTAAATTATATTATGTTAATTTTAAGCCTCTAATTAACAAATTCATGTATTACTTATTCTACGTTTTTTTCATAGGTAGAATTCCTTCATTTATTTGGAACATGCCGTCTTTGAGAAGAGTTGACTTTGGCATGAATATTCATTTAAATGGTAATTTACCTGAAGAAATGTGCCACCAACTCCCTTTACTTGACTTCTTTGATGTTGATGGTAATCAGTTAGAGGGAAGCATTCCAGAATCAATAAGTAACTGCACATCTTTGAATGAATTATATTTGGGTGGTAACTCATTTACAGGTATGCACTTACTTGTGTATTTTCTTTTCTTTTTAATATTTTTATATCCAAAATGACATTTTGCTTTTTATTGTTTCATTCATCTGTTCATTTACGTACAATGGGGCATATGTATAGCTTGTGATTACAATCCTAAAATAACAAATAAAAGCTAAGATCATCAACTGATTGAACCACATACTATTTGTATAATATATAATTAATCAGCCAATCATGTTTCCTGTCACATCACTTTTTTTCTTTCAAGATTTTATCTGCCTACTAAGGACTTCAATTCTCTATTCTTAAGCTTTTGAAGTTAATTTTTTTCCAAAATGAGTAACCCATTGTTCACCCACAAGAGTACGGATTAGAAGTAAAGAAACGCACAAGAAAGCTTTACTTTATCAATGACTAGAGCCTATGATTAATTCTCACAGTTGTATTCATGAACCCTATTTATTTCCCATTCATTTAGCCAATAACTTATGTTTGTTTAGGTACTAAAGCATTTAAAACCCTCTCTGGAATCAAAATAAAATTTATGCTTCTCATTAAAATTGCCTAATCTCTTGTTACAAATTAATGAGAATTTATCCTTAAGATCCAACCTTAATCTGACAATATTAGGCCAGTAGATATATCTCTGTTCTACTGACAAACCATTTGTTAGTTGATTTAAACTTTAGGTCTAATTTGATTCACTCAAATTCTACACCTAAACTATATCTCTCGAACATAATTTAAATGAACACATTACTCTACAAGGTAGCCAATCAAATAGAGACATTAGGAATAAAGTAAATCAACAAGAGCAGTCATCAATTACTAAATGAAAAGGAAAAAATTAGGTTTCAATCTATATTACAAGGTTCGAATTAATCCTAGAACAAACTCTTTGGCTACTCATGAATGGATAATATTAATGTAATAAATACAAAGAAATCCCTTGTCCAAAACAAAAAAGTAGTAAAGAATTGAAAAAAACCAGAAAAAATCTACTACTGAAGGTCAAGAACCTCTTCCAATTTCTCTTCTCAAGCTCAAATTTTGTGAACCCTAGCTTCATTCTTGCTTGCACAGATGTTTCTAATCATTTCTAGGGTTTCTTGGGTGAAAAGGGGGTTGAGAGTCTCCGAAATTCCGTGCCCTAGTTGTTTAAAAAGGCTAAAAAATGAAGCTATATGTTTTAGATTTTCGCATAGTGCCATGGAACTAGAGACAATTTTTTGTTGTTTTCCGCAAGTGAGCTACAACTTTCTCCACTCTTTTCCTTCAATATTCTTCTCCTTACTTGCTTAGAATATCTATATTTACCTATCAAAACCATACATGAGTTTGTAGGGAAACTTGCTAATTAAAACTTCTAATAAATTATCATATTTTTCTTTAAAATAATTTAATTAAGCTCATATGACATATTTGCACAATTTTCTCTGAAAAATCTTAAAATACCTTTAATTAGCATTAATGATTCCCCAAATATGCTCAAAATATGCTTTAAATCCATAATAAATGGGAAGTCATCACCCATACAAACTAGTTTGGAAGACAACAATAATAAATCTAAATTAACCCGACCATTAGAATAATGAACTGAACTAAAATATAAAATAGTATACTGTAATGTGCCTTAGCTTGTGAAATTCCATCATCCCCCCCCCCCCAAAAAAAAATATTAATTCTTTAAAAATAGTAAATTTAGAGAAAAACGATCTGAATAGGCCAATATCAACTGGAAAAGAAGCATTGTTGGAAGAATTATGTCTATCATGGGATTTCATCACAAGCATGCTTAATCTATCCATCCTTTAATTTTATGCTTTAGCAAAAACTTTTTTATTATTTATACTACATTACCTCCAGAATGTGTAAATGAAAGTATGTTTTAATTCCTTAAATAAAAACTAAAATTTTATCCTTTTTAGTCTATGATGATTACATAGTCAACTCCCTTTTCTTGAAATGGTTTGATCAATTGGATGTCAGTGACAATCAATATTTGTATAATATATGAACTGATGAAACCGCACATAATATTTGTATAATTAAAGAGCCCAAATGTTTTAGGCTAGTATATTATTTACCTTTCACCTGTCTCCTAATAAGTTTAATTGTATGGTACACACACACACATGGTAGAATACATTCTTTACCTGTTCAACTTATTTTTCAAATTCATTAATTTAAAATTAAAAATTATTCTAGTCATTTCACTGTAACTGTATTTTATGACAGAGTTGTTACAGTATATTGTTACAACTCTGTCATTTAATTAAAATTTAAATTATATGTGATATTTTCTTAACGAAATTACAGCATAAGAATTAAACATTGCAATAAGGAAAAAAAACTTATTTAAATATGTATAAAAACTCAATTATAAATTATAATATAGAGTTAAATAAAAAGTTCATATGTAACTGAAAAAACGCTACTTTAAAATTCATTTGTTTTTAAAGAAGTACTATTCTACACGTTGTAAAATTAAATAAAGCTTTCCAAATTAAAAGTTTTTCACATAATTTTTGGATAATTATTTACTTTGAAATTGAAAGACAAAAGATAAATAGCCAAAAACGTAACAAGTGGACTCATGACATATGACGTATAACATTTTTTTTTCACCTCTGTTTGAGCAAAGTATGCATTATATAATTTCTTAACTCAATTGTACTACTGTCTGTACATGAAAATTTTCCCGGAAAGATAAATCGTTGAAAACGTAGTTTACTGCCTGGCATAACACATGATTAATTGGCTGGCAATGGACAAAAAGTCCATATAGAAATTTGCTAGGAGGCATAACAATTTATGATTAGAAGAAATTTTCTAGCTGTCTTTCTAATATTTATGCATGGGTTAATATGCATAACTTCGAAACTCAAGTTTTTGGTATTAATAAAAAACGTAGTTTTTTTTTTATAATATAGGAGTATATTATATACAAGTTATGTAACTTGTTTTATTTTTCTTCTTATAAATCGACTCATTCTTTTCACAAGCAGTTGATGCTACCCATTTATATCTAGATGCAAACTTCTTTACAAGTATGACACTGCTATATCGTTTTTTCTTTTAATTGTTTTTAATCATTTTCTCTAATCCTATAACTTTAAAATGAGTTTTTCCCCTTTTTCATTAGTATTATTATTTATATTAGTAATAGTAATGGAGGCTTATATTTATAACCAGAAATTTACTATCCCAAAATATCAAAACATCAAAACATTAATTGATGGTACTTGGTAGTCATTGATTCTTTTCCTTTGTTAGATCATTTTTTTTTCTGTAGAGTAAAACTAAAAGGAAAATCCCATAAAAAAACTCTCAAAATATATAAAAGACATTAAGGTGAATTAAATTTCTAATTAAAAGGACATATATGTGATATGGACTGATCTTTCCTTTTATAAATTTAAAGGAAATTACAAAATATACCCTTCAATAAGTTTAAGAAATTTACCAACTTTCTATAATAGTCTACTAAGTTCATCTAAGCACTTGCAAACACATTTTATATAATAGATTTACCAACTTTGTATTTGGGTTTTCCAACTCTATATGGGTTAAACAATTTTCTATTTCCTTTTATCAACTTCACTTGGACACTTATTAACTCTCTTTCTACTTAACTTTACCAACTTCGCATTTGCGTTTACCAACTCTCTTTATGGGTTTACCAATTTTTTATTTGCATTTACCAACTTCAAACGAACACTTATCAACTCTCTATATATTGAAGGATCCGCCACGGATAACCTTATATTTATAGTTTTATGACTTTATCAATTAAAAAGCCCAACATCATATATATAAGCGAATTCTATTGGTCAAACACCCCCGGGGCCATAAGTAAAAGAGTACATCCTTCCCTCTTTAATTTTCTTTTGTCCATTTCGTCAATTGTTTCTTTTCTATTTTAAAAATTTTTTTAATTTCATATTACATAACTATTCAATAATTCCAAAATATAAACTTTATTTTTAAAATAAGTTTTCAATAACCATCGCATTTCAAGGTCGTTTATGATTTCCCGATTTCTTTATTTTATTTTTTCCAGGATTCTTTTACTTTAAAAATTGTACAAAGACTTAAGAAATGGGAAAGTTAAATTAGTTGTACATATTCTTATATGAGCTGTATAAAAGTCATTATTTCCATAAATTTTTTACGGCCACATTTTGTAGCCAAAGGCATAGATAAATTAAACTTGATAAACTTAATGTGTCAAATTTATTAACCCCAAATCCTTCGAAAAGGACAAACTCCTTTTAGTATATTCAATTAACATTTTAACATCCACAAATACTAAGTTTTTGGAATTGGTAATATAGGTGTAGTTTTGTTTTTTTGGGTGATATGTAGTTTATGTTATCGCGTGTGCACATATGCATATTATTTTAAAAACACATCACTTGCTCTATTTTCCTTTTTAACAAGTTTTTTTTTTTTTTTTTTTTTGTGTTTTCAGGTTTTATACCCAAGGATATGGACAATCTCGTTAACCTAGAATCCTTAGATTTGGGATCAAACCATTTGAGTGGATATATTCCCTCCAATATATTCAACATTTCAACATTGACATTGTTGAGCCTTAGCGATAATTCCCTCTTTGGCCATCTCCCATCATATTTAGGAATCGGCTTTCCCAAAATGAAGGTGTTACGGCTGGCTGGAAATGAACTAGCTGGACAAATTCCAAATAGCATAGCAAATGCTTCTAAGCTCATTCAATTAATGTTGTCATTGAATAAATTTAGCGGAGCTATACCATATGAAATTGGAAATTTAACAAACTTGATCGACTTGGCTTTGGGTGGGAATGATTTGATCGGGCTGATTCCAGAGACAGTTAGCAAATTACACAACCTTCAAGGTTTAAGTCTCAGCAACAACAGATTGAAGGGATCCATTATAAATGAACTTTGCCAACTCAAAAGTTTAAGTGAGTTGTATCTTGCCAATAACATATTTTCAGGATTGGTTCCAGATTGTCTCGGGAATACTTCTTTGCGAAAGATAGACTTTAGTTCTAACAAATTGATTTCTCATATACCTTCTTCTTTGTGGAGTCTCAGAGATATTTTGTTTCTAGATATATCCTCCAATGCACTGAGTGGAATAATTTCACCAGAGGTATCAAACCTGAGGGCAATTACACTTTTGAACTTGTCAAGAAATCAAATTTCAGGAAGCATCCCTACAACCATGGGTGACCTACAAACTTTGGTGACCCTATCTTTGGCTTACAACAAATTAAAAGGGCCTATTCCTAAATCACTTGGTGGCATGATAAGCATGGAGTCCATGGATCTTTCACATAATTATCTGTCCGGAATGATTCCAAAGTCGTTAGAGTCATTACTCCATCTTAAATACATTAATCTTTCCTACAATCTGTTGCATGGAGAAATTCCAAATGGAGGCCCTTTTCAAAATTTTACTACTGAATCTTTTATGATGAATAAAGATCTTTGTGGGAAATCCCAACTACAAGTCCAACCTTGTAGTAAAGGAAACAAGCGCATGTCAAAGAAAGTGATGCTGATTATAAAGTGTTCATTACCTATCATGGTTGTCATTTTGGTTGCTTCAATTATTGTCTTTCTGAAGTGTAAGAGCGTTGATAATAATCATTCAACTAAGAGGGATTTAATGAATTTGGATACACTAAAAAGGATATCCTATTATGAGCTTCTAAAAGGAACAAATGGATTTGGCGAGAGTAACCTTCTTGGTTCTGGAAGTTTTGGATCAGTATACAAAGCAATTCTTCCAAATGAAGAGATAGTTGCTGTCAAAGTATTTAACTTAGACATGGAAGAAGCATCCAGAAGTTTTGATATCGAATGTGTTGCCATGTGCAATTTACGCCATCGTAATATCATTAAGATAATTAGTAGTTGCTCAAATTATCATTTCAAATCTCTAATAATGGAATTCATGGATAATGGAAGTCTTGATAGATGGTTGTACTCTCATAACTATTATTTAGATGTTTTGCAAAGGATGAACATAATGATTGATGTAGCAACAGCTTTGGAGTATCTTCATCATGGTTCTTCTATACTCTTTGTTCATTGTGATGTGAAACCAAGCAATGTGTTATTAGACAAAGATATGGTGGCTCATCTTAGTGACTTTGGTATTTCAAAATTGTTTGGTGAAAAACAACTAGAAATTTACACCAAAACTTTGGCTACAATCGGCTATATGGCACCAGGTGATGATTGGATAACAATATTTTGGATTTATTTCTATGATCTTCTATTTCTTATGATTTATGAAATGTTATAGTATTTAATTTCTAGCCAATTATTTTGCATACATGTGTATATATTTGAATTGACTATACAAAAGAATAATGGCATTCATACTGACCATTGAACATACGACATGTAGAATATGGATTGGAAGGAGTTGTTTCTGCCAGAGGAGATGTGTATAGCTATGGCATTTTGCTAATAGAAATGTTTACAAGGAAGAAGCCAACAGATGAGATGTTTGTTCAAGGATTAAGTTTGAAAGAGTGGGTAAGCAAATCGACACCACATTCAATAATCAATATTATAGATGTCAATCTGTTAAAGAGAGAAAATCAAAGTACTGATGATATATTACCTCATATGTCATCAATTTTTGAGCTAGCATTAAATTGTTGCATTGAGTTACCTGAGGCGCGACTTACTATGATTGATGTTGTAGTGTCATTGAAAAAAATCAAAGCTTTGCTTATGAAAAATTCTAGAGGCATTACTAGTTGAATTATTGTTTAATCAAGTTTGAACTATAATTTCTTGAACATTTGTGTTTTTTTTAACTATCGCTCTAAGTAATTTGGAATGATTTTGTGTATGATAATATAATATTATAGAAAGTATTTGAAATTTAAAATTTATGTTGAAGTTTCAATGTAAAAGGCATGTGCGTTGGCTGCTAGCCTTTAAAGGTCTGTTTGGTTTGGGAGAAATAGAGGGGGAGGGAAGGGATTTTACTTCCCTCCCTCTGTTTTTGTAGAGAAAGGTTGTAGGAGGGGAGAGAAGTTTTAAGAAACTCCCCTAAAAAATTCAGGAAATTTGGAGGGGATGGGTAATATTTCAGTTTATACCAACCACTACGCACAACACCCAAAGCCTGCTAACAAATATCAACATCCAATAATATTGTCCCCTAACCGTAGATTTGGTTCAATAGTTGTAGAAGTGCCAAATAGATCTTAGAACAAAATGGCTATTTTTTATCCATCTATATGTAAGATTTTCAAACATTGAAAAAGGACCATCTTTTTCACATTTAGTTTAAAATTTTAGTGTTTTTTTTTTCTATCATTTGTCTCCACATGTTTTCAAGCTTCATCCTTCATAAATAATCTCGAATGAGCAAGAACTATAAGTTTAAATATACTCCATCCTGCCCTAAATTAAAAGACTTATTTACCTAACTTGATTAGATTAAGGATGTTAGTTAAGTTAGTCAAAATCACATGATATTCACAATGCATCCTAACCATATACCTTCATCCCCACCCTCCTTCTCTTGTTTGTTTATTATTGAAGAGTATTAATAAGGATAATTTAACGATTTTTCCCAAATTATCCTTATTAATGACAATCAGACATAGGTTTTATATTTAGGACCAAATACATCTCCCTAAATAGGTCTTATAATTATGATCAAAGGGAGTAGCTTAGTGCCAAAATTAGTGGAGTTTCGCATGTCTTTCATTAGCTAATTAACGTTTTTACTACGTCAAGTTCCTTATTATAACAGCCCAAAATTTGAATTGCCTTAGTTCTTTTTATAAGAGCTCACTATAGGTTGTCTAACATTTAATGCATATTTACCATTTTGTTCCTAATTAATTCTATTTTCCATCTTCATATTTTTTCAATGATACATTCTCTTTCATACTTCCTCTCATTATTAATATATTTCTCTCTCTTACCTGCCCCTTCATTAAATCGTGTAATTTATTTATTGAAATGTTATAGTAAGGACTTGAAGGAATATTAGTTTAAGTTCTCCTTGAGAGAAATACTTTTTGTCAATTTTACCTCTATCACTTGCCGAATAATAACAGAAATAAACAACTTTGAAAATAAAACAAAACAATATTTTTTAATTAATAAGCACAACATCTACAGAAAGCTTTACAGAATTAGACATGTTTCCCATTATATTATAGGAGTATAAGAAATAAATCATACTATTTATTTGCTAAGAGGTTAAACAATACTTTTCTTGTTGAGAGATAATTATTTGCTAGTGTTTGGGAATAATTATTAATTTAAAAAATTAGACATGAAGTGTTGATAGGAATGCAAGTAGACTTTTTTAAATTAAAAGACAGATTTATTAGAACAAGTTAAACAATACATATAAAAGGCCTTCTTTTAAAGCCTAACATATTAGTAGGGGACCCAAAGCAAGTGTAACAATTAATTCATAAATACACTTTTAATACATTTTAAGTCACAATCGACCGATTTCAAAACCAATTTAGAACTAACTATGTTAGGAAAAGGAATTGACTAATAAAATACTAACATAGTTAGAAAATTTTTTCCATAAATTTCTATTAATATAAATTTCTCAAGCTAACCATGATAGGTAAAAGAGGTTTCCAAATAAAGAACACTTTATCATGGTTAGAAAAATATTTAACATGATTAAAAGAAATATCCATGTTAGAAAAAGAATTTTACCTATGAGAAATTGCACGGCTAACATGGATAATTAAAATCGACCTAATTATGAAAGCTACTCCTCAACAGAAATTATAAATCCAAACAGTTTAATAAACAATCAAATAACATAAGTCTACCAATACTATTTCTGGTCCCCAAAAATTAGAACACCAACATAATTAAACTAAGATACCATGAAAAAGTCTGTAACTCAAATTAAAAGACAACAATCTTGAAAATAAAGCGGAAGCACAACTACATGCATGAACATAAAATGTAGCAATAAATTCTGTCCTACTGGCCCAGAAACTCACTATCTTAGTGACGTTGCTAGGACCTGCAAAAGTGAGATAAACGGGGGGTAGACCCATGTAACCACTAACTACTCGCCTACGTGCGGTGTGTGCTAACAAGGAGTTCAGTGGAGTATTACTAGATATACATTAAATTGAAAAGTATGGCAAGTACTAGATATATGCATAATAATTCCCAACATCTCATCCCAAAATTTCATCAATTCAATATGCAAAAGTTTCTCAAATATCACTCACATCAATAATTCCAAAATCATCAATCACAATCTTTCACACAAATACCGATATCATATAGTCCAGTAGGGACTCACAACCATCGCCTGAGACTGGGGGCGTTCTCCCCATTTTCGTCTTTCTATTTTATTTAGTCCTTGTGGGCCAACAAAGAACCTCATATTTTACTTAATATTTCGGTGTTACACACACACAAAACATCAATCTTTCACGATAATATGCAACACCAACCAAAATAAGAGGCACAAGGCCTTTTCCAAAAATCCTCAAAATACGATCATGCCATAAATCTTTAATGTACCATATAGTTTCCAAACATGACAAATTCACACATATTTATGGTAGTTCAAAGTACATACTCCACCAAACAAGTTATATATCCAAAAAAATCTTTCAAAGTTTATATCCATCAATAACCACAGCCAATCATCAAAGCCATTCATTTGAAATACTTACTAACCCACACACACACGCAAATGGGTAGAAGTAGTTACCTAGTAACATGCACCAATCTCACAACAGCGTAGATCCCCCCCCCCCGGTGCTATTTTAGCATGACTCAACTCTACATATCAAGATACATGCAATTACTATCTACCAAAAGAAAGCACAAGTTACAAATTAAATTCCTAACTACCAATTCTCGCTCTCATTAATTCATTTTCTAATTTCAACCTTTCCTTCTTCGCCCACCATGATTCACCATTAATCGCCATTACCATTCAAGCCTAACTACAATTTTCCCAAGATCAACCACTTATTCCCAAACTTCCTCACTCAGTAATCATTCTCAAATCCATACCTCCAGCCTTCACAGATTGATTCAACCAAGTTCAAGCCTATAAGATAATACCAACTTACCCAAATCAACACCTACACCATATCTAACCAATTTGACCTTACCGATACTATCGTTCTACCTGAATAAGTCCCTATCGGTACACCTCAATTGTTCATCCTTATAGAATTCCCATATTAATTTCAAGCATACGCTCTCTTTGAATACAAGAAAACGCCCGTACAGGTCAAATCTATCCCGATTAATTCCTTCAACACCTTTAATCTACCTAACTAACCCAAACGATAAACCATAATCCATTGCCCAAGCAGTAATTTTCAAAATCTTTCATCAATTCTAAGTTTTTTTATTAAGAAAATTATTTTGAATTCTCAAATCGCCCAATAAACAAATCTAAACCCATAAAATCAACCTACTAATTTATCTCAACAAATCTATGGTCATTTATTATCAAAACTCAACTCCTACATCAATCTTAAGCCCCAATATTTTGCTCTAATCACCCTAATATCACTGTTATTGGAAAGCTAAAATTACAAGTAAAAACTTTTATGAAGGAAGTTAAGTCAAAAGAAGTGATTTTGGTTACCTAAATTATTCGTAAAACTCATCTAAATCAGATCAATGGCCATGATGCTGTGCAACGAAGAAGACGAAATAATATGCTTCAGCGCCGCAAACGATAAGACTAAGGGGATTGGGGTATATGTTATATTTATACCCAACATACGGGCCCCATTATTATTTTATTATTTGATTTATTATTATCATTATTATTGTCTTTCCTATTTGTTGATTTATTATATATATATATACACACACGTATTTTTTTAAATTAGATTCTAACATTAATTTAGTACTCTCCTAGAACTTAATAAATAATTAGCTATGGACCGTATACAAATATTTTTGTTTTACAATATTCAAATGATTTTAAAAAAATATCTTGACTATCATCTTTTTTTTTTAAAATAAAAAAGACTTCCAATACTTTTGTTTAATCACATCTACCTCACTCTTTTTTTAGTATTTAAGAAAATTTTCTCGAAATTCTAAAAGTCAAAATTTATTCTCTAGCTACTTTCTTAAATTGAAGGAGAAACTAAATTCCTAAAATTCCTCAAAACCACTCAAATTCCTCAAATATTTTATAATTCACCAATTTCCCTTAATTAAATCTTAACTATTTTCAGTCTACTGATTTAGTGAAACTAATCCTGATCGATAAATCTTAAATCATGTAGAAATTTCTCCTTCCTCACAAATCTTTCCAACCAATCTCCATAAAATCCTCAAATTCAAATTAAATCTCAAATCCAACTTAAATCCTAAAATTCAAATTGGAACTCAAATTCAAACTACATCCTCCAATTCAAATTAAATAATTAATTATCTTTCTAAAAATAAGAAAAATACTTTGCCCTAGAAATCCTCAACAACCCTCAATTTCCCATAAGATAGCTATAATTTCCCAAATTCATCATTAAAATCCTAAATGAAAATAATTAAACCTTAATTAATTTTTTAGGATGTTACAGCAAGCAAAAGGAAAACTGAAAATAAAAGAAAGTACAATATATAATATAAACCAAATAGGTCAAATTGCAAGCCCAAATCAACAACAGCTTTCAAATCTTGAGCCATAGCCCAAGGACAACACTTGAACTCTGGCATCCACCTCCATGTAAAGACGCGGATGTACCTAGAAACGTAAATGTAGAAGCCATTGTTAGGGTTAAGGACTCCATTGTTACCATTTGGAGGTGGTTGGGCATTGGGAGTGTCATTATTGTGGTAATAATTGAGCCATGTAGGGTATGTCAAGAGGAATATCAAATTCTAAGGGTGATTCCGAATCTGAATGGGCAGAAATTCTAGACTCCCTAGAAAAATACCCTTCCACAACTTGACTAGATGTTGCACCTAAATTGGTTCTTTGATGTTGGGTGAGGGACCTTTCAATTTCAAGGTCAATTGCTATAAGCTGAGATCTCCTACGCCCTCTCCTAGTCATGCACAATGAGGCTAAAACAAGTAGAAGGAACAAAACACAAATCAAAGCTAAGTCACACAAGGAATAAACAGCAAGTGGGCTAAAAGTAGCAACTTTGACTTGCAAATGCTAAGAACCAAGTAAGAATGAATGTAATGTGGTGCATGCAAGTGAATGTATATGTATGAAGTGTGTGTGTGTGTGTGTGTATGAGTATGGTAGACCACCTCAATGTTGTCATCATCCTCTTCTTCTTGAACTCCCAACTTCTTACCACTTTTTAAGCTTATGGCATTGAGTTCTTTGGGGTTGATCAAAGTATTAGAGGGAATTACCTCACTTGTCCTTATTGATCATTGAGGCTAACCCTGAGTTGTCACAAATTATTCAAGATTGGTGGCTTTGACTTCCCATTGCACCATCTTGTTCTCAAGAGATGCAAACCTTACTTCAGTACGAGCACTTGTTGAGTTTAAATCTTCATGCATCATTTGAATGCTCTTAAGGATTTGAACACCCATGTCAATCCCCTATTTGACCTTGTATCGCTATATCCTTGGGATTGTTGTCATCACTCCTCTACTAGAAAGTGGGATGAGATCTCCAACCATCATTTTAAGTGTTGCTATGTGGATCCCATTTTTGAGGAGGTATTCCTTGAAATATAGCATTCACCTCAGTAGCTCACTAGGACATAAGCTTGTAATGTGCATTAATGAACTACACATCCCACAACTTGGAGCAATTAAAACTTAGGAGGTAGACGAAGAACATTGTATAACACTCAAATTCCTCAGCTCAAAAGTGATGAAGGCAAGTTGGGAATTGATTTGAGAGCTCATAAAGTCAACCTTGTCTTCTATGGAGTCAATCCTCTTTGATTGTTGAGGTGTGGTGCTCACATCATAGACTCCTTTGACACTCCTTTTGTTGTATTGTTTAGTGTTTCTGGCCCTTATCTTGATCAAATTCCATGCATCATTGGTGGGCAAATGTTCTAAGGAACTACCAGCAGAGGCATCCATTATACCTTGCTCATTAAGTAAAAGCCCCTTTGGAAGTATTGGATTAATTGCTTATTAATGATTTGATGGTGGGGAAACTTTGCCAAGAGCTCTTGAAACTATCACCAATACTCATAAAAACCCTCTGATGGGTCTTGCTTAACCAAATGTAACACCTTGAGCAATACATCATCAAAATTCACTCTGATCGGCTTCATACTAGCACATGAGAGGTAGATCACATGCAAGTGTGCATAAGGATCCTCCTCCTCTGAACCTTAAAAACGAGGAAGGGTAGCAATTAGAGGTCTTTTAATTTGAAAATAATTAGCTTAATTAGGATATGCAATATGAAAAGGATCATATATGGCTCCACTAGATGTGAACTCTCTAATAATTCTCCTTATAGGAACTCCACTCTCTCATATCCTTTCACCCTCACCATTGTTAGGGTTAGGGTCTCCATTGTTATTGCTTCGGGGTGGTTGAGCATTAGGAATGTTATTATTAGGGGGTGGTAGTGAGCCATGTAGGGTATGTCAAGGGGAATATCAAATTCTAAGGGTGAGTTTGAATCTGAATTGGTAGAAATGCTAGACTCCCTAAAGAAATACCCTTCCAAAACTTGACTAGATTGTGCACCTAAATTGGTTCTTCTAAGTTGGATGAGGGATCTTTTAATTTCAAGGTCAATTGCAATAAGATGAGTTCTCCTGTGCCCTCTCCTAGTCATGCACAATGAGGCTCAAACAAGTAGAAGGAATAAAGCACAAATCAAGGCTGAGTCACACAAGGATCAGACAACAAGTGGACTAAAAGCAGCAACTTTGACTTCAAAATGCAAAGAACCAAGTAAGAATGAATGGAATGTGGTGTATTCAAGTGAATGTATATGTATGAAGTGTGTATGTATGAGTACAATGTGTGTATGGGGTGAAACTACACCAAAACTAGTAGAAACAATTGCTATCAGACAGCTTTCGTTGTGGGTTCTCTGTGGCGAATGCACAACGAATGTGACAGAATATTTTTGTCAAAAATCATTGTAAAATTGGTTCTAAGCTCAATTTAGCTACTCTAATGGTTGAAACAAGTTTAAATATGTTGGGAGGGCTTGAGGAAAGCTTCAAATTGGTCTAGAATCAAAATTGACCTCTCAAAGTGCCAAAAGGGCTAAAAAGCTTTTCAAAATGGACTTTGAACACCAAATTTGTGCAATTACTTCGAAAATAGTTTCAAAAGGCCTCACAAGTACAAATAAATGCAAATGACTTAGTTGAGTGGATTTGTTTGAAGAATGGAGTGGAATACAAAATTTGGGTATTTGATGTACAAGCTCAAACACATCAATTCAACAACCAATACCACCAAGCAGCAACTAGTTCACACAATTAGGAAGTAATGGTGCAAGAAAAACCAGCAATACACCACTATCAATGAGGCAAACCACAACAAGAACAAGCATACACAATTTTGTTTTTGGACTTTTGAGTTTTTCAAATGCAATGTAACCTTTTTTTATGTCATGAAATGCAATGCAACTTAAAACTAAGCTACAAGCTAAAAATGAAAAATATGACCTAAATGCAACCTAATGGCTCACTTTAACCCAAATCAATCTTATAGATTGACATTCAATTCACCAGGGAGTCAAATTAATGACTCCTCAACAACAGCACCATTTGATTCGTGTCACCCTTGGGTCAAATGCAAAAATATTTATAAATCAGAATGTGAGGGTGTAGCAATAGTGGCGCAATCTGAGTCATTCTCAATTAGCCAATGTTTAACTAAACTACCTAGTGAACTAAATGTCTAAATGAAAGATGAAATGGGTTAAAACATATTGTATTTGACTTTAAAAGGTGAATGCAATTGAAATAGATATTTTTGGGGGTTTTTGGTTAAAATAGCGGAATGAAAGTGGTTTTTGATAAAAGAGATAAGGGTCATATTTGCCTCGGAAGTTTCCCATAAGGATCATTGGGTGTCAAGAAGTTTTTTTAAATCAATTTTGACCCAGAAGTTTACAAAACGTATCAATTTCACCCCACCGTTATCAAAGGTTAAGAGTTTGACTGTTAATTCAATCAAATGTCCCACGCGGCATGCCAACGTGGCATCCACCTCAATCCTTTTTTCCATGTCATATTTTTAAATTGAAAAAAATAAAAAAAAGACTTCCTTCTGCAATACAGATAAAATCAAAATCTAAAGTCATATATGAGAAAGATAACCCATCTTCCATTTTGTTTGATTTAAACAAACACACACATAAAAAGAAAAGTTAAGCCTTTGTTCACAAAAGAAATCCCTAAAGAATAGATTTCTTAATCGATCTCTTTAGCCTTTTCCCTTTTGTATAAATTATTATTTCACAATCCAAATTAAATTAGAAAATACAAATGAAGTCATGAGTATAAAATTCCCATGATAGTCATATGATAAATGTGCTTTAATACGAATTACTTAATTCAATATCACAAAGGTACGTATAAAAAGAGGTACAATAAGATCAAAAGATTTATCGTAGTTATTTAGAAAACAAGATAGTAGACAAGTGCAGCTTATCCATGATAGAAAAAGATGATTCTAAATCATGTAAAAATGCCTATCATGGATATTCAAATTTTGTAATAACTTGAAAAGACCAACCATGTTAGAAAAGAAAACATCTACTAACATGGTTATTAAAAGCTTTGTTAAATGAAAACGTTTAACCTAACTATGTTAAAAGAAGCATTAACATGGTTAGAAAAGAAATGATCTCAATTACTCAAAAATATACCATGTTAGAAAAGGCTTTTCTAACATCATAATAAGAAATAATCATGATACATAACCCTACTTATCACAAACATATACGACGTAATTCCAATAAAATAACAACCACCACAATGCCCACGCAACCTTAAAAACAAATTCTACCATCCATAATCATCAGCATTTAAGATTTCACCATAGGTGGCCAACATACCATGAAAGTCGGCTTTCCATATCATTAAAATCAATCCAAACATGAGTGAGAAATATAATCCATGACTAGATATTTGGACACAAAATGTAACATAGTCACCCATTCAAAGGGTCATGAGCATGCATCATCAAGGATAAACCAAATAAGGCCTCCGATGGCAATAGTTGCGGAAGGGGACCAATCTCCAAAGATAGAGGTAGATACAGTAATCCAAAGCAATTAAAGAAATGCGAAAGCTACATGCATAAATGCCTAGTCTAAAGTATATGGCAATATACATGATACACAAAAATGACAAGGCAGCAACCTCAACAAGCATAAGCCGGCTTCTTGCCTTCACGTCTCCCCTCAAAGCTAGGACCTGCAGCTACAAGATAACTAAATGAAAAAAAATTCCCAGTAACAATTACTCTTCCTATGTTGTCTATAAATGAAAGCATACAATAATACAACTCAAGACAATTAGCGATAGACAAATATACATATATATAGCATACTTTATATCCCATATAAGTGAATCCATTTATGCATCATACGACCAAGTCCTGCATGGAACCTTAACCAATATCGTATATGAGGTGAAACTAATACGCATAATGATATAGTCAAATTTTGCAAGGATTGAAAATCAAAATGTCACAACAATATACTCCGAAGAGGTAATATCAATCCCATGACTGACTAAAGCCATTGAAACCAGACTTCACCATCATCACCCAAGTGAAACCACACTCATCCAACCGTGAGCCACCAAAACTAGACTCCACAGCCCAATAGAAGCCAACGAAACTAGAATTCACTATCGGTAGGTCCCCACAGGACATAAACCCAAAAGGTAACCCGATGACCGTCAGGCACCTTATCACGTGATGGGGGTGAAATGAAATCCCTTTCTAGCACCAGTACCAACCACAACAACGCAGATGCAATCACAACTGATTAAGCATGCTTTCACATGTTGGTATACAAAGATAACATGTTTTATTTCACAATTTATGACGCATGCTCAGTACAACTATATATATTCATGCCAAAAATACTACTAACAACCAATTTTTCACAACCACCATAATAGTACACACAATTTCCAAGTAATGGAATCATAGAATAACTAGTCAACGTTACTCATATGAGTTGGCATCTTAACCCATGTTTTCAATCTCAACCAGCAGCATGCTTAACATGTATCACATACAATTAAGACGAGGAAGTGGTTACCTTATCAAGTAGCTAACTATTACCACAATAGCTACCCCAGTGCTCTACAAACCTGGATTGGACCTACAATAATTAATTGTATAACCAAGTTGAGTTAATTACTCGATGATTCAAATTGCCATACGATGAACGATCGACACAATTCTTCTCCTAGACCACAGCCACCCACCTAGTAAGACATCCTACCCCTCTAGGCCTAGGCCACCATACCATCCAAATAAGGACCCAAAACTCACCTTATCATTCACATGATTCAACTACACCCATTAGATTACAAAGGGTTTAGAAAACTTCATCAATTTCCCAAATCTTGCTAACTTTGTAAAACCAAAGCTTGCAGCAATTTTCAATTCCAAGAGTAATAAACTTTTAGAACCATTTCCCAAAGTAATTAAACATGTTTAAAACATCAAATTTCTTTAGAAACATTTAATCTCAAACTTACCACAAAATCTCTTAGGTTTTTGAAACTTTATAAACCCAAAAACTTAATTGAAGACAACCATTAACCATTTGACATTCTAGAAATCATTTTCAAACTTCAACACGCATATTAGAAGCCCTAAAAAAATTTATGAGCATTAGGTTTTGAAAACCACTCCCAAACCCTAGGTAATTTGCCACTTTGATTAATCAATTACCAATTTCATGGTAAAGTAAAAGAGTCGTAGAGTTCAAGGTTAATTTCATGTAATTACAAGCTCAAAGAAACAAGCAAGCTCCCAAAATCACTTTGAAAATTTGGGCCCCATAGCAACCCTAGAGGAAAAAGGTTAGATTCAAAAGTTCCCCAAACCAAGATTTAAACACACCATTAATAACATGATTCGTATTATTAGCTTAGAGGAGTTCCCAATGAGGCAAGAAAGCAAGAAGACTTGTTAACAAATCAGAATTTTTGGCCACCAAGAGGGCCTCTAAAATTTTTGACATGAACAAGGAAAATACAAGAAAGAAGAGAAGAAATGGAAAGGAAAAGGTTACCTAGTGATTAGAACTCAAAAACCTCCTTAAATTAGGCTAGGATTGGAACCCTAACAAAGTTCCTCACCTTCTCTTCAGCCACTGCACAAAAAAAATGCCAAAACACTAAAAATTTCAAGTTGAATCATCCTTTTAAGAACCAGATTTTTGCGCATTCACCGTTGGCCTCACCATGGAACAATTTAAATTTTGGGCCCCAAGATTGGGCCCAATTCCTACCCAATATCCAATACTTAGCTCAATTCATCCCTATTTCCACTTAATTGTTTCTTTATGAATTAATTAAAATTCAGGATGTTACAACTAGCCAATAGGAGCTTATGCTATGAGAGTAATAGAGAGAAAGGGAGAGAATATGTGACAAAGATACCAACACCATATCATTGATAGTCACTGCATAAACATGTAAATGGCATTGATACATATATAAATTATCCAATAGACCCTAAGATAAAACTATGTAATAAGAAAAATCTAAAAGGAAGAAAAAAGAGGTCAAAGAAAAATCATTGTAACCCAATCAAAGGCCTTCTTCTAAAATAAGGGCACAAAAATCAGGACAGACCATAACACAAGAATCTCATCCTATCTCATCATATCACTTTCCACGACTCTAGTGTGGGAAAGCTCACGAAACTGTCAAAATCTAAACTAGCAGACACAATCCCATAACCATCCACCAGCCCAATGGAGGGTGAAAACAGAAGAAGTTGGCTCTACCTGAGAACACAACATTCCCAGTCGCAGCTGGCGTGGGCCCCAACACCTGCTAATGGTGATCTAGCAAGAACATTGACATGTCCAGCGTCGACAAGCAAACGGCTCTGACACCAGCCACCTGAATTCGGTCGCCACCGAGCCATTGTGGCTCTAGCTTCATGATCGGTGCCATTTGTTTTAAGATCATTTGCGGCTTCAAATAAAGGAAGATGGAAGGTGAGAGAGGAGTGATCACCAAGGGAGAGAGGTTGACTTGGATGGATTGCTCGTTTTTCTCTTTCTTTTGTTTTTTTGATTTTTTCAATTAAAAAAATATGACATGCAAAAAAGCAAGGTTATTAAACCCGGCCCGGGGTTTGAACTAGCCGAGACAATGGGTTAAAGGTTAGTGGGTCAGATATGAATTAACCTGAGAGCTAGACCGGTAAAGAATAAAAAGTTAAAAATTATTTCAAAATCTCATTATATCATGCAAATATTAAATTATCAAATATCTGTGCAAATTTTTTTTAGATATTAAAAACACATGTTCATGCATTTACTTTTGAAAAAATTGCTGCCTTAAAAGCAAATTTATAAGGCATTGCAAGCAAAAAAAGAAAAGGTTAGAAGGTATAGGTCCAAGCCCATTAACACCCTCCAACCTAACCCTAATAACACTTTATATTCCCTTCCTCACTTTTTCCAGTGGCAGCCACAAAAAACACATCTCAAAATTGCCGTATTTCATGTTTCTTCTTGACTTCCTAGACACAACTGCACATATCTTCTACAGTTTGACGTTGATGAAGCCGAAGCATTTATCTTTCTATGTCACCAAGCCCGACTCTTCTCCTTTCTCTCTTGTTTTCTTCATCTCTCTATTCATCTATTCTCCTATCTTCACTTTTTCTGATTTAGAAATGGTGTTTGTGAGTCTGATCTGAAAGAAAAAGTTCAACTCGGCCATCTTGTCTAACTCGGCGAGTTAACTGAGTCACTAACAAGTTACACCGAGTTGACCGAGTCATGCTCAAGTCACAACAACCCTGAGTTAAAGGCTCAACCAGACCAGATTGGTGACCGGGTTGGCGGGTTCTGAGTTGACCCGGCCGATCTGGTCCGGGTTTAATTACCCTGCAAAAATGGATTGAGGTGAATGCCATGTAGCCATGCCTTGTGGGATATTTGATTGAGTTAACAGTCAAACTTAAAATTTGATAACGATGGGGAAAAATTGATACGTTTTGTAAACTTCTAAGGCAAAATTGATCCATAGGTAAAACTTTCGAGGAAAATATGACCATTATCCCTTCATAAAAATGATGAAAATGCTCTTGAAAATTAATTTTCAATGGCTATCCTAGCTCAATTAAGATATTTGGGAAGTCAAAGGCACTAAATCATTAAAATATCAAACCTCATTAATGTCTAATCAAGGGAACCCCATATAATTAGATATTATTAAGCCCTTTAGCACCTTGTGTTTTCTCCAAGTTTCCTAAAATACCAAACCTCACTAACTGGCATTTCTAACACCTAACCTCCTAAACCCATTCAATTAGGCATTATTAAGTATCTTAGAGTGTAATTAATGGTTAATAATGCATTAAGTTCATTTACAATCCATCTCATCTAAACTACCTACCATAACCATGCATAAATAGAGAGAAATCAATGGAATCATAAAGAACATATATATAACCATCTCTGTTCAAATCGTCATCACAACCCAAAATCACAAAAAACTCAAATCAAAAATAAAGTCCAACTCTTAAATGCATAAATGAAGAACCTAGACCTAGGAATTCATAAATACAAAGATAAGAAACAAACTCCCCATGAAGACCATGAGCTCAAGCCAACTCCAACCATCTCATAAAAACGCAAGGTTTCAGTTTCTGTCACAAGAGTTCACCGTGGCGAACCCCATGACTAACTTGAATTTTATATTCGATGTGGGTTCATCATTGCTAATCCATGGCTAACTTGGGAATTTTTGTAATTTTCAGAAAATTTTGGGTCCTTTTCTATAATTTTCAAAATTTCTCCATAAACTTGTATTTGGACTTTTTTCTTGATTTCAACTTCTTTCCCCAAGTTCTCTCCTTTTTAAGGTTCCTACAACATAAAATATTCTTAAGCTAGAATAATAGCTCCCAATAATCAATTAAATCATGAGTAATCACAAAAAAATCCCAAAATTGCCCTTTTACAAATAAGTGCATGTAATCACTCTAGAACCTAATTCTTTCACAAGATATGCGATAATGCCCAAATAAAATGATAAAAGACCTCCAAAATGATGTGAAATGTACGAAAATCTTTGGATTTGTCTTCTTCCCTTGTTTCCTACCTAATATCTCTCATAAAAATTATTCATATAAGGGATGACACCAACATTTTAGCAATTACTAAAAGTATCTAACATACACCATCAACTCATGTATTATTTTGTAACAAGGATTTATATACATGTGTGTGTCTTTATAAAAACAACCCATGGCTTTTCACATACACAAATATCGCGTCTTTAATTCAAACATAAAAAAAATATTGTTTTAATTAAAAATGATTTACTCATGGATAAATGAATCATGCAACATCCCTTATATCGCCATCCATCCTTATTCCATTTATAGGAGTCATAGGCTAAGGCATGTAGTCCAACTGAAACAAATACATTTAATTAGATTTTTTCAAGCTCACTAATACTTGAGATTTACCTGGCCAAAAATACAGAGCTCAAGCCTGAACTAAAGCTCCCCACCTTAAAAGAGCAAACCTAAGGAGGTGTCAAATGTCTCACAACTTTAATGCAATCCCAGCCAAAGGAAAACATGTAAGAAGGGGCCTTGACATATGCCATCCATTGTACACCGAGTGATGATGTACCACATGGCAAAAGAATTTGTCATACACATTGCTCTTCTAATCCATATCCCACACTACAAAAAAGGGGGTTTTAGTAGCGGTTACATTAGTCGCGGAAGGATAAAACCGCCAGTAATTATGCTTTAGTAGCGGTTATAAGCACAAACCGCAAGTAAATACGACGGTTTGACCACAAAAGTAGTTAGTTGCGGACATTAGTAGCGGTTTGGGATAAAGAACCGCAACAAATTTGGTGCGCTTTGGCGGGATAAGTAGTGGCGTAAATTTAGTCGTGGTTCTGGAAGGAAAAACTGCTAGAAAATGAATGGCCGCTGAATTAGTGGCGGTTTTCATACATTAGTAGTGGTTTCCCCCAAAACCGCCACTAATTCAGCGAAATAAATGCAACTGCATTTATTACTGGTTGATTTAGTCGCGGTTTCAGCTGCGGTTTTTGCTGAAACCGCGACTACTAGTAGCGGTTCTTGGAGAACCGCTACTAATTTGAACAGTTTAAAAAGGCTCGTGCCTTTTCAGAGAAAAGGCACGAGCTTTTTCATAAAGAAAGTGACGTGACGTGACTTCGACTAGAAAGAAAAGGTCAAAATCATGGTGAAAAAGGGCGATCGCAATAAGAGGCCTATGACCGCTGAACAAGAGGAGGCTGAGGAGCGGCTTCGTAAGGAACTGGCTGAGCAGGCCGAGAGGGATCGTATAGAACAAGAGCGCATCCGTATACAGAACCAGCCGATTCCAGAAGATGTAATCAACTCATTCTGGAGTGGGGGAGAAAATTTCGACGAGACTGGAGGAGCGGATTTTGAGGATATGGCACGTTGGTTGGACTCTGAGGAAGATGACGAGGCGGGGCGCCCTAAACGATCCGCCGGAAGGTCCACCGGTTACGAAGTACAAGTTCAGGGTAAGGAAATTCAATTTTTATTGTTTTTATCAGATAATTATAATTTTTTATCGCTCATTAAATTGAAATTGTTCCCTAAATTTTACAGACCCTTCTGGTAGCATAAGTGAGAAGACGTTGACGGTGCAAGATGCGATGAACCTTCCGAGAGGGCACAGAGTTAAAGTTGAGTGGGACGACTTGACCAAATTACTAGTAGGATAAGGGGGGCAACTGTACTCGAGGTTCATCGGGGGTGTAGGCCAGAATTACCAACGATTCCCGATTGACGCTTTGGACTGGAGGAAGATTGACGCGAACTCTAAAAAGTTCGCGTTTGACGAAATTGTTAAGGTTTGTTGAATTAACTTTGAGCTTATTTATTGTTTATTATTTATTATTATTAGAATGTGATTTTAATTAATACTATAAGAAATATTCTTGTTATTATGTATTGTTTATTGTTTATTATTTATTATTTCTTATTTCTTTTCTGTTATTATTTGAATTTGATTTTAATAAATATTATAGGAAATGTATTTATTATTTCTTATTTCTTTTCTGTTATTATTTGAATTTGATTTTAATAAATATTATAGGAAATGTATTTATTATTTCTTATTTGTTTTATGTTATTATTGGAATTTGTTATTATTTATTATTTTCTAATTAAACATAGTTAAATTTAATATTTTACAGAGGAAGTTTGATGTGAGGGACAGCCGCAAGAATTGGACAGAATCAAAGATGGGGGACGGTTGGAAGAACAAGCGGTTGGATCTGTTCAAAGAAAGAGATCGGATGGGAAGTAGGCCACTTCAGGAGTTGGTCGATGATGTCCCTGGTGGCGTCCCTGCGGATGCGTGGGAGAGATATGTGGGTTGGAGGAGGGGAGACATTGGGAAGGTATAATGAATAATATTATTGAATTGATATTGAAATATCATATTGAAGAAATATTTTTGAATTATTAATGATTATTTAATTTTATTTTACGTTAACAGAAGAGGTCGCAACAAGGTCTTGCCACGAAGTCCCATCAGAAGGTTCATCATACGGCTGGGACGAAGCCGTTTTCGGTTGGGTACAAAGAGATGGTATGAAGGAATGAAGCTTCGTCGTTTAATTTAAAAATAATTTATCTTTATATATTAATAACTATTTGTATCTTAATTTTCAGGCGGAAGAAGCTGCGAAGAAAGGGCAGAAGGCTACCTACGGTCGTTTCTACCAAGTAAAGCACAGACACGCCGACGGGAGCCCAACATCCAGGGAGGCTGAGGAGCAAATTGTAAAATTTTTATTTATTTATTTTTATATTATTATATTTTTAATAACAACGACATCAAAATAAAATTGTTAATATATTTGTGTGTGCAGGCTAGGATTGAAGATGCAGAGAGAGAGATCGCCGAGTCGCAGGGGGGCAATGTAGACCCCACTGCCTCGCTAAGGGCTGCCCTAGGGCCTCAAGAGCACCCTGGCCGGGTTCGCGAGATGGGATTCGGAGCCCGACCTACGGTGGTGTACGGCAGGTCAGGCGACCCAAGCAGCGCCCAGGCTACAGCTTCGAGCCAACCATCAACAAGTGGCCCGATTAGGGGAAACGCAGAGTTTGAGGCTCAAATGAGGGAGAGACTCACTCATGAGATTACGAAACGGGTGACTGATCAGGTGTACGACCGACTGGACTCCTGGGTGCACAACGCCAATAGCACGTTGGAATGGATACAGCGGAGGTTCGACCCGGATGGATCTCCTTTGCGAGTACCACTACCTCCACGTCCACCGAAGCAGCCTCGCAACCGTTCTCCGGAGCATCAAGACGACGATCAGCCTCCTGCGGCGTAGCTCTAGGGTCTTTTTTTATTAGAATGTTTTTTATTTCAGGATTTCAGTTGAACATTTTTATATTTAAATGTTTGCTAATTATAGGATTTCAGTTGAACATTTTTATATTTAAATGTTTGTTAATTTGAATATTAGTTGTTTAAACATTTCATATCTTTAATGTTGCATAATTTTGTTAGTCGCTATTATCTGATTTAATTTTTTACTTCACAAATGGCGATAATTTTTTTTAACAGTTAAACAAAAAAGTTTCTCCCTGAATTACTAAATAAACCGTTGTTATTTGTTTATTTTCTTATATAGTATTTGAAAAAAACAAGATATAAATAACATTAAAAATACAAAATAGCACATTTAGTAGCGGTTTCAAAACCGCTACTACCGGAAGAAATATTAAAAAAATTTAAACTTAGTAGCGGTTTCAAACCGCCACTAGGTTACTAAATATAAAAATTATTTAATACTAGTAGCGGTTCTAAAACCGCTACTAAATGCAATCATCAGACAGCTGCCACCTGTTCCTTTTCCAACGGGCTGATTGAGTTAGTTGCGGTTTTAGTAGCGGTTAAAGAACCGCCACTAATGTCTAAATTTCATTTTATAAGCCCTTGATGCTTTCCAATTCATTTTCACATTTCATTGAAACTATTAAGCTCTTTCATTCTTTGATAATATCTTCAGTCATATGATGGATAAATCTTGGATAAATTTGCCACGGACGTCCCCCCGCTATTTGGTTGGTGTTGACCATTTTTTAGATTTTGCTTTCAACCGCCCCGATGTTAACAATTAGATATTGTGTCCTTGTCTGAAATGTAAATTTAAGAAGTGGCATCCCAGAAATGTTGTGCGTGAGCATCTTATACTGAAACAATTCCCATCCAATTACACATTCTGGGGTATTCATAGCGAGAACGATGATGATGGTGGTGAAGTAGTAGCTCGAACATCTCAGGTTGGAATGCAGATCGACGATGACGATGATGACGACAATCATGTGGATCCATTTAACGATGTTGTGCGTGATGCTTTCGGGGTACAAGGTGACGGCATCGGGAGTCAGGAAGGGGTTGAAGGACCACTCCCGGAGTTTTTTCGAAATGAAGCTGTAAAAAAAATTTTCGACCTTATGACGGATTCAGATAAGCCATTGTTTCCAGGTTCTACTAAAAACTGCCTCATTTCGTTTCTATTTTTGTCACATAAACGTTCGTTTTAGAATAAGAATAATGTTTATTCAGGATGCAGTAAATATTCAAAACTATCATTTCTTGTCAAGCTCTATCATATCAAGTGCTTGTGTGGCTTCAGCGATAAGGGGATGTCGATGGTGTTAGAATTATTGGGAGATGCATTCTCTTAGGCAGAAATAGCACCATCATTCTACGAAGCAAAGAAGACTATTAACAAGTTGGGATTGAACTACACTAAAATCCATGCCTGCCCGAATGATTGTATGTTGTACTGGGGAGACAACGCCGAGTTGGACAGATGTAAGCGGTGTAATGCGTCTCGGTACAAACAGGCGAAGAGGGGTCGAATAGCAACCAAGAAGCCTGCAAAGATTCTAAGATATTTCTCCCTGACTCCACGACTTCAGAGGTTGTATGTGTCATCCAAAACGGCGGAGCACATGCGGTGGCATTCATCAGAGCCCAACGTCGATGGGAAGTTGAGACATCCTAGGGATGTTGAGGCTTGGAAAGCGTTTGATGCTCTATTCCCGGAATTTGCCAGTGACACGAGAAATGTCCGCCTCGCTCTCGCGTCAGATGGGTTCAATCCGTTCGGGAATCTTAGTATTACATACAGTATATGGCCTGTGGTATTGATACCGTACAACTTACCCCCTTGGATGTGTATGAAACAGAGCTCATTCATTCTTTCGATGATTATTCCGGGGAAGAAAGCTCCTGGAAACGATATAGATGTCTACCTTCAACCATTGATACAGGAGTTGAAGGAACTTTAGACCAACTGAGTTGAGACGTATGACGCTTACAGTAAGACGCTCTTCACACTTCGTGCGTCGTTGATATGGACAGTGAGCGATTTTCCCGGACTTGGCACATTGTCTGGTTGGAACGTGCATACAGGCAGAGCTTGCCCCAACTGCAACTTTGACCAAGACTCGGTCCGCCTTCCTCACAGTCGCAAGTGGTGCTTCATGGGTCATCGGCGGTTCCTTCCTGGAGGTCATAGGTTCCGGCTGCAGAAGATTAGATTTAACGGATTGCATGAAATGAGGGATCCTCCTACATTTTTGTCTGGCGCAGATATTCTTCAACAGCTTGAAGATGTTCACGTAGAGTTCGGGAAGACAGACGGCGTTCAGCCTGGGGGAAGAAGGAGACGCGGCCAGTCCCAGGGGGAAAACGTGCAGCAATGGCGAAAGAAGAGCATTTTCTTCGAGCTCCCCTACTGGAAATCTAATCTACTTCGCCACTGTCTTGATGTCATGCACATCGAAAAAAATGTGTGACAATATTTTGTACACTTTACTGAACGAGTCTGGAAAGTCCAAGGACCATCTTCAAGCAAGGAAAGATCTGATGGCGATAGGAATACGTGAAGACGCATGGCCGGATGAGAATGACAAGTTTGCCCCAGCCTTATTCACACTGACAAGAGCCAACAAGGAAGTCTTCCTCTCCACACTTAAGGACATTAAGGTCCCTGATGGTTATTCAAGCAACATCTCAAGATGTGTGGACATGCACTCTAAGAAGATTGCCGGGTTGAAAAGCCATGACTGCCACGTTTTGCTCCAGCAATTCCTACCTCTGGCAATTAAAAGCACATTGCCCCCGAAGGTGTCTAATGTTTTGGTTCAACTCAGTTCTTTCTATCGACGGTTGTGTGCAAAAGTTTTGGACAAAGCAGAGCTGGATCAATTGCAGGAAAAAATTGTTCTAACGCTCTGTCATATGGAGATGATATTTCCCCCGTCTTTCTCCACGATCATTGTCCATCTCACTGTACACCTCGTTCAAGACGCAAAGATAGGCGGCCCGGTTCAATACCGCTGGATGTATCCCATAGAGAGGTCCGTTGATTCATTTTTCCAGTGGTTTCATGATTTTGTTTCAGTTACCTGATTGTACTTGTAATTACAGATACTTGGGGAAATTGAAGTCGTATGTGAGGAACAAAGCATCTCCAGAGGGTTCTATAGCAGAGGGTTATTCTGGTGACGAGGTGTTAACATATTGTTCGCGCTATTTTGATGATGACATCGAGACTTCATTCAACCGCCCTCCTCGTGTCGATGACAGCCCAACCAATGACCAGTCACCTTCCAACACATTATTCCCGCCAGTCGAAAAGCCAGTTGGAGGAAGTTAGTATTACAGGATCACTCCCACTAAGAAGTTGCAAGCACACAGACATGTCTTAACAAATTGCCCTCAAGTGGAGCCCTACATTCAGTAAGAATTCTAACACTATATACACGTATCATGTTATTTTTTTTATTTCCAAACCACATAACCCTCTGATATGTTCCATTGGAATTTAGGGATTTCCGCCGCTATGTTAAACGCCAACTACGAAGCCGCACAAGGTCATCTGCCGAGGTGGATAAAAAGGTCCATTGAGAGTTTCCGGATTGGTTTGCACAGAGGATACTCAATGACAACAATCCCCATGCCCCTGATATGATAAATCTAGCAACCGGTCCACTCGACCATGTCAGGAGATATACGGCATACAACATCAACGGTTTCAAGTTCTGCACCATTGCAAGGGATGAAGGTTCTCTCACCCAGAATTCCGGAGTCTTTGGCACATTCGGGACAAGGAGTTATGCCAGCTCACGGGATACAGACATGCGATTTAGAGGCGTATCATACTATGGAAAGCTCGTGGACATCATCGAGCTTAACTATCAAGGTCATTTCACCGTGCCTCTCTTCAACTGCATGTGGGCAGATACCAGAACTTCTCGAGGCATTACATTGGACAGCTTGGGCATCACGTCCGTAAATTTCTCGAGGCTCATTCACACAGGGGAAATGGCAGATGATGAGCCGTATATTCTTGCCTCACAGGCGCAGCAAGTATACTATGTGGAAGATCGGACACACAAAGATTGGCACATGGTGATTCATATGAAGCCGCGTGACCTCTACGACATGGGTGACGAAGATGATCTGGAACTAGGCAGCCAACATTTTGAACCTGAAAACTTCGACAACCTCATTTCTGAAGAAGACGGTCATTTACAAGTAGTTAGGTGAGGATTTTCACTACAAATAATTTAAACAAATTTCAACACCTTTAGCAATAGAAATTTATATATTTGTTTATTTTCTTTTTAGGCAGGAGCAAGAAGAAGATGATTGAAGCAGCCAACCATAATTATTTTTCATTTTATAAAATTTTCATAAAAATGTGTATCAAACGTTCATATATCATTTTTTTAATGTAGGTTGAGCTTTTTTTTTAATTAAAAAAAGCTAGTAGCGGTTCTAGAACCGCCACTAATTCTGCGGACAAATATTAGTGGCGGTTCTATAACCGCCACCCAAACCGCTACTAAATACGTCACAAAGCACTATAAATATCCACTCCCTGCCCTCATTTTTCTTCACACATTCATTCAATTCCTTCTCCCTCTCCATTCAATTTATCCTCAGTCTGACTGCTAATGCCTTTATTTTTTGTTCTGAAAACAATTTATCTTATATTTCTTTTTATTTAGTGTGTTTTATTTTCTATTCTGAATTAATTTATTTGCTAATATATTTTTTTTCAGGTTACAATATCGAATTATTTCCCATTTTTAGTGATAAAAAAGTTTAATTTATTATTCATATTATTCTTACAACAAACATAATTAGTTGTTTATTTTTAACTATTTCTTTTTTTATTGTTTGATATATGGTTTTTTTATACATATGGTTGTTAATATAGTTGAGAAATTTTTTGTATTTTAACAATAAAAACATTTTGAAATAGTCTAACTTATTATCATTGTTTTTTCATTACATTTGATTTGATCATATGACATTGATTTTTGAATATATGGACGTTTTTTTTAACATCCTTAAACTTTAGTAGCGGTTTTGAACCGCCACTAATAAATTGGATCAATTCTTTTTTTTTTAATTTTTTTTCTTTTTAATTAGTAGCGGTTTGAAAACCGCCACTAATAAATGGGCCAATTTTTTTTTTTTTGTTTTTTAATTAGTGGCGGTTCAAACCGCTGTTCAAACCGCCACTAAATTGAGAAATTGAATTTTTCCACCATTATGCTAATTTTTACATTAGGGGCGGTCTTTTTATTTAGTAGCAGTTTTAATAACCGCTACTAATTGTGGCGTCTTTGACTTTGTTACACGCGGTTTCAATAACCGCCAGTAAATGTTTGTCACGGGTGATTTAGTGGCGTAAATAAAAGCCACTAGTAACATGTTAGTGGCGGTTAGAACCGCTACTAATCTGCATTTATAACCGCTACTAATGCACGCTTCTTTTGTAGTGCCACTACAAATGCAAATGCGATGAGAAATACATGTAATCACCATAAATGAAATATCATTTCAATTCAAGATTAAAATATCCAATTACCAAACACAATATTATATTGCATAAGCAATCATACATGAATAAAAGCAAACCACTTCACAAAAATATACATCTTACATATTATATGGTAACAAACATGCTTGGAAGGAATGAACTAATAGTCAAGCTATGTAAACACTTCATTATCAAGAATTTGAAAAATATAGTTATATGCACTAACATTTAGTATTGCATGATTAAATCTTGTGATATTTATCCAAAACATAATCACACACAATATGGAAGAATTTCCAGAGTTATGCTTAGAGATAATCATATTACTCCAAATCTTTCAATGAGATCCTACAAACTTGAAAACACAAAAATTTATCAATGTATTATTTAAAACTGCTCTAATTCATCCTATAGCTACTTTAAAGCTAGCCTAAAGACTCAAAGTTAACTTCTAAGAATCCATTTATAATCGAAATTTAATTCTGAATTCATATTTTAGTATGAGGTTAACTTATGCCTATCAAGATATTTTATATAAAAAAAGTTAAAGATTGGTTGATACTAGATATTTCCTCATATATATTCCAAGATTGAAAAAATGGAAGTTGTAACTCGTAAATTGTAGGCGATCTCAGGTTGCTTAACCGATCTCAGGCCGAAAATGAATCCATAGAACACTAAGAAATCAGTCATATATAGGATCAGATGTATTATTTAATGGAAAAGGTAATATATCTTGTGTGTGTTAATGAGGGAGGGGAAAAAAGAATACAAGTATACAGCATGTAGCTAAATGGGTCTATAATATATGTTAAGAGTGAATAGGGTGAAAGAGAGGAAGATAAAAATAAAGGAAGATGGAGTCAAAACAAGAGAGAGATAATGATGGGAGAACATAAGTGTGTGTGTGTGTGTGTGTGTGTGTGTGTGTGTGTGTGTGTGTGTGTGTGTGCGTGTGTGTGTATTGAAGAAGAAAAAGAAAACGTAACATGCTTATGTAACATTCATTTTCTAAACCAACCAATTAATCACAATTACATCCAAACATCCTCAATTGTTTGCTAATTGTGATAGGAAAAGGTTTTCACTTAATGAAAAACCCTATCATATTTAGAAAAGAACTATTCTAGAATGAATTGGTGTGCCAAAACTATAGATCACTAATAACTATGATAGAAAAGAGTGGTTCTAATTGAAATTTAAAATCTATCATAGTTAGATAAAAATTTACCTTATGCAAAATGGTTCCTCTTTCTATAATTGGCCTAACTATGATAGCAAAAAAAAATCCGTATATAAATATCAAGAACTATCATAGTTAGGAAAAGTTTCCTTCACAAATTCCAATTTCCTATCAATGATAGATAAGAACATTTCTAAATCATTGAAAATATACTATCATGGATTTAAAAGACTTTATTAACTTTGAAAATGTCGACCATGTTAGAAAATGGCAAACGCTAACATAGTTATTAAAAATTCCCATTATAAAATAGTTTAGGTTAACTATGTTAGAAAAATGGCTAACATAGTTATAAAAGAAACATCCTTACACATTTTAAGAATCTACCATGTTAGAAAAAGGCATAACCTAACATGGTAATTAACCAAACACCATACAAATTCACATCTTGCCTTTCACTTTTGAAACCATTGAGCATACATCAACCAAACAATCTTAATCACCATACACCTAATAAATCATTCATTCAATCAAACTCAATATGCTTGTACCAATAAAATACAAAGCTTCCCATAATTCGAACACACATTCTCATCGAGCCCATTTACCAACTCGACCAACTACTCATAGGTAACTTCTTTATTATATGTGAATTAATATGTTGTTACTTGTGATTGTTGTAGATACATTGTGAATTGTTGGATTGAATACGATAGTTGATTTGATTGTGGTATTATTTAAGAAATATCATTTTTTATAATATAAAATACTTAACCAAATCAATTCACTAATTACTACTTACATGAAGAAAGTAATTTGAAATATTACCACACTTGACAAGAATAAACTTGATTTTAAAAGCATAACTATGGTAGAAAAGAATTCAATTACAATTTGAAAACCTTAACATGGTTAAAAGAAAGCAACTACACCTTGAAATATTAACTATGACAAAAAAGATATAAATGATACTTACGACACTATCACAGTTAGAAAGTGAAAAGCCTTCATCCAAATGATAACCACGTTAAAAAAAGATATAATTATTATAAAAGCACTATCAAGGAATAAGAGACTACCAACATGTCTAACAACAAAGAGGACATTAACCTTGAAAAAATAATTGTATGCCTATGTAAAGAGACAACACTTGACGAGCTTGAGCCAGAAAGGTCAAGTCTAAGAGCCCACTTATCCTAAAATCATATCATATTTTCTCAAAAGCTTGTCTCTCAATTTTGAATGGGTTTGAATGGGCCAACCCATTATGGGATGATCCAGTTTTATGGACTCTATTCATACAATGTTCATGAATTTTCATATTTAAAGTCCAATGTATCAACAAATTAAGAGTATAAAGGTATCAACTTTGCCCCTTTTTATGAAAAACTTTTGTGTCGTTAGGTTAGAAGGTTATTATTTTAATACGTTGAACAAAATATTTTTTGAAAAAGTACCTTGAACTAAATATTAAATCCTCCTATGTAGAGCTAGGAAAATAGGCTAGACTTTCACCAATTCGGGCCTAAATGGGCCGATTGAATCCACCTATGTACAACTTGGAAAATAGGTCAGCCCCTCATGGGTTTTGGAGATTCCGAAAATTCCCAAATTTTCAAAGCCTTACCAGTTTTCTCTAAGCCCGATATGAAACATATTTAATAAAAATTATTTTTATTTTTATATTTTTTAAGAAATTAAGTTAGAACAGTAAAATCTGTAACTGGCAGGAATGCACAAGAGGGGGGTGAATTGTGCTTTCTAAAACTTAGATGGATAAAACAGAATTTATACTAGTTCAGCCCAAACTCTTGGCCTACATCCAGTTCTCCAACTTTCAGTTGGGTTCCACTAACTTTCAAGATTCAAACAGGCTCTTGAGTGCCTTTACAAATGATCTTTCAGTAAGAACTCCTTCTCACAGATCACTCCCCCTTACAACTTGTAAGAATACAACCCTTTCCTCTAGGATCCCACTATCCCAAGGAAATCGCTTAACAGATAAGTAATTTAGAATTACAAAAGCTTGCTCACACACTTGAGCTGATAGTATTACAGGCTGAAGAACATATGAGAGAACTCAGATAGTATTGATTGCAGTAGGAAATTGTAGTTGGATATCACTTAATGCTCTCTACCAACCAATTTCTACTTTAACGCTTTTATAGTCCTTAGGTAATTTACTGCCCGTTGAGTAAAGTCTGAGCCTTCTGTGCAGCAGTTGTGCATTCAAGAGAGAGAGATGAAATTCTGGAGATTGATGATGATTCTGAGATGCAATTAATGCTCCGGAGTGCCATTATACATTTCCTCTTTCTTTTTCCTGAGCGCATTGTACCGGATTGTGTGTTGCTGAGGGTAACGGCTATTTGGTTTGAGTTTTCTGTGTCTAACGTTAACTGCCTAAAATAGCAACAAGTACATTTTGCAATATAAAGATAGTTATACATGAGAAAAGAAACAAATTTGAAAGTCTTCAGTTTTCAATCGATTACAAATGGTGTCAATCGATTGATGTCTCTGGCTGTCAATCGATTGCCTTCAGATTGCTTCAGATTTTCACCTGCATCACTAGATTGAAGTGTTAGCTATCGAATAGAAACTGAGGCTGTCAATCGATTACATGATTTCTCAATCGATTGTCTCTTGACAATCGATTGATCAAGCTCCAATCGATTGCATATTTCATTGTTTTAAAGTAAACTCCAATCGATTGCCAACAGATTACTTATCAATTGCTATCTGAATCGATCGTCATTCCAATCAATCGATTGATTGAATTCTGATTATTTAGTGTAATTTTGTGCATCAATCGATTGCTTGGTTTTTCCATCGATTGACAGGCTGCACTCGATATGCAATCGATATGCCATCGATTGCGGGATACATTCTCCTATCGATTGATTAACTTAGATTTTAAGAACTAGTTTTTCGAAGTATTTTTCTAAGTTAAGATCTCATGACCCTATTGCCTAAGTCATGTTTAGTTATCATCAAAATGTAGAGTTCCAACATTCTCCCCTTTTTTGATGATTACAAAACATACTTAGCTTTAAAAAGAATTTGAAAAATTGAACTGATCATGAGGTGAAGAATTATCAGTAAAACACTCAGAGTTAATTCAAAAGGCAATTATAAATCAGAAACATATTCAGAGTATTATTATCCAGATAAGGTTAGTACATAGACAAGTTTAACAAAAATAATTCAAGATAATGACAGAGATATAACATGAGTATGCAGAATGCTCAAGGAAGAGGGATTTTGGATTTAATCTGAGTCATCTAAATCTCAGTCCTTGTTCTTCCAACGAGGGATTAGGTCATAGTCTCCTTCCTCACTGCTAATCCTCCCTAAATCAGTTGAAGGATCTTCATAATGAATCACAACTTCTTGTTTAGCCTTCTTCTTAGCAGGAGCTTTCCTTTTCTTTAGAGAAGCTTTCTTCTTAGGAGGAGATGGAAGTTTTTGTGCTAATTGAGCTATAACCCTTTCCTCATAACTCAATTGCTTCTGCTTCTTCTTAGGAGGAGGCTTGACTGATTTCCCTTTTTCTTTTGGTGCAGCTTTCCTCTTAGGAGCAGGATTTGGCTTTGGCTCCTCAATTACTATCCCCTTTGAAGCCCTTGTACTCCTTTTGAATGGAGCCTTGATAGGAGGTTTAGACGCAGTCATCTTAATCCTCTTCTTCTTGGCTTCAAACTGAACTTCATGTCCTTCTTCTTCCTTATCAGACTTGAGAAAATCTGAAGTAGTCTGAATGGCATCCTTCATAACCGGCTTGCCCTTGAATGAGATCTTTCTCCTGACACCCCAATTAGGTATCACAGCTTGAGGCATGTCAGTCTTTTCACTTTTCTCTGCCTCTGCCTTTGCCTCAGCATCCTTGGCTTCCCTTTCTTGTTGGCTTTTGATTAGCCTCTCACTCAGCTCTTCCACTTGTTGGTGGAGTTCATCTGCCTGTTGGTGAAGATGAGGGATTATGTCAACTGATACTGGCTTAGGCTCCTGATACAGTACCATAGCCAAGCCTAAATCTTCCTCTTCTTCAGTTCCTTCTCTTTCCAGAACCAGGCTAGCATTGGAGGGAGGTACATTGGTAGGACCAGGTTCCTCATGAGTCAGGTCCTCAATCTCGATCTATTCTTCCATGATGTCTTTAGCCAACTTGTGAATTTTTGGCAAAATTTGGTTCAGAGTGGACTCAGATTGCTCAGCCTCAGTTTGAATTTTCTCATCCTCAGTTTGAATTGTCAGAGCCTCTGATCGTTCTACTTCTACTTCTTTCTCCCCCATTTTGTCATCATCAAATAAGGTCCGTTGGGCCATGGGAGAGGGTTCTGAGGTAGGAGTGGAGAGAGGAGAGAAGGTTGTATTGGTAGAGGAAGGAGGGGATGGTAGATTTGGAGAGGCAATGGGAGGGGTTTTTGGTTGATCTGGGAGTATGAAGGATGATGGAAGGAAGGGAGGAGAGTGGCTGAGAAGAAGGTGGAGAGGGTTCTGTGGTGGGTGGAAGTGAGGGAGGTGAAGATTTATGTGGAGGGGATTTTGAGGGAGAGGAAGATTTAGTGGGAAGAGGTGGAGTGGTTTGTTGGATAGGGGAAGTGACAGGTTTGGAAGGAGGAAGGGGTGGTGAGGTGGTCTGGTGAGTATGGGATGGAGTAAAATGAATCGGTGAATGATGAGGGGAAATCTCTAGTGAAGAAGTTGCACCAGGCTGGGTAGATTGTCCAGCACCATCTGAGGCCATAAACTGAGTGCATGCTGCTTCTCTTTCACTTGGATGGATATACCCAAGCATTTTCTCAATGTTGCTCACTCTTGCCTCCAGATGAGCAACCATGTCTACCACAATCTGATAATCCTCGTATACAAATTTGCCACAGCTGTCAACTGAGGGAATCAGGGATGAGTTCAAGCCTGTAACTAGTATTTTCAATAACCTATCCTCTACTCCTTGAATCTGAAGGGAGACTTCCTCTATCAGGTTGGTATTGCTCTGCTTAACTAGTTGAGGAATCATGCCTTACAGATTTACAGTTACCTTGGTAGCAATTTGGTTGATCACTTCATCTGATATCATAGCCCTCATTGCCGACCCAAACATGGAAGGGGCCTGAGATGGGGCTGAGGAATGGGCTTCATCTTGTTCTTCCTTGGAGGCTTCTGCGTGAACAGAATTTCCCTTGGATGGCTTGGCAGAGGCTGAGGGATGGATGAAGTGCCAAGTGGAGCAGATCTATCTTGAGCAGCACTAAGAATTTCAAGCTTCATCTTCTTCAGGTTAGTGCTGGTGAAGAGAGGGACCTCATGCACATCATTTTCCTCTAGCTACCAGATACCGTTCTTTTGAAGAATGAATGAGATCAGTTGAGGAAATGGTAGAGGAGTCTTGTCACTTGAGGAGCTTCTGAATGTCATGAATTCCTCTGTCAGGATCTGCCCAAGGTTGAGTGGCTCTCCCTTGATCAAGGTAGGCAGGATAGGGTTGTCAATTTTATTTAGCTGACTCAGATTCCCTGCCTTGTTGACCATACACAGTGAATAAGCATAGTGAATCAGCCGGTTGTAGATGGTCATGTCTACTGGCTTCACACTATGAGGATCCTTGGCCTCACCAGAAGGCTGATGTATCTTTAATAGCTCAGGATCTAAATACTTTTCTTTCTTCTGCCACTGATTGCACGGAGGATTGGAGATACCAACCATTCATTGAGAGTCCTCCACTTGAAGGAGAAGGTCTTGCCTCTGACAGTGGAGGTTACTTCAATATCCACAATCTTATTGGTGGTGGTGTGAGTGCTGTTGACTTCCACAGCTGAGTAAAAACTCCTCACCACCTGTTGGCTATAAGGAAGTTGAATCTTCAGGAAATCCTTGTACTCCTTAAGCCAGTGAGACAAATCCACTCCCAACTGGCAGAGGTGATCAATATCAAAGCAGCATGTCCTCGGATTGATGCCACTGTGTCTGTATGCATCACTGACTGGTAAGTCCCCTTTTGTCACAAAATACACTGGGGGAACCACTGATTCTTCAAGGATTTTTGCCTTTGACTTTTCCTTGTTCTTCCCAGCTTTAAGAGGAGAAGCCTTGGATTGAACCTCTCCTGTATCAGATGGTTTCTGGGAGGTATTCACTGAGTCTGGAAATGTAACCTACTTCTTGGAGAGAAACTTGCCCAGGGAGGAAGATCTGGCCAATTCTGCCATATTCTGGTCTAATCTCTGAACAGTTGGATCATCAAAGGGTGAAGGAAACTTGTCTTTTTGGACTTTTGGAATGAACGAAGAGGGCTTCTGGGTTTTCTTTTTCTTGCTTACAGAGGATGATTTGGGTGATTTCAAGTCAGGTAGAATCAGCTTGGGAGGCATTTTGGCTATGCAGAAAGAAAGTATGCAGTTTCGAACTCGTATCAGGGGATTAGGGCAAAAATTTGAGAGATTTGAGTGAGAGAGCGAAATCTTTGCCTAAGGTTGTGTTTTCTGGTTTGAAGAGGTGTGAAAGATGATGAATAGTAAATGCAAAATAATGCAACGGTCAAAAGTTTACATTTATATGAGTTTTTGGAAGGAAAAAATGTTACCGTTGTAATTTTACCGTTGGGGTTGCAATCGATTGAGGATGACTGCAATCGATTGTGAGAATTGTTCTTCTATCGATGGCAAGGCTTTGCAATCGATATGATGACCTAGCAATCAATTGACCCATGTTGCAATCGATTGGGCCTGTCCACTCGATTAGGTTGTTGTCAATCGATTGGGCCTTTTCACCTTTCACTTGTAGCTTTTTATCTCACAATTGTTAATCGATATGCAATTGAAGTCCCATCGATTGAGAGACATAATTTATAATCGATGGCAAGAAGTTGCAATCGATTGCATTGCCATTTTCTGCTACAGCACCTACAAAGAGAATTTTTAAGACCCTCTGATGCCTAAGTCAGTATCTTATCATCAAAAATCCAACTGAAAATAGATAAAATCACAAGATTTAAGGAAATGATACGTCTCTTACAGTTCATTGGGATTCACCATTCCCAATTCTCTTATGATAAACATGAATTGTTCTGTTGCTAGAGGTTTGGTGAAGATATCTACTAGTTGCAAGTGTGTGGGAATGAACTCCACTTTGACATCCTTCTTCTGCACATGGTCTCTGATAAAGTGGTGTCTGACATCAATGTGCTTTGTTCTAGTGTGATGCACTGGATTCTTGGCCAAGCTAATTGTGCTTGTGCTATCACAAAGGATTGGAACTTCTGGAAATTCCATCCCCAAATCCTTGAATTGATGCTTGAGCCACAGAACTTGAGCACAACAACTTGCAACAGCGAAGTATTCAGCTTCTATAAATGAAAGGGAAACATATGTCTGTTTCTTGCTTGCCCAAGAGACTAAGGATCCTCCAAGAAACTCACACTGACCACTGGTGTTTTTTCTGTCAGTCTTGTAGCCAGCATGGTCTGAGTATGAATAGGCCATGAGATACTCCTGGGCTCCCTTTGGATACCACAATCCCAATTCCTGAGTTCCAACCAGATACCTCAAAATCTTTTAACATATTTGTGATGGGATTCCTTAGGATTGGCCTGATATCTGGCGCATATTCCCACACTAAACTGAATATCTGGTCTGCTGGCAGTTAAGTACAAGAGGGAACCAATCAGACCTCTGTATGTGAACTGATTAAAATCCTTCCCTTCTACATCATCATCTAGCAAAGCTGTGGAACTCATGGGAGTCTCTTCTTCCTTGGATAGATCCATACCAAACTTCTTCAAGATCTCCTTTACATACTTAGTTTGTGAGATAAATATTCCATCCTTTCTCTTCTTGATTTGAAGACCTAGGAAGAAGTTCAGTTCTCCCATCATAGACATCTCGAATTCTCCCTGCATAGTCTTAGAAAATTCTTCATAGAGAGTTTCATCAGTGGCACCAAAAATAATATCATTTACATAGATTTGAACTATAAGCATGCTTTTATTTTTATGTAGTATGAATAAAGTGGTGCCAACCTTTCCTCTTGTAAATCCTTTATCTAACAGGAAGTTGTTTAATCTTTCATACCATGCTCTAGGAGCCTGTTTGAGTCCATATAAGGCCTTTTTAAGTTTGAAAACATGGTCAGGCTTAGAAGAGTCTTCAAAGCTAGATGGCTGTTCAACATATACTTCCTCCATAATATAACCATTAAGAAAGGCACTTTTTACATCCATTTGATAAAGTTTGAAATTTTTGAGGGATGCAAAAGCTAATAAGAGCCTTATTGCTTCCAACCTTACTACTGGAGCAAAAGTCTCTTTATAATCTATGCCTTCTTCTTGGTTATACCCTTTGGCAACAAGTCTTGCCTTGTTTCTGACTACAGCACCAGATTCATCAAGTTTGTTTTTAAAAACCCACTTGGTTCTAATGATGGGATAGTTTGAAGGTCTTGGAACCAAGTCCCAAACTTGATTTCTTTCAAATTGATTGAGCTCTTCTTGCATAGCAACTATCTAGTCACAATCTGTTAGTGCTTCTTCAATGCAAGAAGGTTCAATTTCAGAAATAAAAGCAGTGAATTGCATTTCATTTTGAATCTGGTTTCTGGTTTTGACACCTCCACTAACATCGCCAATTATTTGCTCTGGAGGATGATCCCTATGATGTCTTCAGGATGAGGGGCCTTCTGGCTCATCATGAGAATCATTCTCTTGGCCTTCTTCATCTGGTGATGAGATTTGATGTGTGGATACTTTAGATTTATTTAAAAATTATGGTTCTTCTTTTACCAGCGATTTTTGTTCAGAGTCAGTTTCATCAAATACTACATGTACTGACTCTTCAATAGTAGAGGTTCTTTTATTGAATACTCTATAAGCTTTACTTCTGTTAGAATAGCCAATAAAAATTCCACAATCAGCTATAGGGTCAAATTTACCTAGGTTTACATTTCCATTGTTGTGGATGAAGCATTTTGAGCCAAAGACCTTGAGGTGACTTACATTTGGCTTTCTTCCTTTGTAAAGCTCATATGGAGTTTTATCCATTCCTTTTCGTATGTAGGCTCTGTTGGATATGTAGCAGGCTGTGCTCATTGCATCTGCCCTGAAAACTTCAGATATTCCCCTTTCATTAAGCATGGTTCTGGCCATTTCAGTGAGCACTCTGTTCTTCCTTTCAACTACTCCGTTTTGTTAAGGAGTTCTAGGAGTTGAGAAGTTATGACTTATTCCATTCTCTCCACATAGCTCCAAGAAGTCTTGATTTTCAAATTCTCCTCCATGATCTGTTCTGATTGAACTTATCTTCTGTCCTTTTTCATTCTGCACTTTCTTAGAAAACAAGTAGAGAGCATCAAAAGTATCATGATTGGAAGAAAGAAACATAGTCCAAGTGAACCTAGAATAGTCATCCACAATTAAAAGAGTGTATAGGCTTCCTCCAAGACTTTTCACTCTTGCTGGACCAAATAAATCCATGTGGATTTGTTCTAGAGGCCTAGTAGTGGAGACTTCCTTCTTAGGTTTAAAGGAAGACTTTGTTTGTTTCCCCTTTTGGCATGCTTCACATATTAAGTCAGTTTTTATTTTTTATATTGGGAACACCAATGACCAGATCCTTTTTGACTAACTTATCCAATTGGGTCATGTTCACATGGGCTAATCTCTTATGCCATAGCCAGTGTAACACCTGGATTTCTCTACTATATTATATCAATTTTTAATTGAATTATAACCACTTTTTAATGTCAAAAGCCCAAAAATACGTAAAAATTTAAAACTTTTCTTTTAAAACGTTAGACCAACCCTCTGCTGGTTGAAATGGGCTTTTCAGACAAATTGAAATAACTTAAAACTCTTTATAAAATAAAGTGGTTAATAAAACAATTAAAAGTACACTAACTCTCTTAAGGGAGTCTATTCATAATTCATAATACTTAGGAAATTTAAATCTCTTAATAAATTTATACAATTATAATTTCTATACCTTCTACTATTAATTTAATAATTTAATTTTACACCGTATGCAATTAACCTTACTTTTTATAACATAATCATAAATTCTTCATCTAATCTTCCTCCAGCTTTCCTGCCTTTTCTCAATCATCTTACCATTTACCAGCTTATCTGAAACAGCAATTTAACGCAGTTCATTTCATTCATTACCATGCATAATAATTAACAAAATATGTATAATTAAAAATATGTCTGTATGGGTAGGGATGTTGCCCCTCTGTGGGCCCCCGCACTCATCCCATATAAGTAAACATTAACCTTGTTGCTAGTGCACTTAAGGCACTACTGTGAGGTTTAACCTCCTGAATATAACCTTTCGGTCATAACTGAACTGTACTAGGGGTAGCTAGCCCTCTAGTCATCGAGTACTCGGATCCCATGAATAATTCTGACAAGGTTAAAGCTACTATAAATTTATAAAACATTCTATGCAATTATCTTACATGATAAATGATATTGAATGAAACTGCTACCTGAACTCCAAGCTTAGTCCTTATCTGCTCCTTTCCTTTCCACTGATCTTCTCAATTTAGGTTACTATCAAGACCTATTGACATTTGATATAAATGATAAATTAATACCTAAACTTCTATATAATTATTCAGCGCCTCTCACGATCCTAATATAATTAACACTACCCCATTTCTTTGCTTTAGTGAAAAATTACAATTTACTATAATTGTCTTACCCCTTCTAAAATTAAAAGGTCAATTATAATTATTTTATTTTATTTAATAATTTTGATTCTTATTATCATCTTTTCCAGGATTAAATATAAAGAAAAGTCCTGATGACTTAATCATAGTTAACCTATTAAACATTATCACCTTCTACTATATATGTTAATTCTTTATTCTTGTGCTGTATAACTTTAATCTTATTAAAATCACGACTTACAATTGATTCACTGTTGTCACTGAAAATGTTATTTAAAAGAACAGAATTAGAACAGAGGTTTCAACTAATTAAATCCAGTCCAAGTACCAACCATAATTAAATTTAATTTCTAATTCTATCCTTACTTCCTATTATTAAAAATACAAGGCAATCAGACATAGAACCAGGCACAGAAATGAATTCAAACTTTTATAAATTCATAGTTTCCACCCACACTATAATATCCTTTAGATATACTAAACTTCAATTAGAATCTAAACTGAAATTAACCATGTGAAAACTAAAGTATATAAACCCTCTTTTCACCATCAAACAACAATCAAACAGGTCCATAAAATTAGCTCACTATTAAAATTTCTTTCAACCATAACCCATACACTACAACTTTATATAACCTTAAACTCATAATAAAACCTAAGGCCATTATCCATTAAAAAGTGAAATCTTAATTCCAAATAACCTTGTTGCTTATTTCTCTGCCTTTACATAACCTGAACAATTTCTACCATAAAGATTTACAACTTCACTAAGATAGACAATCCTACCAAGTAAATCATATTTCTTATATTGAAACTTGATTTCTTTAAACATATGTTCTTCAACTCATAATCTTAAAGTAATCAGTGCCTTTAACTAAGCACTAATCATACACCATCAAATATCACTCCATTTCTTCATTATCCTCAACTCCCTTTCACTATCAATTCCTCTATGCCATTAAATCTTAATTAACCCCTCAATAATTTCCTAGTCCCAATCAAAACACATCTCATACAAGCATAAAGGAACATTCCACTCTCCCTTTTAAACCTTAATGAATTATACAATTCCATAACACCCAACAAAGCAGAACAGTTATAACCAGGATTATTCTAAGGCATTCCCTATATTCCGAACATCATATAACTATATTAATCCTACCTTTCCTTTTCTTCCTTAAGACCCCGAATACACAGACAGAGGAAAGGCTCAGAAACTTTCCAATCATCATCATGGTATTCAATCTCACAGCATGAAACTCTAATTCAATCCTAAATCAATTAAACTTCATTCACAGAAAATTCCTATTATTCAACTATCACTTAACATAATTACTCTCCCTTCCCCATCAATAAAATTCAACTCTTGTTATATAATTTCTTAACAACTACACAGACCAGAAAAATCAAATATATAGGCACACTTTTAAATTGCCCAAAACAGAGCATAAACTCACAAAGAACAAAACAAGCACCGGAATTTCAGGAGCTCTAAAACTCAACATGCATCAAGAATTGTAAGCTCCATTATTTATCCATAGCAGTCCAGTCAAAACAGATTCATTATGGTGACAAACAAAATCCTCCCCACTAGATTCGGCCGAGCAGAACAGGGGAGTAAAAATAAAAATAAAAACTTCACCTCCCATTTACAATCAGTCCTACTAAATCAGCATCCATTCCATCATCACTCGCCCAACAGAACAAAAAGGAAAAGAAAATAAAACAAATGAAATCACTTCCCTTGACACTAAATAGCGTCGGCCAGCACAGGGGAAGGAAAGAAAAATAACACCAAACCATAACCAATCAACATCAACTTCATCACCTTTACCATATACAGAACTACCATCACAGAAGAACAAAAATTCGGGCAACACGAAATCAGACAGAGGAGGAGAAAACAAGCAAGCCAGAGAACACTCAAAAATTCAATACAAACCTCATTTCTTACTCAATCTTGTTCTTTCTCATTTACCTAAAATTCCCATTCAGTTGGCACCCCCAGAACCCGCCAGATTCGAAGAAAACAGAGGAGGAAGAAGAAAATTTCAAAAATTCCCAAACATCAGAAATCCAACATACATAATCGCATATTCACTTAAACCTACATCTAATCACGTTTAATTAAGTTTTCGTTCATTAAACACCCAGAAATCAACGAAATTTTCGACGGTGAACAGTGCACGGAGGAAGAAAAATTGGGAAATCTTGATTAATGCTTTTCTACTGATCAAATTCGTTCTTGGGGTTTGCTAATCGAACCACAAGCTTCGAATTTATGGATTTAGAAGCTTAAAAACCCTCAGAAACTCAAACCCTAAATCGGACCTCACTCAAATCCTCTCAAAATCGAACCAGAAAGAGAAAGGAAGATGAAGGAAGGAGATATACCCATAGCTACCACAAGCTTCCTATCCGTTTCCCTTGCTTTCTGCCGCCGATCATGGCTGATTTCGGCCGTCGTCCGCCGCTGGTCGCCCTTCGCAGACGCAGAGAACGAGGGAGCACGGGAGAGAGAGTATTGAGAGTGAGAGACAGAGAGGATGAGGGAGTATTATATAAAGGATTAGGGGAAAATTAGAGTTCTGACCCCTAAAACTTTCTTCTTTTCGCTTTAATCCCTAAAACCAACTTTTTATTATTTTCAGTTTAGTCCCTTCTTGAAAATAATTTTCTAAAATAAATTCTTATATCATATTAGAGATTTTTCTTAGTCATAAATTTCTTTAAGCCTTAAAATAAATTCTCCTAAAGTTCCCAAATCAAAATTTATCTTCTAATTATTTTTCTTTATTTTCTAAAGAAAATAATCCTTAAAATTATTAAAAATGTCTAAAACATCATAATTTCATTTTTAATGCTTTTTAATATTTTAATAATATTTCCTAAATCTTAATTAATTCCCTATTTTCTATTTTCTAAAATTTGGGGTGTTACAGCCAGTAGTTATCAGAATTACTTATGAGACATTTTTCAGAAAGTTGTTGTCTTAGATCAACAGTGTATAAATTTCCATTTCTATTAGCCTTTAATCGAAATTTAAGATTGGATTTGTCTATGGTTAGGTCTTCCTTATTTACTATAAGACATTCATTTGAATAAAAAATTACCCAGTTACCTCTGTCAGTGCTCTGACTGACACTTAGCAAATTGTGGCAAAGACCTTCCACAAGATAGATATCTTTTACTGCACCAATTTCTCCTACTCCAGTGATTTTTCCTGACTGGTTTCCACCAAAGCTGACTTTAGCCCCATTCTTCATGATCAGATTATCAAATTTTTCTTTGTCCCCAGTCATGTGCCTTGAGCATCCACTATCTATATACAACTTGTTATTATTGGATGCTTTAAGACGTCTGCACAAACTAAGTAGATTTAGGTACCCAAATTTTCTTGGGTCCTTTGGGATTAGTTTGTTGCCTTTGATCCAGATGGACTTTTGGCTTATGTGTTCCTTTGGGGACCCACTTATAGTGTCCAAACACACCATATTTCTTGGGATAACACGTTGAATCAGTGTGTCCCTTTCTATTGCAGAAATTACAGAAGCTAAATGGTGATGAATAATTTGAAGCTTTTCTGAAAAACTTTAAGTAAGGTTTCTCTTTACGTGCTGACTTGCTCCTTTTCAAGGACTTAGGTGTAGAATCATAGCCTATGCCAGTTTTATCTCTAAAAGCCTTTTGATTCATGAGCATAATATCAAGTGCCTCAGTGCTCTTAGTGAATTTCTTTAAAATACCAGTGATCCTTTCATTTTCTTTCGAAAGATTTTCACAGCCCTTACATTCAAAATTTTTATCCTTTTGAGAAGTAATCTTTGAAGTTTGTATGCAATCTGATTCCTCAAATCTCTTTTCAAGTTCCCTATTTTTCTTTCTTAGTCCAGTTATTTCTTTTGCTAATTTCACAAACTCTAAGTGTAGTTCATTATAGGCATTTTGGAGTTCATGAAAAGATGAGTCAGAATGATATATCTCAGTGTCAGACTCCTCTTGCGCTTCCAGGCACAGGTTGGCTGTTTCCTCAGCATCACTAGCTTCCTCATCTGAGCTATCTCCCCATATGGAAGAGACATACGCATTCTTCTTTCCCTGGAATCTCTCCTTCTTTTTCTCCTTCTCCTTAAATCTCTAAAGACTTGGACACTCTGATTTGAAGTGCCCAGGCTTCTTACATTCATAGCACACAGGAGGATTTTTCTGAGGATCCCTTCTAGAGTTGCTACCTTTCTGAAATCTTCTTCCATTCCTAAAGAACTTCTTGAATTTTCTGACCATAAAATCCATTTCATCATCATCTAGTTCTTCTTCATCTTCCTCATCCTCATCTTCTTTTATGGGAGCTGAGAGCGCTAGATTTTTCTTCTTCTTGTCTCCATATAGCTCTCTTTGGGTTCTAATTGTGGTTTCATATTCGGCCAGGCTCCGAAATAGAGCAGTGATAGATCCCATAGACTCTCCTCTCATTTCTTGAATTGCAGTAGCTTTCATTTGCCAATCTGGAGTGAGAATCTTAAGGATTTTGGAGACCTACTCAGCTTCAGTGATTTTCTTCCCAAGAACAGTAAGATTATTTATCAGATGTGTGAATCTGATTTCTAGTTCTTTGATAGGCTCTCCTTCTTCCATCTTGAAAAGATGAAATTCTGAGATTAGTAGCTCAGATCTTCTTGCTTTAACTCCTGAGGTTCCTTCATGAGCAACTTCTAACGCATCCCACATTTCTTTAGCAGTTTCTAGGTGGCGTACTCTGAAGTACTCCTTCTGGCTGAGTGCACTTTGAATCACCAGAATTGCTTTGCTGTTCAGTTCCATATTGTCTTGATCATCATTGGTGAATTCTGAAGGCAGCTTGGGAATCTGGGTTCCATTTTCAATTTTCATTGGCACAATGTCTCCCTCTTCTATGATCTTCCTGAGCATGTATCCATTTTCCTTGATGAATGTTCTCATTTTCATCTTCCAGAAGGTGTAGTGTTCTCCATTGAAACCTGGAGGTCTATTGATTGAGCTTCCTTCTGGGAGAAGATTATCATATCCTGCCATGATGGATCTTTACTTTTCTTGATCGTTGGATTAGTAAGTTTGGAGAAGACCTGGCTCTGATACTAAATGTAACTGGCAGGAATGCACAAGAGGGGGGTGAATTGTGCTTTCTAAAACTTAGATAAAACAGAATTTATACTGGTTCAACCCAAACTCTTGGCCTACATCCAGTTCTCCAACTTTCAGTTAGGTTCCACTAACTTTCAAGATTCAAACAGGCTCTTGAGTGCCTTTACAAATGATCTTTCAGTAAGAACTCCTTCTCACAGATCACTCCCCCTTACAACTTGTAAGAATACAACCCTTTCCTCTAGGATCCCACTATCCCAAGGAAATCGCTTAACAGATAAGTAATTCAGAATTACAAAAGCTTGCTCACACACTTGAGCTGATAGTATTACAGGCTGAAGAACATATGAGAGAACTCAGATAGTATTGATTGCAGTAGGAAATTGTAGTTGGATATCACTTAATGCTCTCTACCAACCAATTTCTACTTTAACGCTTTTGTAGTCCTTAGGTAATTTTCTGCCCGTTGAGTAAAGTCTGAGCCTTCTGTGCAGCAGTTGTGCATTCAAGAGAGAGAGATGAAATTCTGGAGATTGATGATGATTTTGAGATGCAATTAATGCTCCAGAGTGCCAATATACATTTCCTCTTTCTTTTTCCTGAGCGCATTGTACCAGATTGTGTGTTGCTGAGTGTAACGGCTATTTGGTTTGAGTTTTCTGTGTCTAACGTTAACTGCCCAAAATAGCAACAAGTAAATTTTGCAATATAAAGATAGTTATACATGAGAAAAGAAACAAATTTGAAAGTCTTCAGTTTTCAATCGATTGCAAATGGTGTCAATCGATTGATGTCTCTTGCTGTCAATCGATTGCCTTCAGATTGCTTCTGATTTTCACCTCCATCACTCAATTAAAGTGTTAGCTATCGAATAGAAACTGAGGCTGTCAATCGATTACATGTTTTCTCAATCGATTGTCTCTTGACAATCGATTGATCAAGCTCCAATCGATTGCATATTTCATTGTTTTAAAGTAAACTCCAATCGATTGCCAACAGATTGCTTATCAATTGCTATCTGAATCAATCGTCATTCTAATCAATCGATTGATTGAATTCTGATTATTTAGTGTAATTTTGCGCATCAATCGATTGCTTGGTTTTTCCATCGATTGACAGGCTGCACTCGATTTGCAATGGATATGCCATCGATTGCGGGATACATTCTCCAATCGATTGATTAATTATTCAATCAATTGCTTAACTTAGATTTTAAGAACTAGTTTTTCGAAGTTTTTTTTAAGTTAAGATCTCATGACCCTATTGCCTAAGTCATGTTTGGTTATCATCAAAATGTAGAGTTCCAACAAAATCTTAATTTAAAACATAGATATTATCAAATAATTAATTTTTTATTTTTTCAATAAATAAAATAGATGGTTGTTTTCCTTTAACAAAAATGCTTCATGAGTTATAGACTCTACCTTATTATTATTCAATATATGTGTGTATTGATAATTTCTGTTATCATTTCATGTAAATATGATATAAATTTACAAGAAGTTAACAAAATAAAGGATATTTGTACTAATATATGCTCTTCAAAAGTGCATGTTAAAACTTTCAAAATATATAAAAATCACTAGAAAATTAGTCAAAAAATAGCACAACCACATATAAAATGAATTGGTGGGTTTAAAAGAGCCAACCTGTGACCCTGCAAGGTCGGCTTGTTTAAACTCGCGACTGTGTAAGGATGGCACTTACCACTTATAGACCTGACTCTTTTTGGAGGCTACAAATCATAAGCTTGACCCTCTACTTTAATGGGATCAAACGAGTCAGCCTGACGGGCTCGTCCCTTTTCCTTTTTATACTTCTTGTTAGAACTGGCTATCACACCCAAGAGAGAGGTGAATTGGGTATTAAAATAACACTTAGAATATTTTTTTTACAAAATCACAGTGAAAACAATAAGTAATGTTTAAAATATTTTTCAGTTTTCACTAAGAATAGTTTGAACCATGAAACGAACAATGAGATATGCAAATTAAATATTCTAGAAAATTTGAGAGCTAAGGGAAGAGCGAAAGTGCAAATAGAGATTTATCTTGGTTTACTCTAATTGTTTGACCTACATCCAATCCCTAAGCTCTATTTGAGATTTTCAATCCACTACCTTCTTGCTTAAATCGGGCACAAGAGAAACCTTTACAATTTCACAAGTTTAGTTGGGCACTTGTGAAGCCTTTTCTCCCTCAAGTTTAATCTAGGTATTTGAGAACATCTCCCCCTAACAACAGGTAAGATTCAATTTGTTTCTCACTTAGGATCCCCCAATCTTGAGTATCACTCACTAAGATAGAAAGATTGTACTGAAAGCTTATATCTCTCTAAGAAGTGGATTTCGTTAATAACTATTACAAGTAGATACATGATGAAATAATAATTCTATAGCTTCAAAATTTCATCATTGTGTGCACTGGCTCTTCACTTTTTAACTAATAATTGCCTCATCATCATCTCTTCATATCACTTCCCTCTTCACATTCTTCAATTCATCTTTAAGAGATATGTAGACTTGAATGTATCCGTTAGAATAAATTTAGCTGTTTGTAGTTATAACTATTTGAGAGAGTGTTTGACTTTGACATCTCTAATGTATCTAACTCATCAATACATGTAGCTTGAGTTTTTTAGAGCCTTCGATTGTGAATAAGATATTCTTAGGAAGAATTCTTCTAAAGTTTGGCTCATTTCTGGCTCTCTTTGGATGCAGGGGACAACTTGTAGTAGGTAGGAAACATTTTTGCTTTTCTTACATTAGAATGCTACTTTATTGTCTATTTGGCTGAATCGATCATATTTCCTAAAATAATTCAAATGAATACTACCAAAGCTCATAGATAAGTGTTAGAGACTAGTATATAAAATTTCACCTTAAAATTCAAAGGTTTGGTTTAATTGCTCGATCGCTAGTTCATTGTTCGATCAAAAATCTGTAGTGGTCATCGAGAGCACTCTATCCAATGCTCTAAGCATTCTTCAATATTCAATCAAATTTCAATGCTCCAAAGGTTTGATCATGTAATGCTCGATTGAATCATATCGATTGAAAGATAATTGTGAATATACTCGATCAGTACATCATTGCTCGATATTCCTCAGTGCTCGATCATAAATATGTCCATCAATGAGTAACATGATATTGATCATTGTCATTACTGTAGTCATAGGAGCTATCATTATTAATGGCACTTGTGCTTACTTTTCAGGAAATGGATAGCAAAACATTCAGGTATGGTTCCATTTATTAATCTCATTTTTATCAACGATTTTGAATCCAGTTTATCTTATGGATACAGTTTTGCTCATTAGTTCATGTTTTTTGCATTGTTATAAATCAGCAAGAATATGGAGGACCATGCTATTAAAAAGGGGTGGAGCATCTATTGAGAAAAAAAGTGATGACAACATCAATGGAGAATTTTCACAAGTTAAATTCCCCCAAGAGTTATTTGTGTATGATTTTAAGAAAGTTGCAATTGCGACGAACGACTTTCACTTGTCTAATAAACTTGGACAAGGCGGTTTTGGTCCTGTATATAAGGTACAATTTATTCACGTTAAATATCAAATTCAATTGTGTATACATATAACTAATGATTCATTTATGACATTTTCTTCAAGGGAACATTACCAAATGGTCAGGTCATAGCAAATAAGAGACTATCCAGAGCATCTGGACAGGGACAAGAAGAATTTATGAATGAGATGGTTGTCATTTCAAAGCTTCAACACCGTTATCTTGTAAGACTTCTAGGTTGTTGTGTTAAAGGAGAAGAAAAGATCTTGATCTATGAATACATGCCAAATAAAAGTTTGGATGCATTTATTTTTGGTAAGCTCTTATAATCCCTTCTTTCTAGCATTAAGCATTATTAAGTTTTGCAGCTTCTTTACGTTATTTTCAAGCTAATATATAACTCTTCATTTTGTTGTTGTAGATCCTTCAAATCGTAAAGTACTTGATTGGCTAAAGCGATTTAACATAATTGAAGGAATAGCTCGGGGAGTACTTTATCTTCATAGAGACTCTAGACTAAGAATTATACATAGAGACCTAAAGGCAAGTAATGTGTTGCTAGATAAGAACCTTATTCCTAAAATATCAGATTTTAGTATGGCAAGAATTTTTAAAGAGAGTGAAGATCAAGCTAATACATAAAGAGTAGTTGGAACCTAGTAAGTTTTCCTTCTCAATTCAACATTAGCATATTGAGAGGTTGGTGTTCTAATAACTAAGCTAATTGTTTAGCTCAATTATGTAGTGGTTATATATCTCCAGAATATGCAATGGAAGGATGCTTTTCTGAGAAATCAGATGTGTTTAGCTTTGGAGTCTTGCTACTAGAGATCATTAGTGGAAGGAAAAACTCTAGCTTTTATCACAATGAGCATTCTTTGAGCCTTTTAGGACTTGTAAGTATCTACTATCCATTGACTTTAAAAATTACCTAATTACATTAATTTTTCATTTCCAACTCAATTCTTAGCTAATTATGATTATTTGTTATAAGCTATAGGCTTGGAAATTGTGGAATGAAAAGAACCTTACATCGTTAATTGATCATGAAATATCCAATCCAAGCGTAGAGAAGGATATATTGAGGTGCATACACAGTGGGCTTCTATGTGTGCAAGACCTTGCAAGTGAGAGGCCAAATATGAGCATTGTAATTCCTATGTTGAATAGTGACATTGTTAGTCTACTTCCTCCAAGGCAGCCTGCGTTTATCCAGTGGCAAAGTAAATTGAATAATGTGCCTATAGTAGAAAATGAAGCAATATTTTCCAACAATGGACTTAGTATTAGTGAGGTACGTGGCAGATAGATATAGCCTCATCACACATCTGTCATTGAAATATACAACAGAGTTTCAAAGATTCCAACAAGGAAACATTGGTTTATCCTGATTTTCTTGCAAGGAAGGCCCATTATTATATGAATAAGGATCTAGCTACTCTCCAGGAACATCCTGCATGCTGCAAGGGCCTACTTTTGATAAATATTGGTTAACTTGGCTACTTTTGTTGTTTTTAGTAGTTTTTCTTTCTTCTTCGATTGTAACTCTTCAAGATTTGTTCTTGCATTTGTATTAAAAAAGATTGTTTATGATTGTATGAAGTAACGTAGTTTCACTTCATATAAATATTTTTTTATCTCTCATGAGTATCGTCAAAAACTCGAAGAAAGTCATTTGGAAATCATGCTATGGTTTGTCTATCACTACTGTAACATTGGAGTAAAAGATCTTGCATATGCATACAAAGAAATGGAAAAGGCATTTCTTCACTTAAGCTTTCACAAGAAATATCTAATATAGTTTCTATATACGTTTGATTTTTGATGAATTTTTTTTAGAGATTAAGTTAAATAAGCTACTTAATTATGACATATTCTATTTATTTTTAAATTATAAGTCAAATAAACTAAGTTGGAGAAAAAATTTATGAAATTCGGTTCATATATAACTTAATGAACTTTCATTATCTTTTTAAAAAATAATCAACTATATCTTATACTCTCTCTGGTCTATATTATAAAAATTAATCAATCATTTTATACAAACTGAGAAAACATAGTAGAATCATTTATTATGGGTATAATTGATGTGATTTTCAAATTTTACCCTTATATCATTAATCATACACACACTCTCTCACCTCTTTACATTTAATATGCAAGGGCAAAATTAGAAATAAGCATTTATCATCTTGACTTGTTACCTCTTATAATATAGAACAAAATAATTCTCATGTTATTTCTTATATTGTAGAGTGGAGTGAGTATTTAGGATTAGAGGGAGTTCAGCATAATGCAGTACTTATTGAGGGAGGTAAACCTCATAAGCTGAAAACTACGTTGCATCAAGAGATTTAGGAAATATATCAGTAAGCTAATCCTTAAATAAAAATGTAGAAATCTAAATGGTTTTATAAGCTACTACTATTCTTTCTTGAACAAAGTAATAATCTAATTCAATACGTTTAGTGTGAACATTCTTGACAAGTTTCGGGCAAAAAAAAAAAACATTCTTGACAAGTTTCGTAGCCAAAAAAAAAAAACCCCTTTGATGATGTAAATTATTTGATCAAAAAGTTTACATAATATATATCCCTTTATTTTGTTGTAAATTCATATATAGACACTTCTATTTATGAGATTTATTAATTTTCTCGTTTCTTGTAAATTATTGATGCGTGAATTAACAACTAAAATAAGGCGATATACAAGAAACATAAGCAAAATTAACATGCCACATAAATTGAAGTGTCCATGTATGAACTAACACATCGTAACAAATCTCATCAATTGAAGTGTCTATAAATTTTTATCAGGAATGAGGGGATTTACATAACAAATGTGACAGTTTGCTACTCACTTATTTCGACAATACATACATTTATGTATTTACAACCCATATAAGGGGATTTGCAATAAAAAAAATGTCTCAATTTTCAACAAAATTTTTTCTACAAAGAGGTGACGGAGCTTTTGTTGGCGTCACCACCTAAATTGTTGTAGTTCACTTCATCGTCCGGCTTCTCTCCTTTGTTATACAAATCTAGTTTACAGCAACACCTGCAAATATTCCAATTATAAAACTCGAGTTGTGCCCTTAAGGGCACTGTCCTTAAGAGTTATTTCGCAACTACCGACAAAAGAAGTTGTGGCACTCCCCAGGATTAAACGAACTATTCATGTAAAATATACAAGGAGCAGAACTACAGAAGATGATAAACTCAATAAGGTTGAAATATTCAAGAGGAAGAGGAGAGGTGCTCAATAGCTCAAGAGTTCTATCTACAAACTCTTACAATCGAAGCACCTATTATAGGTATTCCCTTACTATAAAGCGTTACCCATTCAGCCATTCATCATTACCTTTTAATATAATAATAATGGGTATATAAAACGTTGCAGGCGCGGGAAGATTTACTTGGTCAGTTTTGAACGTTGAATGACAAAGCTCATTCAAATAAATATGGCATTTAAGTAAATAAATCAATACAATTGAGACCCATTAATGAATTTGAAAATTTCCGTTTAAAGCTTATCAAAGCATTTGAAAAGGTTCATTATGCCATATATTAAAAATAATAAACTGTCCGAGTAAATTCCAAAGTCAACTTTTCAAAATAAAAGCTGACATAGCATTATTTAGGAAAGCTCTTCAATTCTGAAAAATCAGTTCTATATTTCCGCAAAATATATGTGATAACAAATGCCCAATATATATAACTCAACCACAATGGGTGGGGATAAATCGCCGGATTTCACCTTTAGTAGCCCATTATTGTCTGAGTTAATTCTTCCTCTTGACCCACTTAGTAATCCAAATTCACTTATGATTTGGACTCCCCACAATCCCAAATATAATGGGACTTATTCCTTATGACATACTATCTTAAAATTGCCAACAGCTTTTTGGTCTAGGCACTAGAGCTCTTGTCTTCGGAGTCATGGTGCTGGAGCTCTAGTCGAATGTAAGTGTATAAATGTCTTTCTAGTATCAAAAGAAAACTTAATTTCATGTAAATCCATAGGATACAGGAATGATGATGTCGTGGTTCAAGAAATCCTCAATCTATTAGCATCTCAAGCTGTTGGTATACTTTAAACCCTTAGAAAAGGGAATGGTGTAGCTCGTTACTTAGCAGCTGAAGTTTGTAAGAAAGTGAACCCGACTGGAGGGGACCATACACCATTACTTCTTTTGTCCAAATTTCTGGCTTCACATGTTCAGGAGTTGAGTAGAGTTCTTATGTCTTCTTCTCCCTCCTTACACCATTACTTCTTTCGTCCATATAATCGATGCATTCTCTCTCTGGCAATCAAATAATGTACGAAGCATTCCGTGGTTGCTGCCGATAAGGTGACTAAGAAGGTCGTAGAGGATAGCAATGACAACACTTAAAGCTTCGCCAATAATTTGTGAAACTTATTCGCTGTCTCCAATTGAGTAATGAGTATGTATTCTGATACTCACATCTTTGTGATTCCACAAAATGTCCTACTTGCAGTAGATAGAAACAAGGGCGGGGCTATCGGAATAAATATTAAAATACATAGGAAAATCGTCTAAAAATGGCTATGCTTCCTCCTCCTCCTCCTTATTCTTTTTTTTTTTTTTTTTTTTTGTGTAAGTGACAATAAATAAATGCCAGTGAAAATATACAACATCATAAACCCCCATTTTATCAAACAGGGTTATTAGAGCTCAAAAAGAAAGAAATATTGTCAGAAATGAAAAGCAGTAAAAAAGTTGGTCAAAGGAATAATGTATTTTCTAAGAACATTTGAGTGAATATGAGAATGCACCTTGTTATAGTAAGGAATCTTTGAAGCCCATTACTTTTACCAAATCCTATAGGCGAATTCCTTGAATTGTGAAATTCATTATCCAAGTGAGGATCCTCTAGAGGGATAAGAGGTAAAAATTTAATGTTAAGGATGCCTGATTATTCTTTTCCTGGGCAAGATTTTGAATCAAATCCCCACGGATACCACATGACTTGTCATTTTGTTGTGAATGATCCTGATTGATATTCTGCTAGCATGAATACCAGATGACTTGCCATTTTGGAACTTCTATGAAGGGAATGGTTTGTGGAGATTAGTCATATCCCCACAATCTCAATGGACTTGCTGAATGGGGTGTACTCCTATCTTATGGAGGGATCATGACTTTTGTAAAGTGGCATAGCCCTCGTTCCATCTAATGTTATAGGAAACAACCTTTTTTTTTTTTTCTAAGAAAAGAATGAAATATGTAGCGAAGTGACCTGGATGCTGATGATGACCAGAGACAGAAATTTTGAGAGATTTCTAGAAAGTAAGTAGAGGCAGTATGAGAACTGTTGAGTTTTTAGAATTAATTATTAAAGTATTCTAAATCAAAATATTGACATGGAGATTAACTCTTAATTAGGATTTAATTTATTGAGTTGATATATTGTGACTGGATTGCGTATCAATGACATGGTACTTCAAAAGTCGCTAGTAATTTCAATAAATTATAGAAAAGAATTGAAAACAAATGAGCCAAAATTGATGACGATACTGTAGTCACCGTCCTTTCATATATAGAGCAAGAGAATACATGAGGTGTGGTCCCATAAGGGAATATTACAGCTGTAAAGAATATTTCTGTTACACTACAGGACAAGCATGCTAATTACAATACTAATGATAATATTAACTATGTTCTAACATTCCCCCTCAAACGAGAGGGTGTGATAGTCATCCCGAGTTTGCTTCTGAAGGTTGAGAACTTTGAGTGAGTTAAGGGCTTTGTAAGACAATCAGCAATTTGTTGTGTAGACGGAACAAATCTTACATCAAGGAATTTTGACAACACTAGATCCCGAACAAAATGTTGATCAATTTCAATGTGTTTCGTTCTAGCATGTTGCACTGGGTTTGCTGCCATGGCTTTTGAACTAATGTTATCACACCAGATGATGGATGGTTTCTGCAGCCATAATCCAAGCTCAAATAACAGGGAGTTGAGCCATTTAATCTCAGCTGCACCATCTGCCAAGGCTCGATATTCAGATTCTGCAGTTGATCTGGACACAACCTTTTGTTTTCGTGAGGCCCATGAAATCAGAGAATTTCCAAGAAATACACAACACCCAGCTGTTGACCTCCGATCATCTATGTCGGCTGCCCAGTCAGCGTCAGTGAAGGCTGTTATTCTGGGTGAACTAAAGGGCTGAATGTGCAACCCATAGTTGTATGTTCCTTTGACATATCTCAGGATTCGCTTGACGCCTTGAAAATGCAAGTCGGTTGGTTGAGACAAGTATTGACTTAATTTATTCACTGAATAGGAAATGTCTGGACGTGTGGTTGTTAAATATTGAAGAGAACCAATTGCTCTTCTATAGAGTGAAGGGTCCTTCATCACCTCACCACCATATTTGGAGAAGTGTCTGTCAGCTACCATTGGTGTGGGTACTGGTGCACAGTCGAGCATATCAAATTTTCTCAGCAAATCAAGTGTATATTTCCCTTGGTTTAAATAGAAACCAGTGGAGTCCCTATAAATTTCAAGTCCTAAAAAGTAGTAAAGTGGACCAAGATCTTTCAATGAAAATAGAGCATTCAATTGCTGTATAAATTTTTTGACCGAATCAGGACGATTCCCAGTGACTAAAATATCATCCACATAAATGAGAATATAAATTGTCAGATAGGATGTTCTGAGATAAAATAAGGAGATATCACTCCTAGAGTTTCGAAAGCCCCACTTGAGCAATGTCATTCGAAGCCTATCAAACCAAGCTCTTGGGGCTTGTTTCAAGCCATAAATTGCTTTAATTAATTTGCACACGAAATTTGGTCTACGAGGATCTTTAAAACCTTCGGGCTGTTTCATAAACACATTTTCTGCAAGATAACCATTCAGAAAAGCATTGTTAACATCAAGTTGTCTTACCTCCCAGTTGAACGTGGCTGCTATTGATAGAACCACTCGAATAGTTGTGGGCTTTATTACAGGGCTGAAAGTCTCCCCATAGTCGACTCCTTCTAGCTGCTGAAAACCCTTTGCAACCAAGCGAGCTTTTGGTTTCAGGATTGAACCATCTGCTTTGAATTTATTTTTGAACACCCACTTGCAATCAACTAGAGAGGTTGCATGATGTCTCGGAACCAAAATCCATGTCCGATTTCTTGTTAGAGCATCAAATTCATCAAGCATCGCTTTCTTCCAGTATGGCGATGAGAGAGCTTCTGTCACTGTTTTCGGCTCAGAGATGACCTTCAATGTGATAGGATCTTCAGATTTTAATAAGCCAACAAAAGGATACTTGGGCTTGACTGTACCAACCTTAGATCTTGTGACCATTTGATGAAGATTGGACTTAGAGGGTGTAGGCCCAACTGATTTTGACCCATTATCACTTGAATTTAATTCTGTCTTCTCAGGTTCCTGTGAAGTACGTTCTTGAGGAGGTAAATTTTGTGTGCTTCTTGGGCTTGGACTTGGGCTTGATACTTGGGCCTGTGAAGGTGAGTGAGTAGAGCTGGGTACATGACTTTCAGTAGGTTCAGAGTCACCGCCATTTTGAGGGCTTGACCTCCATGTGGTAGGAAAAATAAATGAAGCAGCAAGACCAAGTTGTGCAGTATTTTCTGGCATAGTTCGTCGATTGAGAAAACCAGCTGCAAAAGGAAAAATAGATGCATCAAAGACAACATGACGTGAGATGTAAATTTTCCCAGTAGAGCTAAGACACTTGTACCCCTTGTGTTGAGGTGCTGGTCCCAAATACACACATCTTTGGCTATGAAATTGGAATTTGTGCTCATTATATGGTTTTAAACAAGGGTAACACGCACACCCAAAAGGTTGTAATTCAGTATAATTAGGCTCCACTTTTAGAAGACGAAACAGGGGTGTTGAGCCTAGTAGAATGGGAGTAGGAAGCCTGTTAATTAGATGAACAGCAGTCTGAAAAGCTTCAGTCCAATATGTGAGGGGCATATGAGCTTGTGCCAATAATGTAAGTCCCATTTCAACTACATGACGATGCTTCCTCTCAGCACGTCCATTCTGAACAGAGGTATAGGGGCAAGTGAATCGCATCGCTATCCCTGATTCTTGTGCTAAAGGGACGAGTGGTTTATATTCTGTGCCATTATCACACTGGATCATTTTGATCTTAGAGTTGAACTGATTTTCTACCTGTTTTTGGAAAACCTGAAAAACATGTGCAGCCTCATTTTTGTGCTTCAAAGGAAATAGCCATGTGAATCTACTACACTTAAATCATTTTTGTGCCATTATCACACTGGATCATTTAGAATGGACGTGCTGAGAGGAATCAGTTTGGTGATCATTTTTATGAGCAACATTTACTGAAGGCTCGATAGTCAGACTTGAGAGTCTCTTACGTTGCTCGATTCTGCTTTCAAATGTTAGCAAGGATGCCTGAGCCTCAATCCAAGAGAGATTCGGTTGATCATAAAGTTTCACCACGATTGGGTCATAGGCTGGACCCAGTCCTCCTAAGGTGTGCATGACCAATTCTTCAACAGAAATTGGTGCTCCTGCTAAAGCCAATTGATCAGATAGGGTCTTCATTCTACCCAGGTACTCTTCCATTGTCATATTCTCTTTCTGAGTTGAACTGAGCTCAGATTTGTACATCATAACTCGTGCTCTGTTCGAAGCACTCGTGAGCTCTCTGGCACCGACCCAGAGATCTCTAGCCCAGCGGTAATGAAGAAGTTGAGCTGCAACTTCTGGAGAAATATTGTTCCTAAGCCAACTTACAAGGAGACGATCAACAGCGACCCAATCTTCATGATCCGGGTTTATAACCGTACCTGGTCCAGCTACATTTGGAATAAAACGAGGTGGAATGATCCCTGTTCCATCAATATGAGATTGAAGACGATGACCCTCGATGAATGGGAGAACAACTGACTCCCAGAGGAGGAAATTTCCTCTATCAAGCTTGATGTTAGCGCTCTGGCTTGACGAGCTAAAAAGTCCAAAACCTTTTTGAGTAGCTGCTACAGTGGTAGAGGAATTAGTGGCAGTGGAATTCAAAAAGCTATTTGTGGCTGAGGAGCTAGCAGGTGTCGAGGCCATGAGAAAAAAAAAATTCTGGAAAAAGTAGCTCTGATACCAAGAAAAGAATTGAAAACAAATGAGCCAAAATTGATGACGATACTGTAGTCACCGTCCTTTCATATATAGAGCAAGAGAATACATGAGGTGTGGTCCCATAAGGGAATATTACAGCTGTAAAGAATATTTCTGTTACACTACAGGACAAGCATGCTAATTACAATACTAATGATAATATTAACTATGTTCTAACAATTATTCTCCTTTCTTAAGCTTCTCGTCAACATGTGATTTCTTTCTTTCTCTTTTCAAGTATGTTAGGAACAGGATATAGAACATGCAAAGATCATAAATAAAACTTTTGGCAAAGTTCACCTGTAAGCAATCATTGTCTGATACTGCACACTTAAGCTGCCAAGCTCATTTTTTATGTAGGAGCAGTATAAGTAGAAATTGGAAGCTGATATTTTTATTAGCAGTTTGCCAAATCTGGAAAGGACCTCATAATATATGAATATAGATGGTGAATGTAACAAACACTAGCATTCGAGCGAGGGAACTTGACCATAAATATTCATTATATACAGCAAACATGCTAAACATTTAGGAATAACGGAACAGATCTTCTTCTTCTTCTTCTTCTTCTTCTTCTTCTTCTTCTTCTCTTTCTTTTTAGGAAAGGAGGTAGAGCTACCCTGTGTTGTTAATATTGAAAGTCTATTTCGATGAAGAATATACGTTTGGTCTTCCAAAATGAAAGAGAGACTTCACAAACCCCTGACAGTCTCCCCTCAAAATATGAGATAGTTACATTATTGATGGAACACAATTCATCATTGTTTGGAGTTTGTACTGCTGCATGAGACATGGTCTTCCTGAGGATGAATGCAGGATGGTTTGGGGGAGGAACACCCATAATCTCACTATGAAGCATTGACATTGTGAAGGCCATAGTGGGCCTGTCTTTTGCAAGTTCTTGCGCACACAAAAGCCCAATATGTATGCACCGCAATATGTTCTGGCGAAAGCTTGGATCATATATTCGCGGATCTATTATCTGCATAGCATGGTCATCGACCCATAATTTCCATGCCCACAAATATTAACAAGTAAAATTTATAGATGTTAAACTTCAACGTTATATTCTTAAGGGTAAAAGCAATTTAAATCTTTTGGAACAATGGAAGGTACAACTTTAAGAGGCTTAAAAATCCTAGAAGTGTGAAAGATTCTATATCTTCATGAAAGGTAGTGTTTTTTCTTCCACTAATAATCTCTAACAGCAAAATGCCAAAGATTCAATGTTATATTCATAATGTTTGTCTCTTTCTGTAATCTCTGCATCTGCTCAATTTCTTGTCTGATTTTAAGGTGTTTAAACAGAGCCGATGCTTGGTTTTGCTTTCTTGGTCTGAATTTGTGCATGCCTACATATTTCTCTTTATATGTTGTCGTTTTTGGTTTTTTGATGTCATATTCAGTCCCATTTTGTGTTCTTCTCAGTCAAAGAGTGCCAATCAACTAGGATTATGATTTCCATGTGGTATCTGTCATTATGCTTGGACAACTTCTGATATATGTTGACTCTGGCAACATTTTTATTTCATTGATTGTGATTTTCATTCTCTCTCACACTTAGCATATGAAAAAATGTTAGCTGATGATCATAATCTTATACCTTTTTTTTTTGGCCAAACATAATCTTAATACTTCGGATCTCACCATTTCAGTGAGGATTTGACAATTCAATTCTCCCTTCTTGGGAGCATCTTCAATCAAAGTATAACATGAATCGGTTTCTCAGATGCTATTCAATGGCTACAAGATTATTAAGGGTCTGTTTGGTATGAAGGGAGGGGAGGGAAAATGGGCGGAAGAAAAAAAATTTTGACATAAATTTACAAAAATTAGAGAAGTGGAGTTAAAAATTTTAAATTACTATTTCTTCCTCATTATCTTACGTCTTATATTTCTTGGAATATCATAATCCCACTTCTTCAATTTTTTAAAAATCAACTCACAAAAATTTTCCCTCCCCTCCTTTCCCCTCCAAATCCCTCATACCAAACAGACCCTAAATGATGTCATCTCTTGATGAAAATATGATCATCCCATTTCATACAATCTACATCTTGTGTGATAATATCCAAATAAATGTCTGACTGTGATCTAAGATAGATAAATAACCTCTATTAGGAGTCATTCAATATCTACTGATAGACTATTGTCATATTCTTGGTACAGGCTATATTTAAGCCTGCAAAGTCAATTCAAGGAGGAATTCCAATATGCTTTCCTCAAGTAAGTGCTTCTTCGAGATGTGTAGTTCTCATTATCAATTTTTGTTGTGACAATGCCCTATGATAAAGGAGGACAATGTGGACGGGTGGAGAAGTTATGGAGTAGAAGAGAAGAGATGCAGTTTTAAGTTTTGATATGTGTGTGTGTGTGTGTAAACATAAACTTAAGCTCTGGCATGCATTAAACAATTCTGTTATTTACATAAGTTCTTAAATCAATTATTTTACAAGAAGAAACCCTAATATCATATTTTCTCTTGTCCACAATATAGGCCACTTTTAGAAGAATTGTATAATCCACAATATAAGTTAATTGAAGAGTGATTAATGCTTATTTGTCAATTATACCCATATAATTAATGTTTAATTGTGACTGTATGTTTTATTCTCTCTACTTCAAAACCTTATTTAATAACGGTAACGTTGAAAGAAAAAATTTAATAGATCGCTTTGATCAATTAACTACCATTTTTTATTCTAATAAATTAGTTGAAGTTACTCATATTGTGGACAAGAGGGGGCATCTCAAGTAATATTTTTTGTGTGTATGTGGAAGTTCATGGATAACCCATAGTAGTATACTCAGTTGATCAAATTCCTCAAATATTGGGGTACTAGAATGTTACAATTAACTAAGTGTCTCTGAAATTATGTTAAAATATGTAATAGATTTAATGCAATTGAAAGTTCTAAAAACTCATCTCCACCATACCATTAGATCAGGAAATGGATTTTTCAAATTTTATATATCATAAAAGTATCATTATAACATTTTGTAAATCAAATTTTATTTACTAGTTAAAGTATAATTTTGATCATTTATATTCACATAAAGTCTTCTTTTTGACCTTTAAAAGTGCATTTTTTTCCTTTATTATTAAAACCGTTAGTTTTACACTTTTATTTAACAAAAAATGTTGACTCAACAAATTTTGAACAATGATTATGTAGATAATGTGTGACCAAAAAGTTTAAATTTTTATTCTTTATTATTGTTGAGTCCAGCATTGGCAGCTACTGAACCCACCATGTTGGGCACCACAGGGGCCCATCTCTGGGTCACCCCGGTATTGGCAAGCCCAACTCAGGTATTGTAGCTCGGTTGGGGGCCGCTCTCGCAGACCCGACCCAATGCTGCAGTATTTGTGGGAGGAGGCCGTGTCATTGGCGCACCCACGGGTTCGATCTCCCAACCAGGCACTTTATAGGCATTCTAGATGCCTCGCTTATCACCACTTGAGCAGACCCGACCCAATGCTGCAGCTCAAGTGGTGATAAGCGAGGCATCTAGAATGCCTATAAAGTGCCTGGTTGGGAGATCGAACCCGTGGGTGCGCCAATGACACGGCCTCCTCCCACAAATACTGCAGCATTGGGTCGGGTCTGCGAGAGCGGCCCCCAACCGAGCTACAATACCTGAGTTGGGCTTGCCAATACCGGGGTGACCCAGAGATGGGCCCCTGGGGTGCCCAACATGGTGGGTTCAGTAGCTGCCAATGCTGGACTCAACAATTATAATTATTCATATATTTTATAATTTTTAACCAATTTTTATCAGCATTTAATTATAAGATCAAGCTTTAGGTTTTGAGGGTTAGCATGTTTTGTTAAATGAAACTAACAGTATTAACTGAAAATGACTGTACGTTTCAAAATTAAGGAACAAAAAGTATATTTGCTGCAAACATAAAAGACTAAAAGTATACTTTAGCCTTTTTATTTATCTTTATTTTCATTATGAACTATATATATACATATATATAAGATTTTAAATCTACTTATTTATATTTGTTTTAGAAAATAGTAAATCTAAACCATTTATTTTGTAAATCTAATGGTGGATAAAAGATTATGAGAGAAGAGAAGAAAAGTGAAAATGAGAGAAACACAACCCGTTTCTAATATGAATCTAGAGATTATTGCATTGTAAATACCCTTTTTAATAATGTTGGGTGATGATCATTATATTCCTAATCACATGTTCAAGGAAACTTGCACACTGTAATTGCAGTTTGGAAGCCGTGGCACACTTGAGCAGCATGGATTTGCTAGAAACCGATTCTGGGCGATTGACGATTATCTTTAAACCCTCTGAAGTAGATTGCAAGGAAAAAAGTAGGGCAGTCATTAAACTTGATTAAAAATTGAGTTTTTTTATTTATATTAATTTAATTAGTGGAGTAGGGTAAGCTAATTCGAAGGAAAGTGGTTCCTGCTTTAAATGATTTTTTCATCATAATGAAAGAGAGTTAACATATAATATGAATAAACATGATTACAAAAATAAAAACTATAATTTTGACAAGTTTAAAAATGTCTTGACAACACTTATAAATAAATGGTATAATATTAAGTAACATGAATTTGTAAAAAAAATATTAAAATATTTATAGATTTATAACTATTATAAGTTTAAGAATACATATAAAATGTCTTTAAATTGAACAATTTACGTCGAATTGGAGACATTTAGCTATTGATATATTTATTTGAGTTTAACACCTATACTCATAACTCATTAATTCAAATTATAAAGTCTACAACAATATTTATATTGAAGACTTCATAAATTTATTCAATATACCATAAAAATTTAGTTGACTTAATAAAAAAAATACACACACATATGGTGAATTATATATAATTTTGAGAATATAAACGTTATCTATAAGATGTATACAAAAAAAAAAACTTAATCTTATAATTTTTAATTCTTATATGACTTAAAATCAAGCAACTAAATCAATGACTACTATATGTTATGTGTTTCATTGAAATTAATAAAAAGTATTTTATATAACAGTAATGTTTGGAACTTTGGTATAACTGTATTTTTAAATTTATAAAAAAACACCTTGAAACAATTATTTTGTCTAATCTCCCTGTTACAAGATGCAACAAAAGTGAGTTAACACTTTTTTAAGACCATATTGTCTGATTTAATTTATTTGCACCTGCTTCAATTATTTTTTAAACACCATATTGGCTTATTTAATTTGTTTAATTACTTGTGCTAATTTTTTAATTCTCCCTCCCTCGCTGTAATATATGCTCCCTCCCTCGCTGTAATATATGTAAAAAAATTAAAAATTGATGCTAATAATATCTGATCGAACAGTGGTGGAGGTGGTTTGCGTGAATTGCAAATACAGTTACATGAAATAAATATTTTAGATATGTCGCAACTCAATAGGAGGCCTTCAAACATTTCAAGATATACCTTGTAGACCGTTCTGGGGGAGATTTTGCTTGTCTGTAGATATTTCCACTAGCCTGTTATGGTCGAAACAATAAAAATTGAGATGTACTCGATAAATTTTCCACAAACTTAATCACCAAATTATTGATAACATTACTATGAGGTGTCTTGACTATTGATAAAGAGTTATAACTCATAACTTTCTTATTGTTGTTAATTGAGTTAATTTCACTCCTTTCTACCTCCATATTAAACATTAAAAATATATTTATCTCCTTTTGCATTTTGACATGGTATTAAAGCTAGTTCTTCGCATATATATTTTTCTTCTTTTTCGTTTTGACATGGTATTAGAGCTAGTTCCAATGTATATTTTTCTTCTTTTTTTGTTTTGACATGGTATATATCAGACCTAGTTCCTATGAATATTTTTCTTCTTTTTCGTTTTTGTCATGGTGTCAGACTTAGCTCCCTATCAACTTATTAAGTTTATTAAGGAAGATTTATAGTTCATTATTCAAGTCACTAATCCATTTATAATGATAGTACATTCACATAATTGATGAATTCTCTTTTATATATTTGGTTATTCCTTTTCAATTTGGTATTCAGTTTCAACATTTAATCTTTAATATTGATGAATTTTACCTAGAATTACACAAGTTTTGAAAAATCACTACTACTAAATGTTACTTGGCTAAATTATATTAAGCCACATTTGAAAAAATTTCTAAAGTCAACCTAACAATTTATAATTCAATATTTTATTATTCATATATGCATTTTTGTTTATGTTGTATGGGGTTTCTGAAGGCAACCATAAAACTCCATCTCAAGGATTTTCATTCAAATTGGAAACATGGCATCTCAATAATGAAAAATAATGAAGGAAAATTATTTAATTTAAAATATTGTGGTGTGTAGTTTTCAACCTTGTTTTCTATTTTAAATTGTCTATATTTGAAGTTAATGTTTTGATTTTTTTTTTCCCTTTAGCTATGGAGATTTTTTTCATAGATTAGAATATTTGACTAACATTATTGATAATATGATAACGAGAACACATCCTAGTTTTTGTTCAATAGTATGAAGTTTTCTTTACCTAAGATGTTTTTGTTTCGTTGTTTTGAGCAAATATAGTATATTTTACTAACCATAAAAATTTATTACAGTCATGACTTACCTATATAAAAAACAAATGAAAGCAACATGTACTCGATCTCACATTATTATATTTAGATATAACTTCTTTTTACATCACATTCAAATCAGTCAAGACACCTTCTCAAAATTCTAGCTTCTATCCATAATAATATTTGCCATAGTCTTTATTCATATCATATGTTGACTTTTTTAATCAAGATGAAAATAATTTAAAGCAGACACCTTCATTTAAATACCCTTCATTCCAACGAACTTATCTATCCCCATTTGGCTTTACTGATTGCTTTATTAATAAAGTGTTGAATTCAAATAAAGAAAATAAAAAATAAATGTATTTTTGGATTTTTATTTTATATATCGCAAAAAAAATTTTAAAAATAAGAATACAAGAATATATAAAATATGATGATGAAGCCACTTGAAACAAATTTGTGGCTATCTCAATTCAAATGGGATACGGGTTGTTTTGCTTTCAAGTCAAAATATAAACCTCAAACAACCGTAAGTATAGTTTTCTACTTTTCTTTATCGATAAAGATAAAGATTTCTAGAATCCTACAGGAAATATCTTTCAAGAATCTATTATGGAGGTTTAATTAGTATGCAATTCAAATTCAATTTATAAAACTTGTGCCTCTGATAAGAATACTCAACCGAGTTGATAATTCAAATTATATAATTAAATAAGAATGACTTTAATCACAAAGGTTATATTTCCGGAAATCAAAGTCTCGTATGAAGTCTCAATCGTAAAACTATGAAATCGTCATACATATAAAAGTAGAGATTAAACTAATGACCCTCATTTGAAGATCAGGTAATCACGCCGCGTAATTTGTCCTCAAGAATGGAGGATTTAGCCACTTATGTTTATGGAATACAAGAGAGAAGAGAAGAGAAAAGTGTGCGTAGTGTCCTAGAATGGAGCCTTAGGTATCCTTTTATAGTATTAGATTGATCCGTGTTGAAGTAGTAGATGTTGGAAATTATGTGTGTGGTTGTATCAAATGAAGAAGTCTAATACAACTCAAGACTGGGAATGCCCTAATATATATATATAACAAAATATGATTTAAGTTAGCAAAAAGGCTGGAAAGAGGAGCCTTTAAATTGACAATTGGATATGACCGTTTGACTACACTTGATTATTATATGTTTTTGCCCACTAATTATAGGAAATTAGCACTTATTTTATGATGTTACATAGAGATTTAGGAACTATTTGCACTTAGAGTCAAATAACATTGAGTTAGTTCCATATTCGTATTAATTTGAGCATTTTAGGGGCGTTAACTCATATATTTAGCATTATGGACTTGATATCTTTACATGTGTTCTAAATTTCCATTGTATATGCAAAAAAGGGAACAAAACAAGAAAAGGAAAGAAAAACTGAAGTACAGCTAAGTTCGTCGTGGCACACATGACGGCAAAGCGAAGGTGAAGTGAAAATCAATGTTCCCCGTGGCTTCGCTACGACAAAGTCACAAAATTTCATAATCTCAAAAGCATGGAATCCATGGCAAACTAATGGCGAAATCGGGACAAGAATTTAGGAAACTTCCTATTTTGTCTGGATTTCTTGAGTCTGAGAAATTGTCAGCCCCAAATCTTTCCTAATTGTTGTTGGGGGCAAGAATATGAAACCTAGCTTGTTCTGGATGTTTTTAAATTGCCTATTGTCTCATATATGAGGTGAATCCAAATTTCATCCAAATTTCATCTCTCATACACCCTCTTCCACTCTCTTCCGCCTTCCAACCTTCAATTTTCCACCCAAGCTCCATGGAGTTCAAGTTGCAGATCTTTTTCGACATCTTCTTCCACTCTTGGAGTTGTTAGATCAATCAAATGCTCCCTTGGACCATCGTATGATATTAAGTAAGCAATTTATCCATTGAAGGGGAGTCTTTCTTAGTTCCAATTATGTTGCCAAAGATTTCCACCTATGTATTTGAATGTTTGATCATCTTATGTTCAGATTCTATTTGTGTTTGAGACTATAGGCTTTGTAATTGTTGAATTCTTGATATATGTGTGTTTTGAATTTTGCATGGTTTCATCTATCTTTCCAATTAACATCTTCTTTATGAGTATTTGTTGATTTTATTACCTATCAATTGTGTGTGGTGATTTAGTACATTTAACTTGTCTCGATGATGTTGTTTGAATGATTGATTTGGTTTGAGCTTGATAATGTTGAATTTCTCTTCTAAGCACTTGAGTAATTCCATTAATCAAACTCACCTAAAGGAACTATGCTAATGATTCAATCTAATCATATGAGTGTAATTAGGTAAAGTTCTACAAGTATGAAGGTTTGATGACAAACTAATGTGAAATAGTTATTGGATTAAAAGATATTGAGTAATTTGGATGGGACCTAAGTTATTCTATCTATTGGATTCTATTTCTAGTTGATGTTAGATTGTAATTATTCTAATTGGTGTATTGAAGTTGAGTGGTGTTGTAACTAACATATTCCTTCAATTAAGGCTAATTGTATCTACTTGTATGAACTTAACCGAATTAACCTCCTAATTTCTCAAGAGTGTGAAATATATGCTTGCCACATGTTAACTCTAACCAAAAGAGCATCTCATCATTTGCATGTCATCAATATATCCTTTTTATTTTAAAAATACCAGAAATAACTCTTTACATTTATTTTATGAAAAATACCAAAAATACCTATTTTCAACCCGTAATTTTATTGCTTTAATTGAATTTAGTTTTCCTAGATAGTGTCGCTATTTGAGATATGATCCAGGAAAGCACCACTAATGCAATCCTTAGTTTTAATAAATAACTTGCATTTGAACCCCAAGGCATTTTACGAAAAACCCAAATTAATGGCACCGTTTCTGGGGAGCCATTTTTTACTCCCTAGCCTAACTAAGTATCACTTGAGGCATTTATAGGGGGTAGGAGTCCTTTAGGTTAGATAAGGTCATATTCCTACATTTCAAGCATTTTAGGTTAGTTTTAGTTCATAGTTTGCATCTTTAGTTTTTAGGCTAGTTTAGGTTACATTGCATTTGATAAATCTAAAAATACAAAAATATTTAGGTTTCTTGTGTTTTTATTGTGCTTTGTCTCATTTGAAAGTAGTGTAACTAGTTTTCTTGCACTACTACTTGTGATTTGTGTAACTTGTTGCTCCTATGTGAGTTTGTATTGAATTATTGTGTTAATTGTGTGCATTGCATACCAAAATTTGGCATACCACTCAATTTTTCAAAGCAACCCACTCAATAAAGTCATTTTTACCTATTTGGACTTGTTGAGACCATTGCCCACTGCTTTTAAACTCATTTATAAAATCTTGGTGTTCAAATCCATTTGGAAGTGCATATTTTTGAAGTTTGGCACATTGAAGGTCAATTTTAATTATAGGACACTTTGAACCCTTTTAAAGCTTTTCACAAGTCCCCCTAACTTATTTCAACTTGTTTGGGGTGTATTAAAAGGGCCTAGAATTAATTTTGCAACATTTCCTCAAATTCTGTCAGATGTTGTTTTCTGCAAAAGCATTCTGCCCAGTGTTCGTTACGATTCGTCATAGCGAAGTCCACAACGAACACATACTTTTTTTGGAAAATCACATAGTTCACCGTCACCTCACCGAAGCAAAGAGACAATGAACGTACCCAATTTTACTGCAGAATTTTAGTTTTTGGACTGCATTTTGCTCCTCTTTTTGCAGCACTCAATTCCATTCTTTCCTAACTTTTGTGTACTCATTCTTGACATATAATGTGACTTGTTTGAGTTGATTGCATCCATTTTTCATCTTCCTATCATCCATTTGATCTTTTGGTGCATTTGGCTTGCATGTTTGATATTTGACTGCATTTCTTGCTTGCACTTGTTGTCTGCTTCTTGTACATGACTAGAAACAGTACCAATGACTCTGACCTGATTCTAGAGAACCCATAAATTGAGCACCACCTTACCCAATTAAGAAGAGCCCTTAAAGCCAATATCTTTATCACCTCAGTAGTTGTAGACTATGCCTCTTCTAGTGAGTCTAGAGTAGGTACTGACCCTAACACTGACATTAAATGTGATCCACTTCCCCTAGCCATGAATCCACCAAATAACCAAGTCAATCAATATGTTCCTTTACCCAATATTCCAAATCCGGGTATAGAGCCGCCTAGGAATCCAAATGAGGCCAATGGTAATGGGTTGATTGGCCATGTTAGGAATGAGGGAGAACTACCTAGGAGGAGGACTATTAAGGAAGTAATAGCCACTAATGTCTAATCCATTTGCACATTCTTTTCCAAATATGCATGCTAATTATGAAATAAAAGGGTTATTGATTTAGTCCTTACCAAAGTTTTATGGCTTGCAAGAGGATAAACCTTATCAATACTTGGATGAGCTATTTGTTCAATGAGATTCTATGAAGCCCGCTGGAGCTCAAACCGAAGATGTTATGTGGCATGTATTCCACCTCACTTTAGAGGGGAAAGCAAAGACATGGTTTATAAGTCTCCCTATGTCATATATGGATGCATGTGGTTCTTGGGAAAATTTGAAAGAAGCATTCTTGGGCAAGTACTATCCAACCACAAAAACCTCTGCAAAACACAAAGAGATCAATTTCATCCTCAAAGACCATGACGAGTCCTCGTATGATTATTGGATCTGATTCCAAGTCCTGACTACTCGATACCCACATCACTGAATTCCAGATGAGCAACTTGTTCACACTTTCTATGATGGTCTTAAGGAAAAGGATCAAGACTTGATGTACTCATCTACCGTGGGATCTTTTCTAGATTGCTCTGTTGATTAACCATGGCAAATCATTTGGAAACTTACTATTTCTAAACAGCAACACCACACTTCTATCAATTCAAGTCAAAGGGGCTTCTTCATCATTTGTAATCAATTCAAGTTTTCTGAGTTCTCTCATTTATTCTTCAAACTGTAATTCTATCAGCTCAAATGAGTGAGCAAGCTTGTATTTCTGTAATCCATTTTCTTTGAATGATTTCCTTGGGATAGCGGGATCCTAGAGGAAATGGTTGTAATCTTACAAAGTGTAAGAAGGAGAGAATTTGGTGAGATAGTGAGATCTTACTGAGAAAATTCTCTATGGTGTAAAGGTATTCAAGAGCCTGTTATAATCCTGATTCACTAGTGGAACCCAACTGAGGTTGGAGAACTAGATGTAGGTTAAAGTTAGGACCAAATCAGTATAAATTCCTTGTGTTTGATTTTAGTTTTTTTCAATTTTTTAAGATACACAATTCACCCCCTTCTCTTGTGTATTTCCTGCCATTTTCATTTGGTATCAAAGCTAATCTTCTCAATCAAGTGATCCAACGATCAGAGAAGAAAAGATCACTGAACGAATGCATGCTAACCGAAGGAAGTTCTATCATAAAGCCCCCTAGTTTCAATGGATAGCATTATGCCTACTGGAAGATGAAGATGAAAATCTTCATTAAGGCAAATGGCTATACACTGTGGTAAGTGATAGAGAATGGAGACTACATACTCATGAAGATAGGTAATGGGGTATTGGTTAAGAAGGAACCTGGAGAATACACCAACACTGACATAGAGCACCTGAAGCTAAATAGTAAAGCCATTCTAATGATTCAGAGCACTTTAAGTCATAAGGAGTATTTCAGAATCTCCAATCTTGAAACTGCTAAAGAAATGTGGGGTGCTCTTGAAGTAGCCCATGAAGAAACAGAAGGAGTAAAGAGAAGAAGAATCAATCAACTAACAGTTGAATATCACTTATTCAGAAAGAAGGAAGGAGAAACCATCAGAGGGTTGAAAATAAGATTTACTCATCTCATCAACCATCTGCAGCTCTTGGGAAAATTCTTTCTCAGGATGAACATGTCACCAAAATCCTGAACATCCTCACTGATGAATGGCAAGCTAAGGCTACAACTATGAAATATCCTCAACATTCTCAAGAAAAATGCTTTATTAGTAACATTGAGAATTGTTGGATGTGGCATAGGAGGCTAGCTCATGTAAACATGACTCAATTAAATAAGTTAGTTAAGAATGATCTTATGACAGGCATACCTGAGCTTAAAGTTGATACTGATATTATCTGTGAAGTATGCCAAAAGAGGGAACAAACAAAATCCTCCTTCAAACCTAAGAAGGTAGTTTCCACAATAAGGCCATTGGAATTGGTGCATATGGATCTAGTAGGTCTAGCAAGAGTCAAAAGTATAGGTGGAAACCCATATACTCTTGCGATTGTGGATGACTATTCTAAGTTTACTTGGACTTTGTTTCTTTCTTATAAACAAGATGCCTTTGATGCCTTTCTATTGTTTGCTAAGAAAGTACAGAAGGAAAGAAGCTGTGAAATTGCATCAATCAGAACATATCATGGTGGAGAATTTGAGAACAATAACTTTGCTGAGTTTTGTAAAAAAAATGGGATACATCACAACTTCTCAACTCCAAAAACAACTCAACAAAATAGGGTTATGGAAAGAAAGAATCGAGTTATGACAAAATTGGCCAGAACCATGCTGAATGAAAAATGAGTGTCGCAAGGATTCTGGGCTGATGCAATGAGCACTACATGCTACATCTCAAATAGAGCCTATATCAGATCAAGTATGGACAAAACACCCTATGAGCTCTACAAAAGCAGAAAACCAAACATAGCTCACTTGAGGGAGTTTGGATCCAAATGTTACATTCATAACAATGGGAATGTAAACTTAGGTAAATTCAACCCTAAATCTGATGTTGAAATTTTTATTGGTTATTCAAATAGAAGTAAAGCATATAGAGTCTTCAACAAAAGGACTCAAGCTGTTGAAGAATCTATTCATATTGTTTTTTATGAAACTAATTCACATAAGAAAATTCAGGTTGAGGATGAGATCCCTTCAAAATCAAAGTGATAAGCTCCTATATTTCATTCATTTTATCACAATTTTCCTCACTATTGTAAATAAATTTTGTGAATAAAAGGTTTAAAGAAGTAAAAGTCAATAGAAAGAAAGAAAGAAAAGAGGAACTGCATATGTGAATGAAATGTGAGCTTAATGGATATAAACTTGAGTTATTTGTAGAACTCATCAACCCTTTTTCTATTTCTTATTTAGGAAGAGGTGGACCAATGGACAAGCTAAAGAGCAACCAGAGAGATGGAGATCCAGAAACAAAGAAGCCAGAGAACTAGGGAGCTCGCCGCCGCCTCGCCGCTCCGAGCTCACGGCCAAGAGAAGTGTGTTCTGCCCAAATCATTTGTTGGCTCGCCGTGGCCTCGCCGCGGCGAGGCGACGGCGAGCGAAGGGCTCTGCTGCGCGTTTTGAGTAAGCTGAAGCTGATAGAAATGATATTTAAGCTAGGGTTTCAAGGGAGGACGGACTGGAACACAATTTTTGGGAGCTAAGAGTTGCAAGAGAGAGCTTGGGAAGTGCTTGGAAACTTGGAGAAGCTCTGAGAGATTGAAGATTCTTACACCGTGGTTTCCATTCTTCTTCCTTCTTCTCTTCTCTTGTACTATGAATTCCCTGTCAGTTTTTGTTTTAGGTTTAGATACATTTATGTGTAGCTAAATCCCTTTTCTAGGGTTACTTTGAACCATTTCATGGATTGAACCTTATATGTCCTTTCTTTGATACAATGAATGAATGTATATGTGTGTATTTTCATCTTGCTTTTATTCTTCAAGTGCTTGATCACCACTTGCTTTGTTAAATGAGGTATTTCTTGAGAAAGAGTATTTTGTTTTAGAACTTGGATGAAAATATGTTGGGCTTGAAGTTTATGGTTTTAAATGGATGGTTAGTTGGTAATGTAGAGATATAATTACTAACCTAACATTGTTTATAGAAGGTTGGTAGGCATTTATGACTTGTATTAATTGTTGCAAGAGATTGTGCAAGTAGAAATCTGATTTTGACTTGGGAAAGCTCTTTCAAATGAATTTGAACCTTGGGCACACACATTGCTTTATTTAATTTGTTAAAAAGAAAGGAATTTATTAGTTCATGAAGTGAAATGGGGATAAGTAGCCCTAGACTTTAATTAATCTTGACAAGTGTTTTCCAAACCATCTCACTATTTTACAACATCTTGCATTTAATCTTTAGGTTTAAAATTAATCTTCAACTATTCCTTACTCACTTCTAATTAATTACGCAATAGTACTAATTAACAGGCTCAAATCCCAATTCTTGCGGAACGACACTTTTTCCTATACTACATTTTAAATTTGACGACCCGTACGCTTACGAAAATGACATCAAAAGTCAGTTAAGTCACAAAGCCTATTGAAAACCAACCTCAAGATCAATTAGTTACACAACCAATAAGTTCACCTAATAAATCTGACCATGAAGGTTCTAAGGATGATCCTACTGATGAACCAGATGAACCACAAGCTTGGAGATATCATAAATATCATCCACCAGAACAAATCATAGGTGAAATGAGTGGTGGTGTAAGAACTAAGAGGCAGCTCAGAGAAGAGATGCATTTTTCAGCATGTTTATAGTTCAAATTTATGTTGATGATATTATTTTTGGTGCTATTGATGAATCTCCCTGTGAGGAATTTTCTAAGATCATGCAGGGAGAATTTGAGATGTCTATGATAGGAGAACTAAGCTTCTTCCTAGGTCTTCAAATCAAGCAAAAGAAAGATGGAATATTCATCTCCCAAACAAAATATGTCAAGGATATCTTGAAGTTTGGAATGAATCGCCAAGGAAGATGACACCCCCATGAGCTCTACTGCACTATTGGATGCTGATGATGGTAAGAAGGACTTTAATCAATCCACATACAGAGAAATTATTGGATCACTCCTATATCTAACTGCTAACAAACCTGACATCCAGTTCAGTATAGGAATGTGTGTCAGATATCAAGCTAAGCCAAAAGAGTCACATCACAAATATGTTAAAAGAATTCTGAGATATCTGGTTGGAACTCAGAAGCTTGGATTATGGTATCCAAGAGGAACTCAAGAATTTATCATTGCCAACTCAGATTCAGATCATGCTGGATACAAGACTAACATAAAAAGTACCAATGGTCAATTTGAGTTCCTTGAAGGTTCCCTGGTGTCTTGTTCAGCAAGAAACAGAATACATTTTCTCTGTCATCAACTAAAGCTGAGTATATTGCTGCTACAAGCTGTTGTGCTCAAGTGCTATGGCTCAAGCATCAATTAAAGGATTTGGGAATGGAGTTTCCAGAGGTTCCAATCCTTTGTGATAACACAAGTACAATCAGCTTAGCCAAAAATCCAGTGCACCATGCAAGGACAAATAACATTGATGCCAGACATCATTTTATCATAGATCATGTCCAAAAGAAAGATGTCAAAGTGGAATTCATCCAACATACTTGTAGCTAGCGAATATATTCACCAAACCTCTTGCAGATGAACAATTCATGTACATTGGAAGAGAATTGGAAATGGTAAATTCCAATGAATTGTAAGACAAGTACATATCTCTTAACCCTCTTTCATTTCCCTGAATTATTTTAAATTTTGATGGTAAGATATTTGAAAGTGCTGGTTGTCACCCAAGAGGGGGGTGAATTGGGTGATAGGATAAAGACTTTAAACTTCTCTTTTATAAAACACTGTGAAGGTAATCTTTAAAACCCTTTTCTGTTTATCACAGAGTATTTCAAATCTGTTAAATGCACAAGAGATATATAATGAAGATATGCTGGAAACTAAGAGAGTTAAGGGAAGAGATAAAGCACACAGAATTTATCCTGGTTCAGTCAACCCTGACCTACATCCAGTCCTCAGGCTCCACCTGAGATTTTTCACTATCTTGTTTAAACTGGGCACAAGAGAAGCCTTCCACAGGTTTTACGAGCACAGGTTCACCTGTCAACCCTTTCCACTGGTTTTACGAACACGGGATCTCCAGCCAACCTTTACCGAGTTTTAGAATCTTTCTAAACACTCCCCCTTATTACCCGTAAGGTTACAACCCTGTTCTTAAAGCACCAAGCTTTAGAACAACCTCAAACAATAGAGGATTTTACAAAGTAATAAGTTCACTAAATGAACAGATTGTGATAATCACTGAAGTACAAAAGATGTATGATGAAATACAAATCAGAGCTTAATAATCTGAACAATGAGTGCTCTAGCTCTTCTTTTCTTATACGCTCATCTCATCATTTTCTGGGCTCACTGATATGTAACTAATACTCTGAGCAGAGCCTCTGTTTTTATCGCGGTTTGCGTCGTATGTGTGTAGCTTGTATGACGCTCGTCTCTATACTCCAGATGTCTTCAAGTCTTTATATATGGTCTTATGTTTATGTCCGTTGGAGACTTGGAGAACTAGCCGTTGAGGATTTCTTTCTTCTCTTACTTCGGCTATGGAGACTGAGTAACGGTAACCTGCTACTACCTACTCCTGTACTTGCTGTCAGCTTTTTCACTAGCACTAGCTGCCTTTGCTATCGCTAGCTTGACAGTGTAAAATCTGCACTTTAGAAACAATGTATTGCTCAGTAGATATTGCGCTATCGATAGCTACCAAAGCTATTGCTAGCTTCATAGTGTAAATCCAGTACTTTGCTAAACAGATAAACATATAATGCACAGCAGATGTTATCGCAAGCTTAGTCCATTAGCTCAATGATAATGACTCTATAGATAGCAAATCATGCTATAGATAGCAAATTCTTTTAGTTCAATGATCAGCGTACTAGCTGTCATCTCAATAAGCATTTTTCTATCGGTGGCTAATCCTATTATTGCTAGCTAACTATGTTAACTGATCTAACATTCTTCCCCGAGTATTCATTCATGTTATCTGAGGGGCCTTAGCGATAGAGACATAGTCTAGCGATAGGATCTATTCTTATTTTATTAGGCTAGCTCTACACATTCCATTAGCTATGGTGAAGACCTTTAGCGATAGAGATATTAATCTTTCAATGGATTACTGCTAAGTCCTCATTAGCTATTATCCTAAGCTTTTCATTTGATAGCGATAGGCTCTTAGCTTAGCGATAGAGAATCTGTTCTTTGCCTAGCTAGCTCAATTTCTTCCTACTAGCGATGATAAACATGTTAGCGATAGAACTTCTACTTAGTCATCATGATTCTTTATCTCAGTTTATTCCAGACCAAGTTACATGCTCTTATTAATGCAATCTGAGCCTATGGACATGTTATGTGATCATATATGCAATGCTTCAATCACAGTAAACATATAGCAAACATAATATCATAGACAGTAGGAGATAAACACTTTTTACATACTTTTTGCTTCCTACTTTTAACTCTATATTTGACATCATCAAAACTAAGCATATCCAACAATATTGTCTTAGGCATCGGAGTGGCTTGCAATTTCTTTGTAGGTCATGCCGCAAAAAAATCTAAGGGTCAATCAATAGTCAATATGTCAATCGATTGCATCTAAGGACCAGCAATCGATTGGACATCGATTGGGGTTCGATTGTTGAGAAAGTTTAATACTACTCCAAGTAAAAAGGTTAAAAGTCCCAATCGATTACTGACAACTCCATCGATTGCATACGGCCCATCGATTGCAACACATGCCCATCAGATGCAAAGGAAGGAACAATTGATACCGAATTGATTGTTTAATGTGGGAATCATTCGAGCATAACATAAATCGATCGATTGACAGGGTATCAATCAATTGAACACCTCAGCCATCACAAGAAACCTCCAGATCCCAATCGATTGCCATACCTCCCAACCGATTGGAACCCCAACGGTAATATTCTAATGGTAACATTTCTCTCTCCAAAATCTTATATAACTACCATTTTTTACTGTTGCTTCTTACTGCATTCACTATTCATCAATTTCTAGCATCCATTCGAACCAAAATCTCATATATCTTCCAATGATTACATCTCTGCATTCAAAACTCTTTAAAATTTTAGTTTCTTATTCGAATCGCATCTGTTCATCATTATAAAACCTCCATGGCCCCAAAAATGATCCTACCCAGATCCCAACAAAAACCTGAGAGTCCCAAAGGAACAACCCAGAGAGATCCATTAACAAAACCCTACAGATTTGTACCAAAGGTAGTGGAGGATACTAAACCTTTGCCCCGTAGAGATCCATCTCTTACATACATTCATTCTTCATCTCAAGTTAAACCTCAACTCATGGCTGAGAAAGCAAAATCCTCCTCTCAAGCCAAGTCCTCCTCTCAGAAACGGGTACAATTCGCATATGATCTCAAGGAGATAGATGAAGTTCAATCAAAACCCACTCCTCCTCTACCCAAGTTAAAAGGAAAATCTAAATCACCCGTCACTGAAGAAGTTTTTGCTCCACCAGATGACTTTGTCACAGATGCTCTCCTCACCATCAGTGATCTCTTCAAGCACAGATGCATCAACAAAAGGACAGTCTACTTTGACCTAGACAACTTGAAGAAATTGGGGATAGATTTGTTCCCTTGGTTGGGACCTTATGAAGCATGGTTAAACATCAACCTTCCCTACAGTGATGATGTGGTCAGGTGTTTCTACTCAAATTTTGAAATTACCAGCATTCACTCAGATCCATCAGAAATCTTGGACATCGAAGTCATCTCCACTGTGAGAGGGAAGAGATTCTCATTCAACTAGTAGAACCTAAATGAGTGGTTGGGGGTTACTGATATCCCTTTCAACTATTGGTAAAAGAAAGCTCCTTACTCTAAGGAAGGAGTTCTGAAAATTTATCAACCATCAAGGGAAGCCACATATTCCATCAAACCTGCTCAAATGCCCCTTACTAATAGGCTCATCCATTATGCTTATTCCAGATGCGTGGTCAACAAGGCAGGAAATTTAACTCAACTATAGCTACTGGATAATCCTATTCTGCCAGCCCTCAAAAGAAAGATCCATTAAATCCAGGGCAGATCATCACTGAGGAATTCAAAAGCTTCAAAGATTCCACCAGCACCAAAACACCATTGCCATTTCCTCAACTAATATCGTTCATCCTTCTAAAGAATGATATTTGGTACCTAGAGGATAATGATGTTCATAAGGTGCCATTGTTCACTAGGACACACATTAAGAAGATGAAGATGAAGACATCTGGAGTCCCAAAAGAACCCTTTGCACCTAAGCTAGTCAAAAGCAAAGGGATAGCAGCAGAAGGCCCCAAGGCAGCTGGGCATGTTAAAGCACAGTCATCAGCCCCTACCACCTCAGCACCTTTATCTTTGGGTCTGCCATGAAGACAATGTTCACATAAGATGTGGTAGACCACATTTCTGCTAAAGTTGAGACAACTGAAATAGTTCCACAATCTGTGGTGGTTGAGCAACTTAACCACAATAGATTCAAATAGAGGATGAACCAGTGGTACAAATGGAGGCATCCCAAGCAGTAGAACAACTTGAGATCCCAATTATTGAAAAGGTGCCAAAAAGTACAAAATTAGGCTACATCTTGGCAAAAATACATGAGGAAGCCAAGAAGATTCAGGAGGAAGAAAGAGAAACTCCTAAGGAAATGCAAACTGAGATAGCAATTGAGATGCCTGCTAAAACCCAAACTCCTGCTACAAACACAGTTGGTGAAAGCCCAGAAAAGCCAGAAGCCTCTACTACAATGACCTCTGGTGAGCCTCAAACAGAAATGATAGAAAGACTAGTGGAAAGCCATGTTGAAGAAGAGAAATCCCTTACAGAAACAACTGACCAGTTTCGGGAAAGCTCAGACAAGAAGGGAAAAGGAGTGGCCAAACCTAATGAAAAGGCTAAGAAGAAGGGCAAGGCAGTTAAGAAAGCTCAGCCCAAGAAGAAGCCTGCCCCCAAGCCCAAAAAGAAACCAGTGCCTAAGAAGAAGCCTTAGAAGAAGAAGAAGGAAACTGGAGATGAGGAGTTAGAGGTAGAAACTACAACTCAATTCATCATCTCCCCTAGGCCTGTTGAGATGATCACAAGGATATGTAAATGCTGATTGTCACCCAAGAGGGGGGGTGAATTGGGTGATAAGATAAAAGCTTATTAATCTTTCCAATTTTCTACTTTACAAAATCTCAATGAAGTGGACTAAGGAGTATACAGGATGGATATGCTGGAAATTAAGAGAGTAAAGGGAAGAGATAATGCAAACTCAGTTTATCCTGGTTCGGTCAACCCAAACGTACATCCAGTCCTCAGGCTCCACCTGAGATTTCCACTACCCTCTTGTTTAAACCGGGCACAAGAGAAGCCTACCACAGGTTTTATGAACACAGGTTCACCTGCCAACCTTTACAGAGTTTTAGAATCTCTCTAAACACTCCCCCTTACTACCCGTAAGGTTACAACCTTGTTCTTAAAGCACCAAGCTTTAGAACAGCCTCAATCAATGGAGGATTTCAATCAAAGTAATAAGTTCACTAAATGAACAGATTGTGATAAACACTTAAGTACAGAGTAATGTATGATGAAATACAACTAGAGCTTTAATAATCTAAACAATGTATTGCTCTAGCACTTCTTTTCTAATGCTCTCAATCTGAGTAATCTGTAATTCTGTATAATGCCCTGTTCATCGCTCGTTGATAATTCATTCGTTGATTATCATCCTCGTCTTCTAGAAGCAGATCTTGTTCTATTTATATCTTCACAGATTGTCATTTGATTCAGCTTCATATGACCGTTAGAATATAGTCGTTGGAAGTCCATAGCCGTTGGGGATAGATACTATTTATCAGCTAATTCATGCGTAGAGTAGGCGAGACTGAGCGTTCTGAACACCTGTACTTTCATAGCAGCTTTTTCAGTAGCGCTAGCATGCTTTGCTATCGCTAGCTGCATAGTATAATTTCTGCACTTGAGCTGTTAGCTAAACAAATAAGCATACATTGTACAGCAGATGTTATCGCAAGCATAGTCCATTAGCTCAATGTGATAGATAAGATTTATATCAGCTAAGGACTTTCATAAAGCATTCTCTATCGATAGACATAAACATTATCGCTAGCATATTCTTCTAGATCAATGTTCAGAGTACTAGCTATATCATATCAGCATATATTCTTCTATCGATAGCTAATCCCATTATCGCTAGTTACTTGATTGCTCATTAGCTTTAAGGATACTGAGATGATTATAATAGGGTGATTCAGGGTATCCTATTATCGATAGCTAAACGTGTTAGCGCTAGCAACTTTGATAGCTCATTTGACTCATTTGCTCTCAGGCACTAGCTATCTGAATGATTATTATCTAAAGCACTTTGTTATCGATAGCTTATCCTGTTATCGTTAGCTGATTCTATTAGCTCAAGGACTTTGATCTATATTTCTGATATTTGTCCTTCCCTTCATTTGTCCATGTTATTTATGAGCTTCTAGCGATGGAATCTTTCTTAGCGATAGTAACAGACTTAGTGAAAGATATTAACTTTGATATTCCTAAGTCTTCACTTGCTATTGCTTTCTATCTATTAGCTATAGAGATACACCTAGCGATAAAGATATTTCTTTTAGATTTCTGCTAAGTTTCCATCTGCTATAGTTGATCCTTTTAATCTGTTACCTATCAGATTTTACTCGCTTAATTCAGAGGTAACTGACACTTATGTTTTCTATGGGTCAGTCTTCATCAAAACTTAAGATTCTAACAAGATAAAGTAGGTAGCAATAGCAAAAGAAGAAGTAGAAAGGGAAATTCCTCAGCTGGTGAAAAGAAAGACAAACCCTAGGATGCCAAGAGGTCCAGTACAGAAAAAGAGAAGGGTAGCTCAGGTTGTGCATGAGTCTTCTGGGTCTAAGAAGACAATATCAGATAGATCTTCATCTCCCTCCAGTGAACCCACTGAATCATCCCCAGAGCAACAAGCCTCTAGCCAATCCTCCTCCAGAGATTGAACCTTAGAGCCAAAATTTTAGGATCATGCATCTAGCATTATCAAAACATATCTGTCTCATGTTGACTTTTAACTGATAAGCTTTTGTGTATGCAGCACTTGTTTTTACATGCAGCTTTTGTCTTTATATTTGTATGTATCTGTTATGATAATTGCACATATATTCTTTCTGCATAATATGTTATATATCTATTATGATATATATTACATCATGAGATTTTAGACTATCTGACTATGCTATCTTGTTAAAATATTTATCTCTTGATTACTTGAAATTTTTTTTCAAAGAATTTAGTTATATAGCTAAGTATGTTTTGTCATCATCAAAAAGGGGGAGAATGTTGAACTTCGTATTTTGATGATAACGAAACATGACTTAGGCTATAAAAAATGTGGCATCTTAACTTAGAAAAATATTAGAAAATATTTTGAAACAAGTTTTTAAACTAAGTTAAGAAGTAATCGATAGCTCACAGTGCCAATGATTGACATCAAGTCTCAGCAATCGATGGCATATCGATTGCCTATTGATTACCTGTTTTCAATCGATAGACAGATGGTTCAATCGATTAGTTCATACATACATCGATTGCATCTCTTTAACCTTCAAAGTGATCAGACAAGAGAGCAATCGATTAGAAGAAGAGCAATCGATTGTCAGCAACAATCAATATGCAATCGATTGATAATTGAGCTTAAAGAAAGCTGAAACCAATCGATAGGCTGTTAAGCTCAAAGAAAGCTTATCGGAGAAATAAAGGGCATAGGAGTGTACAGGAGATTTACGGAAGTCTGAATATATATTCAGTTGGCCGGAAGAAGGTGTCCTCCAGCGTTGGCGATGGCCAAAAAGTCTCTCAATATACCTCTTTGATCTCTCTCATGGAGTGACAATCAGAAGGAAAAGAAGGAGGAGAACGGAGAAGGAAGGCCGGGGGAGGAAGAGGCGGTGCTGGCTAGGAATCTCACTCTCTCACACCTCTGGTGTTGCAGTGAAGAAGAGAGCGCGGCTTGTTTGTGAAATGAAAGGGAGAGAGAGGAAGAAAAGGAAGGAAGGAAAAAAAGGAAAAATAAAAATAAAGAGGATAGGAAGAAATAGACTGCTATGCCATAAAATTTTCAAATAAGATATTTTCTTTTAGGTAAAAATTTTCTTTTCACTTCCAAAAATTTATTCTTAATATTCTTTAAGGTTTTCCTTCCACAATAGCCATCTTCAAGAAAAAAAATTCCCTAACTATCTTTCTTAAAATAAGGAATAAACTAAGCCTTTAAAAATCCTTAGAAACACCTCAGATTCCTCAAATATCACATAATTCACTCATTTCCATTAATAAATTTCTAATTACATCCACTAATCCTCAATTAATTTTTTAGGATGTTACACTAATTAACATAACTAGCATCTTTAATTTCATCAAATTAGTTAGATACGTCATATATTTAGAATCAGAGGTAATAGTTCATATCATTTTAAGGTTATTTGTTCGTATTATTGTGTGTTGTTGCATATATTATGTCTAATCATAATTAATGAGTAAGTACATGGATTTAATATAAAAAGCTGAAACTATCATGTAAATACTCCCTCCGTCCCTATTTATAAGAGAGAGAAATTTGAATGGTTTTGTCCATTTTTATAAGAGCCTAATCAAATTTGTCAAAAAATTTAATGAGTTTTTTTTCCACTTTATCCATCATTATTCTCTCTATTCACATTCTCTTTCATACTCATTTATAACACTATTATTATATTTCTCTCTCTTATATACTTGATCATAAATAAAGGCAAATTTGGGAAAACAAAATAAATTCAGACATATTTATCTCTCTCAACCACTTTCTTAATCTGTATGATTTTATCTCTTTGGCTCTTATAATAAGGGACGGAGGAAGTACTTTTTACCATTGTATGTGTCAAAAGGCAAGCAAAAAAAAAAAAAACCTTTTTACCATTGTGTTGTGATGTGAGGATTAGATGAAGGTGAAGTAGTAGCTTAAAGCAAGTTAAATTGTCTTCTTTAATTTACTAATAATAGTGACATCTCTCCCAATCCCATATGTATTTAATTTACATTGAAAAATTATGTCATAAGCATAATCAAAACTAAATAAACCATTTAATTCTAATATAATATATACTACATGTATTATAATATTCCCCCTCGGCTCCACAATATATGAGGTGATATGAGATTTTTTTTTTTTGTCCACGTTAAAATAGGTAACATGTAAAAGTTATAGTGATAAATGTTTGATTCCCATTTTTGCTATTACATATTAAATATAAAGATGGAATGAGGGTTTGTACGATAAATGATGTAAGGGTAAAGTTGAAGAACCACACTAATTTCATATATAATAAATGATTCCATTATGTTTTCTTATTTTTGTGTAAAATGATTGACTAACTCTCTTATGATGGAATACAATAATACGGGGATATTATAATTAAATTGAATTAGTTTTTAATAGGGACAATTGCATATAGGTCCCAAGTAAGAGAATTAATTTCAGAGAGGTCCCAAGGAGTTGTTAATGACATCTATTAACAACTGTAATAGCCTTGGTTAACAAGTGAAGAAGTTGTCAATGGACATTTTTAAAATTAATTCTCTTACTTAAGACCTATTTGCAATTCTCCCTTTTTAGTACGGAGGTTAAAGTAGTGAACTTTATCCTTATCCGAAGGACACGCGTCGCCAATTAATTGGGTGATTTCCTCTGAAGAGAGGAAATGGCGAAATCTTCAAATCATACAGCACGAAGCACTCGACATCGATGAGCCGACAATGCGCATATTCCTCGTGGCTTTGAAGGGTTCCAAACCTAAGAGCACCCCAAAATAGGTATCGTCTCTTTCCTCGCTTGGCTTGTGAAAAGTCATGCTCTTTTGTCCGATTGAACCATATGGGTATATCCTCCCATTTATTGGTGACTTTTACAGAGTTTAGTGGAAATTAGAAGCTACGGCCACTAACTGACTCATCTTTTTTGAGTGAAAGGTGTATATTTTCCTTAACCAGAACAACAGCTATTCAGTCATTAAATTCATGGTTCTAACTGTGTGATTTTTTTTATTTTTTTATTTTTTTGTCAAATTTCTAACTGTGTGATCAACTAATGGCTCTAACCAGAAACTGACTGATCTTTGAATGTTTAAGAAAATGATCTTGAAAAGGCAATGATGATTTTATGTTTAAGAAAATTGCTACAACTTACTTGATTGAAGCTACTACCAATTTATCACGACCCATTTTTAACTTGCCTGGGGAAAATGTGACGACAATTGCAGCCTTATTACCTGAGCACAGCTACTTGGAGTACATTATAACAATTGATTTCAAAAGATTCTATTACTATTTATTTGGGTTCAAACGATTTCACTTATGAGCTTTTTTTAAAGTCACATTTTTCTTCTCCAAGCTAGCAGTTAGCTATATTTATGGCTGAACTTAGTGGAAACGCTCCTGTTATTTACATTACATATATTGCAGAATATACCAGTTAGTCTAAGAATCTGTTGCTTCCTTCATTGGTAATGCATATTAATGAGAAGAAAAGAGTTCCATCCTGTCTTTTTCTGAAAGTGTTGCTGTTCTAAGTTTAGGGAAGAAAAACTATTCTGTAAGTGGATGCGCCCATCTGATAGTGTCCTAACACAGACTTGAAGTGTAAAAGAGAACAAATATTTTTTAAAAGTAAGTACTCCCTCCTGTAAGATCATTTTAACTTTTTTGGAGAAATTTTGGATGCAACATTTATCAATTTAAAATATCTATAGTTATCTTTTTTCTTCGAAACTAATTTATATTACTTATAAAATATTGTATAATATAATTAAATGTAAGATACGTTAAAATTAAGTGGTTTATTTGACTTTCTTAATCTTCACTGAATCCTATAAAAAAATCATTATAATCATTAGAGATGGAATGCTGTAAAGGATAACCTTTGGCCTGCTTTACTATGGACATTTGACTCCGCAAGCATCACTTCTGTCAAAGCAATGTCACAACATCTTGTTCATATTTTTGTAATTACAATTATTTTCTCCTTTTTCTATTTTGGTTTGATTGGCTCCGCTTAGGACTCTGAAAATGCCTCTTCATCCATTAAAAATAGGGAAAAAAGATGAAAACAAGCTTTTTCTGTGAGTATAGGCATTCTATATTGCCCTGTCAAGTAGGTTATGATTTATATGCTTTTGAGATGTCTTCTGCACATTATTTGATCAAAACATGGGATCCAGTTTCTGTGCTCATATTAAAAAGAGCAGAGATAAACCATAACCATTGAATCAATGTTATGTGTATGTGTTGCTACTTGTTATACAATTTTGGCCATTAATATAAAGCAACCTACCCTGTCATTTAAAAGGTCCAGTGTGCGGATGTCACTTTTATAAAAAGCAAAGGAATTTGGAATGGCAAAGGAGGTGAAATGTTAATTTTTTTCTTATAAGATTCAGTGGATTTTTTGGCACTTTCTGGATGTAAAACCTTCTGATTGTTTCTTAAAATAAAACTACATTCTTTGATCTTTGTACTTTTTTTTAAACTGTCAATGCATCAGGCAAAAATTTTCTGATAGCAAATATTTGGAATACTCAATGATCAAGCATCAAAGACTTTGAACCATTTTTCCCACAATAGCTATGTGCATACTTAGTAATTATGTAATCGTGGTGCTCTGCCTTATTGAATAGTAGATGGAGGGTACATTTGCTACCTGGCCAGTGTGTGGTTTAGCTAAGGAGGGGAAAATCTAGGGACTTTCTTTCTTTTGGGTCTGCAATTCATAAAAATGACTAGAAGATTGATTTTCAGTTTATGGGAGGTAGTATGGGATCCGTAGTAGGTGAGAAAAATCACCTGTTTGATCGAATATGCTGCCAATCAATTTCTATCTCTTATTCTAGTATGTGCTTCTGGAGGAGCACTTATGCAAGAAGGAAGTTTGAGGTTGATGCAAATGGCTAAAATATCTTCTGCTTTATACCATTATCAAGTAAATTGACAAAAAAAAATATATTGCCACTATACAAATCTGTGGTTGATCATAGTCGTATACTTGATTGCTTTATCAGATGTGTAAATAAGGTTTGATTTGGTGGTTGAAGAAGGAATGAAGTTCATGAGGCAGTTCACCTGGGTCTCTCTCTCTTTTTCCTCCTTCACGCTGAAGCAGACAACGCAAACCATGACGGTTTCAAAAGGACTGATCATAAACTGAGAAACCAGCACAAATACTCCCAACTGTATTGGTCCACTTGGAGGTTCAATGAAGTGAAACAAAGCGTCTCTTGTGAGCAACAACTTGACATAGCAATAAGGGCATAGGTTTGGTATGTTTTACCCCCCAAAAATGAGAATGGAGTATGTGATCTCGTATTCTCGTTATAAAAAAAGGTATGTGATCTCTCAAACTTCATCTTTTCTATCCATATTACTCCCTCCGGTCATAATTATAAGATTAAGTTGATTTTTTTTTAGAAATTAAGCATACAAAATAAATCAATTTAACTTATTTATATTTATCTTTTTTCTCAAAATTGGCTCATTTTACTTATAAACTAATGTATAATCTAATAAAATGTAGCATATGTTAACGTTTTACAGTCTATTTTGTTTCCTTAATCTTCACAAAAAAAATTAACTTGATTTTTTAATTAGGAGCAAAAGGAACAATGCGTTCTATATCTCTTTTCCCTCGTATAAAGAGCATTCTATATCTAAAATTAGGGAGAAAAGTTATAAGTAGTAATGTGACAATTAATGCGTTTATATTTTCTCCATAAACAAAATTACGTATGTGATTTCTCAATCTACATCATTTCTATACATATTTATCAATCAGAGGCCTCTCCATTATATAGCCTCTCTATTTAGTATCTCTACCATTTGATTTGTTTTTAATGATCGAGATCTATTACAATTGGAAAAATCAATAATCTCGATCATTGAAAGCAAATCCAATAGTTGAGATACTAAGTGAAGAGATCCTAACCGGGTGTCTATATGTCCTAGATCTAAAATTACGGCGAAAAGTTAACAGTAATAATGTAACCATTAACGCTTTTGCATTGTTCAAACTCCCACAATTGAGCTATGACTGCTGCTTTGTACATGTTATAAAAGTGGCAGATTTAAACAATTAGCATGCATATATAATTTTTAATTAAGAATATTCTGTAAGATTATATTTATTATTGATTTTTCCAATTATAATATATATCGACAATAAAAAGCAAATCCAATAGTAGAGATACTAAGTTGAGAGGAAGTGGAGAAGTTATATAGTGGAGAGACCGCTAACCATGTATCTGTATATCCTATATCTAAAATTAGGGAGAAAAGTTAGAAGTAATAATGTAAGGAAAAATTCCAAAAAAAAGACCCTCAAAATAGCTAAAGTAAATGCCCATGGTTCAACTATGGGACTCCCTTAAGGGAAGTTGGGAAGCCCTTAATTGAACCAAGGGCATTTTAGACATTTCACTTAAATTTGGGTTGGACAGTTCAGTCATTTGTACTGAATTGTCCTTTCCAAATTTTGGTGTAGCAACTGTCCTTTAGTTATTTTGAGAGTTTTTTTTTTTTTTAACATAATGTAACCATTAACGCTTTTTGCATTGTTCAAACTCCCACAATTGTGCTACGTCCGCTGCTTTGCGGATGTTATAAAAGTGGCAGATTTGGACAATTAGTGCCTCCGGTCTTAAATATAATATCACTTTGATTTTTTTTATGGAAGTTAAGGAAGCAAATTAGACCATTAAATTATAACATATGTCACATATAATTAGATCATAAGTTAGTTTATAAGTAGAATAAATTAGTTTTGAGGAAAAAAGATAACTATAGACAATTTAATGTGGTTAATTTTGCATCCTTAATTTCTTTAAAAAAAAAGAGGTCAAAGTGATCTTATAATTAGAATTAGAGGGAGTAGTTTTTAATTAAGAATATTCTGTAAAATAAAAATAATAGTATAGTAGTTAATATGTTTTAAATGTTTTTCTTACAATTATTTGCATTTGTGACAGCTTGGGCATCCGTTGTTAAATATTGTTTACTTTTTTAAAATGCCATTTACTACCACTTTAAAATTTTAACTTGAAACTGCTGTAAGCCTGTAATGCTGCTTCATTTCCAAATGCGTCCTATGTCCTAAACATATATATTTTTTCCTAAAAATAAGCTAAAACAGCTTTTGAATCTTCTTTATTTTTTCATGTAAATTATTATTACTATTATTATTATTATTATTATTATTATTATTATTACTTTACAATTCACTTTGAATCTTCTTTATATTTTGGTCAATTGTTAATGAAGTGAAATCTGTTTTCAGCAATTTTAGTTTTATCAGCAAGTTATTACTTGTAAGTAATCATAGTTTTCTCTTATTTTTATTCACTGGGTTTTTGGTAATATTATTTTTCTCTCTAACAGAACTTTGATTCCAACAAAATTGACGCTACCTCTGTACCCCAAGTGGAACTTGCCTTTTTTTCCTGGCACATTCAATTCGACAATAAAACATTAAATTATCCTAATGTGAATATAAAATATAGTTTTTGTTCTAAACTATTTTGCATCATAAAATTTAAAATAATAATACTAATAAAGTAGAATTAATCCAAAGTTAGTATCCCAATTTGGTTGAGATATAAGACAATGTCTTGACTGCTATTTCAGCAAAATATTTAAGCATAGAAAGAAGTAGAAGAAATGATTAGATTCAAAAATCAATAAAACTAATAAAACAATCATCCATGATCGATTGCTAAATACTAGTGAAGTTTAACTATCATTACCCATTATTTGTAATACAAGTATTATTATCTCCCACTAACATCGGTGATGCTGGCATAGTTAGTAGAGTGCACAGTCTGTATATTTGAGGTGGACTCTGAAGTAAATCCCGTGTCATTTAGTACATAAGAAGGTTTGTTTGGAAAAGGAAGATTTAGAATCTCACTGTTAAGCATAGACACTACGTTGTCCATAGCTGGTCGCTCTTTTGCTAGTTCTTGCACGCAAAGAAGTCCTATTTGTAGACATCGCACCATATCATCACAAGAACCTTGATAGCGTATATCTGAATCTATAAAGGACACAAGTGATCCTTCATTCCATAGCTTCCATACCTGACAAAATGTGAAATTCGATGCATGAAACTACAAAGTTCATACCAACAATATCAAGTACTAAAGATACTTACATATCCTAGCAGAGTGTGACATCCTTCCATGTTATACAATCTAGAGTTGCTCCTTCCACTAACAATCTCTAGCAATAGAACTCCAAAACTAAAAACATCTGATTTTTCAGAATATTGCCCTTGCATTACATATTCAGGAGATATATAGCCACTACAATAAAAAGTTACCGAGTTAGCTTGCATTGCCATGTGCATGATGAATTAATAATTAAAGAAATAAGGCATGCTTACAGTGTCCCAACCACTCTTCTAGTACGAGCTTGATCTTCTTCGCTTCTAAATATTCTAGCCATTCCGAAGTCTGATATTTTTGGATTTAGTTCTCCATCAAGCAAGACATTACTAACCTTTAAATCCCTATGTATGATTTTTATTCTAGAATCTCTATGGAGATAAAGCAAACCTCTAGAGATTCCTTCAATGATTTTAAAACGATTTTGCCAGTCTAACGTTTTCTTTTTGATTGGGTCTGCAACCAAACATTAGATTAGGTAATATAGAGTAAGTGCATTGGTAAGAGAATCAATTTGCCTTAATTAAAAAGACATAGAATATTGAGAAAAGGAAAGGATTTTATTTTAAATCACAGTAGAGCTTGAAAAATAAGATAAACTATCATAAAAAAGATGTGGACTTACCAAATAGAATTGTATCCAAACTCTTGTTTTGCATGTACTCATAGATTAACATTCTTTCATCTTGTTGAATGCAACAACCTAAAAGCCTTACTAGATTACGGTGTTGAAGCTTTGAAATCAGTGTGACCTCATTAATGAATTCTTCTTGCCCTTGTCTAGATGCTTTTGAAAGTCTTTTAATTGCAATTAGTTGTCCATCTTTCAATTGCCCCTATAAAATATGGCGTGAGACCAAGAAATTAGCGATTAGAATAAGGGATAATTATGCTTAAGGAGTAACTTCACATATCTTTTTTTTCCTAGGAACCATTTGTGGTAATTATTCTCTGTTCCGCTGCTAATGATAAATACTCGTAGTTCAACGGGTAAAAGTGCCATGTGAGTGGTATGTGAGGACTTTCTTAGTAATTCATTTCTGAATTGTGTCCTTCAATAACTCTCCCTTAAAATTACTTCTTTATTCATGAAAAAATGATCCACCACACGGGATAAAACAAATTACCTTGTACACTGAACCAAAACCACCATGTCCAAGCATGGTTGTTGAGTGGAAATTGTTTGTCACAGTTGCAAGTTCTTCAAAATCAAAATGAGGAACCTCGTCGTCCATTTTGATTCCATCATGTTGACTAATCAATTCTTGAGATTGATTACGCAAATCCATCCCACCTACAGTTTCTTTGGTTCAAAATCATATCTCGTTTTTAAGCTAGTGAGATGTTACATATCATGGCAACATTACAAGAAATAAATCTGATCTTCATGTCAAAAAATGAGTTATTACACACCTGCTTTTTGAGCGATCAATTTCCGTAGGAGATATGCACATGCAGTTAAAGCAAGAAGACCTGTGGTCACTGTAATTGCAATGATTTTTTTGTGCGAAAGTGTTTCTGCATTTCACAACAAAATGTCAAGCGGCTTAGGTGAAAACTTCATGATGAAATATCAGATTTCAAAAATAAAAGATGGTACCATGTCCAATTGAAGGCACACGAATATATAGATCAAGCCCTCCGCTTGAGAATCTTTGTATGTCAATCAAGTCCCCACTCCATTGCATGCATCCAATGCCATTCAAATCAAATGCATATGCCACACAAGAGCAATTATTCAAGCACTGTGTTCTGCAATTTTCTTCCGATAGAGTTGTTGCTGACCTCTCCAAAAAGTCTGGCACTTTCATGTTCTCAAGTTTCACAAACATATCCTTTTCATGTGCTTCACTTCTATTTGCAAACCCTTCACATTGCAGTAGCTTCTTCCTCACACACCCACTAGTCCATTTTTGCCTATTCCATTCCTCTGGTTTCTTAGGTTTATACCCATTCAAACAGTTACAAACTGGTGAACCTTGTGAACTGCAGCTTCCAAATGCCCCACATATGCCATAGTTATCACAGTAGGCTCTGTTAAACACCTCCCTCAAAACCTCCCTTTTGTTACTCCACAATGCCATCCACAGTTGACCTTCTGGATTCAAGCCAAGAACTGCAAAGTAATTATCATTTGCAAAATCATAGGTTAAATAAACAGTGCCGTCAACTTCATTTTGAAGAGTCCATCCATATAGGTAATTATTTGACGAATTGGGTACCCCAATAAAAATCCTCCCGTTCCATGGACCAGTTCGATAATATGGACGAATTTCATTAAACCAGAAAAAGACTTCAGGAGCATTTGGCCGCTCGAGAGAAGCAGAATAATATCCCATAGATGGATCAGATTGGCTTTTCCATGATGTAGGTTTCACCTTCTTCCCATTTATTTTGTTGATACTGAACTTCATCTTTGGCACAAAGATATCACAAGGATGTTGGAAGCTCTCCCATATAGTTTCTCTTGTGTTGTCATCAAAGAGGACTAAATTCCCACTGTTGGAAAGTTTCACAGTTGAATTTGTTACAGTATGTGAGACATTTGTGGACCAAATACTCTTATTTTGTTTGTCCAAAATCACAAGATTCCCCTCCTTGGAGATTCTGACTATCCCAAGACCATCAACCAGTGGCTGGTTCCTGTTGGCCACCCAGATGATGTTAGATTCAGATAGATACCATATCCCTACATACCTGTTTGTGGAATTTTGAGGGCTAAAGAATCCAAGTTTGAAGTCACTGCTATTTGAGCTTATTGTTTCATGATCTCTGATCAATAGACCCGAGGTGATGGTGTCCATTGCAGAGCTCCAACCCAATGAGAAATTGGACAGCACAAGCAAAAGATTTATCAAATTGAGACTTCTGATCATGAATCCCATAGCTCTATTGAAAAAGAAGAGGTACCTTTTTTAGTTTGGCATGGATTTGATTATTTTGATCTGTGGACTGTGGCCAATTTGTGGACTAACGTTGTAATGTTCTGCACTACACAATGGTTGAAATATTTAGTACTCGCTTCATTGCTAGCAGATATTGACCGATAAGAAGACGTCAAAGGCTGAATTATATGAATCTCACATCATAGTTAAGTTGTCCAACTACTTTCTTGATGACAGTTGAAAGCAAAACAAACAAACACACACACACACACACACAAAAGCACGTTCATTTTGTCCAGCATTCTAGTCAGCTTTGACTACTACACGAATTAAAGTTATCTTGGAGTAAGATCACTTTCTCATATCCAGGAATAATTAATATTACACGGAGCAGGACTTATAATTGTGTTTATTTCAGAGGATTTATGACCCAACCAATACACACGCGCGCGAGCAGGGGTAAAGAAGTAAATTGATTCTTTATAGGGTATTTCATAAATTTTATATAACTGTCACTGTATTATGCAGGTTTCTTATTGATTTTATTTAGAAAGGTTATATAAGATAAATAAACTATTTAATTATAATATGTTACATGTTATTTGATTATATATAAATTTATAGGTAATGTAAATTAGTTTAGTGAAAAGTGATAAATGTAAACTGTTTAGAGTAATTTATTTTGGGTCTTTGATTCCCCCAAATGTTGGAATTTTGGGCCCAAATCCGCTCTTGATGGGCTGGATTAATTAATTGGGAAATATAAGTAATTTTCAATTGATTTATTAATTAAGTGTTTAATTAATATGATTGGTTGAATGAGAAAGGTGTGTCGAATGAGAAAGGTATGGATTACTAACTCAGTAATTCTCAATTGATTTATTAGTTAAGTGTTTAATTAATATGATTGGTTGGATGAGAGTGGTGTGGATTGATGACTTAGTCATGAGTAATTAGTTGATTGATTGATTGATTGATTGATTAAGTATTCAGTAATATGATTGGTCAGATAAGAAAAGTGAGGATTGCTGACTAAGTCATGAGTGATGGTAGTGGATATTTTGTATTCCCAAAATATCCTCAGCCCTCTTCTATAAATAGAAGGCCTCCCGTTCAGTTCAGTATACACCAGTCGTTGAGTTTTCTAAATCTCTCATTCTCTCTATATTCTTTCTTGTATGGTGCTATGCTATGCCACATGTTTAGACCCTGTGTTTTCCAGTAGTTCAAATTTTTGCATGGGTTCTTCAAGAACTAACTCATGGAGCTCCAGAGGTTTGTCCCGGATCTGAACATGTATCCGTTTGGAATTTTGTTCTTCTCCCTCATTTAATTAAAAAAATTTCCTACACCAAAGAATGCAATTCGATCTTATACTAAGGACTAGGTGAAGTAAATAATAACTTGATTTGTCATATGTTGATATAATAAATATGTAAAAAAGATTATACTCCTCTAGTCCTCTTCTATATAATTTTATGATAAGATAATATTTGAGAGAGAGGGCAAGTCACATTATATAATTAAATAACTTGTTTAGTTTCTTTAATCTTCTTGAAGTACGACAAAAAAAAATCTTCTCAAACTAGATAAATCAATCATACATTAAGTACCAAATAAATATATTTTTATTTACAAGTTTTCGGGTCAATTATGTTTGCTAGGCACTGACATCTTCCTAATGCAAAACAATTCTGTTCTAGGCATTGTCATACAATAAAGGCTCGTTTGGTTTGAGAAAAATGGAGAGGGGAAAAGGAAAATAGGGAGAGTTCCGTAGGAGAAAATGTGTTTGGTATGCTGAAAGGGAAAATTTTTGGTTTCTCGTCTTCTCAATTTTTTTTTTAAACACATGAAAAATGATTCCCACAAGAAATCGTGGGAAGGTCATTTTCAACATTTAATGGAAAGGATGAAGGACCAAAATGCCCTCAGTTTTAGATAAAAACTTGACACGAGAGACTGAGCTGTGGGTTGAGGTTGAATAAGTTTTGACAGAGGTGAAGGTTATTGGAGTTGTGGGAGACGAGCTAGGGGTTGAGAGAACACTTGCTATAGTTGCGAAGGTCAATGGAGGTACACGTTAGAGTTGGGGGTTGATATGAAGTTTGTGACCTAGGTGGAGCAAGGGGTACAAGCTTGGGTTTCAGCTAAAGAAGTGACAAGCGCGAATACTAGTGGAAGACAACTGAGCAACGAAGAGCTAGAGATATTTGAAGTGCTGAATTTACGGTATGTGTGTTTTAAATTTATTAAGTTTGAATGTGAGTATGGTTGCTTCATGAGTGAACGAAAGTGGAGTTTTGGTTATTGGGCATTAATTTTTTTTATATTTGACAACACTTCATGCATATTTAGTTATGATGCATATTACTTCCATAAATTTATGTATTTATAGTCATTGTGCCATTGTGATTGTTAAACTCCAATGTAACAGCTGTTCAATGGATTTTGAAATGGTGTATTCGAATTTGTTTGGTAATAGTGATGGGCTGTGTTACGTGTATGTAGTATTAAATTTATATTTTGAGGACATGTGTGTGGGTTACATTTTGTAGGTGATGGATCAAGAGTCAGAAAGAAATGTATATTGAAATTTTGGTTGCTTGCCTTACCATGCCTCTAGCCGTAAGAATGATGCTTGAGACAATATAAGTGACGGTGGCCTCCCATAGGTCGAGGGAGGTATTAGGTCATATAAGTTGGATTTTCATGCTAAGAAATCAACCTTGAGAGTTATGATATTTAGTAATGGTATAATTTGCTTCAACCAAAATAGGATATATAGGGCATCATTTAGTAAATTATGTCACATGTTAGACACAATTAATGGATTGAAGCCTATAAGTCACAATTAGTGGACGAACAAGTGACAATGTTCCTGCATATTTCAGCTTGTCATGCAAAGAACAGAGTTATCTAATTTGAGTTTGATAGGTCAGGTGAGACCATTGACAAATACTTCAATATTGTTTATTATATGCATAGACAAAGTTTGGTTAATGCTTATTCTATAAGTTTTAATTTGTTTTAATTTCTTATTTTTAAGTAGTTTGCTTTAGTTTCTTATTTTTACATAGCTTATTTTTACTTCAAATTTAAGTAATCTTTTATTCCATTGGGAATTAGTGGTTCCAATAAAGACAATCAATCATGATTAGGGCATCGTTTATAGTATTTAATTGTTAGGTTTTTAATTCTAGAGCATTATATGGTAGCCTATATATAGGCTTCGTTTTCGTACTTGAATTTTCATATTAAGATGAATATGGAGTTCACTTAGGGATAGCTTAGTAATTTTAAATATTTACTTTGATAGTTAGTACATTTGTCCTTAAATGTACTCTCATTTTGGTTTTGATTTTGATCTTGCAAGTTTCATTTCATTTGAAACATTGGTCCTTATAATTTAATAAAAATCTAAATCATTTTGCCCCTAAAAGAACCAACAGATCTCGTTTAAAGTTTGAGCAACCAAAACCAAGATGAAAGCAAATTTGATAGACCAAATATTATATTAACCATTTAAACTATTTATGAACATTTTTTTAATAAATAATGCTATTTTGAAGCACTAGGATACTATTTTGAAATGAGAAGTAATTGTTAAAAGATTAAAAATAAAGGATGATTAATTTATATGATTGTTTTGGGTTATAAATATGTTGTTAAGAATTGTATTTAAATTCTAGGTATAAGGAAGCGAGAATAAGAAAAATTAATTGGAAAAGAATAATTAAAAGTGACCTTTTCGATCTTTAATGGTCACGTTAATTAAAAGTAATAATGCTTCACAAATATAAAGACTTGGGTAGCATCAACTATTTAGAATCTGTGAGAGACGCTGGATAATTATATAGGAATATAGGTATTAATTTATTATTTATTACATGTAAATAGGTTTTGATAGTAGCATAAGTTGAGGAGGTCAGTGGAAAAGGAAGGAGCAGATCAGGACTAAGCACTGGTATCCAAGTAGCAGTTTATTTCACTAACAATTAAATTGCATGTATAATTTTGTAATATCTATTACATCTAGTTGATAAGTTTTTATTCATCTCATGTCAGAGTACTCCAGGGCTTAGGTCAGATCAATACATTGTAGCTTTAAATGTTATAACGAGAAGTCCTACAGATAGAACATCCACTAGTTAACGAATATATCGTTATCAGTGAATGGTAAATGCAGATCGCACACAGATTAATAGGATAAAAATTATCAATATTTGTGCAGATTTATGAAATGTATACATGTCAATACATGTATGAGAACAAAAGTTAATGAGATAAACTGCGTTGAACTATTGATTTTCAGAGAAACTGGCAACAGTTAAGCTTTTTGGGAGTAAGGTAATGTATGAAGAAGTAGGAATGCCGGCTTTATAGTGTACTTCGATAGATATTTTGATCATAGATTGTATATATCATAAAGTTAGAAAGTAAGCAAGCAGACATGTATTAAATATATGGATAATTATGGTTATGTGAATTTATATATATAGCTGAGAAACAGTGAGATGAGATGTACAGGTAAGGGAATCTTTGATCAAGATTACCCCTCTATTTTATCTTTAAGACATGCTAGGTAGGATAAAATATTAGCTCAATATTAAGATGAGTTTGATTATTTTAGTTGTTTATAACCGCTTAAATTATAAAAAGTTTTAAAGTATTCTATCTAGCCAGAGAAGCCCATTACAACTAGAATAAGGTTGGAATGATATTCACAAAGAAAAAGTTTTAAATTTTTTTTATATTTAAGGCTTTTGGCACTGAAAAGTGGTTATAATTCAATTAAAATACAATAATATAATAGTATAAAATAAGGTGTTACAGGTTGCCTCATCTCCCAACGAGAACACTTTCTAGGATTTGAACACACATTTCTTATCTTTAAGGGGGCGAACCCACTTACCAACTAAACCAAATGCTCATTTGTAGCTTTTATATATATATATATATATATACTGGGTTGCCACTCTTTGTATTGGATTCATTGGAAACATTCATAAGAATATAGCGTTGGAAGCAATGTTTTAAAAGTCATACCATAATTGAGCTATAAAGGTTAGTGGGTCACGGTTCAATCAATGGATTGCTATTAAGTTGGATCAATGACATAATTATTATATAAAAATAATATTAGATTTATATGGTAAATAACATAAAGATGAAAAAAATACTTTTTTTCCAGAGAAAAAATATGTATTTTAGTAAGATATAATGCATATAGATGTGATATTTTTTTTTATGAATGATGTGATATTTATTTACTATTAATAAACATGAGATAAGGTTAAAAATGCGTAAATCAATGAGATGAAATAGTAATTTTAAAAATGAAAAGGTTATAACTTAAGACACATTTTATTACTCCTTCCGGTTCTAATTATAAGATCACTTCGAATTTTTTTTTAGAGAAATTAAGGATACAAAATTAATCACTTTAAAATGTTTACGGTTATCTTTTCTCCTTAAAAATAATTTATATTACTTATAAACTATCGTATAATACAATTACATACATGTAGGATACGTTAAATTTAAGTGGTATATTTGGCTTCTTTAATCTCCACAAAAAAAAGTCAAAATAATCTTATATTTAGGACCAAAAGGAGCATTTCTTAACCATAATATTCAAGTGATCTAAGTAAAACAAACTTCTTTCTTTTCCAGAAAGCAAAACTAACTTTTAAACATTTTAGTTTTCTGCCAAATGCAAACTTTTTAAATATTTACTCCCTTTTGTTAGTATAATAAGAAACATGAGAAATATTTTATCCACATTATAAGAGGTAACATAGAAAAATTAAGATAATAAATGTTTGATGTAACATTACCTCCAAAATCCCACTATTAACCACTTACAATTAAACATTAAATCGTTTATAGTGCTAACTATGTTAGGAAAAAGAATTGACTTACTAAAATAACTAACATAGTTAGAAAAAGATCTTTCCATAATATTTATATATATTTCAACTTCAACTCCAATCTCTGTCATCACAATATAACTTCCTTCCCAGTATAATAACAGAGAATTTCATTATGCATGATTAAACTCCACACATCATTCTTAAAATACCATACCATAATAGGTATTATACAATAATTTTCCCCCAGAATAGGAACAAGGTTCAGCGGAAGCATCATACAAAATATGATCCTAAATGTGGCAATACCTCATGTCCTTCTGGTCCAGAGTATCTCACGATATCAGTGAGAAGTTCCCGGATCCTTCCCTTGACCTCCTACTTCGCTCCTAGGACCTGAAAAAGTGAGATCAACGGGGGTAGCCCCAAACGCAACCACTGACTACTCATCTAAGTGCGGTGTGTGCTAGCAAGGTGTCCAGTGGAATACATATATGTATATACATTATTTCAAACAGCATGCTCAGGTATTCACATATAATGCATATCTTGATCCCAAATATCTTTTCTCATCATTTATAATTGTGGAATAACCCATCACAATTCATCCTCAAGAATAGTATATATATATATCATTGATAATTACAGACAACCCAAACAAATCTTACTAGAAATGTTGGGAAAACATGTGGGACTAGTCGGGACCTTCCACCCGCCCCTGATCACCACGGTACAGTTCACGAGGGACTTTCTACCCTCCCTGAATAGTACCACGGATTAGAAGGATCCCAGTCCTTTCTGAATCCGTGAGGGGCGATATCCCCTCTTTCGTCTTTCTCTCCTTTATTTCCCATAATATATCAATTAGTCCCTCTAGCGCAACAGGGTACCTCATCACGTGATGGCACAATTTCCAATTCACCGGTGTCACATACCCAAATAATTTCTCACATACAACACATAGATATGCAACACCACAATCAGGCACCAGGCCTTCCAGTATTTTCATAATATACATATATTAAATAATTTCCAAAACCACATATATTTCCGTTTCAAATATTTCGCATCACAAATTTATGCCATTTCAAAATAATACTCCACAGGACATTTATTATAAAAATATTAATATTCCAAGATCTCATTTTCATATCCCATCAATCATCAATTGATAATCATATCTCAACGGTGATTCAAAATCTCATCTCCATATAACATCATAATTTTCAAATAATAATATTTCAAATTTCTTACTAACACTACACACACATAAACAAGCAGAAAGCGGTTACCTGATAGCTGGCACCAATCTCATAATAGTGCAGCTCCCCCGTGCTAACTTAGTGCAATTCAAGCACTACACAACCATATATACAACCACAATTAATTATTTATCCAACAATTTCACATGTTGGAAAATAAATTATTTACTACCCTTTCTTTGCCCTTACTTATTTTAAATTTCTATTCAACATTTATTCCTCCTCTCTATCTCTAAAATTTATCTCTACTCCATTTATACATATATCCAAAATTATTAATCTTTCCAATAACTATTTATAAAATTCCTTAACATCCATAATCCCTCAATAATTCTTTAGGTGCAAACCCCAATCAAATCAATTAATTAAATCCCCTCATATAACCTTAATAAACATCTAAAAAAATCATCAATTTAATTATTAGTACCGCAGATAATCAAAAGTCCTAATTTTCAATATATCTAAAAACCCAAAAATTTCCAATAATTAAGAAAATCCTCCCACAATGAAAAATCTACTTAGAGAAACTTATAATCGAGGTCTAAGCTTCAATTTATTAATTTTAGGACTCCCAAAAATTACCAATTTAGACAAGGTCTAATTTTTCAAGTATAACAAATCGAAAAATTAATGACATAGAAATGTAGAAGAGACTTACGGGATTCTAAAAATGTGTTTAGTTGGCCGAAAAACTTAATATTCCTATGCTGACGGACTTTGATAAGTCTAGTGATAGGAATATATATATGGTGGAAAGAGAGAGCAAGAGAGAGAAAGGCGAGAGAGAAAGGCGTGAGTGAGAGAGAGAGACACACATATATATAGAAAAGAAGAAGATGATGATGGCATAAGAAAGTCTCACGAGAGGAAGAAGAATGGTTCACGGGTGAAGAAAAAAAAATATTAAAATAATGTATTAAAATAATGGAAAAAGAATATATATTAAAATAATATAATAAAATAATAATAAAGGGAAAAGAGAAGAGTCACGGCGAGGAATTGAGTTCACGGGTGAATAGTAAAAGGAAAAAGAAAAAGATTAAGAAAAAAAATACACTACTATTAGATCTTAAAATTTTTAAATAAGATATTTATTTTGAATCAAAAATTTTCTTTTCACTCTCAAAATTTTCCCTATAATATTCTTTACTTATTTACTCCCTCAATAACCTCTTTTGAGCCTAAAAATAATTTCCCCAAAAATTATTATCCTCCAAATAATGGAAAAACTAGACCTTTAAAATCCTCAAAAATACCTCAAAATCCTTTAAATACTCTCATAATCCATTATTTTTCATTAATAAATTCTTATTTACCCTCACAAATCCTCAATTTAATTTTTAGGATGTTACATTTGATTTCCATTTTTGCTCTTGTATTTTAAATGTGAAGAAGAAAAAGAGTGGAGTATATAATAAATGATATAAATGTAAAATTAGAAAATCACATTAAGTTTACTCATAATAAATAACTCAATTATACTTCATTGATTTATATAAATTGATTAACTACATCTTATAATGTGAACATGAAGGAGTATCTATGAGTAATCTCTTTAATACTTAACCTAAATTATTCCCATTTTCCCATTTTACCTGCTTTTCATCTTTTTCGATGGTCAAGACTTTCTACTGTCACTTCAAAATTCTAATTAAATGAAAGAAAATTCCAAGAAAATTCCTGAAAATGAACAAATCAAACATTTGAATTAAGAAAATCTCAAATTAGCTTTAAGGATGGGATCTAGGATTTCTATATTTGATCAAAAGACACAAATGTCCCTAGTAATTATTGTTCTTATTCACAATATCAAAATATAACTTCCTAAAAATTTATGATAATGATTTTCTAATTTAAATTAACAATTCACAAATCAAGTCATCCTCTTTTTTTCATTATCAATTTACTAAGTTAATGTTAAAAATGCCCTAATGCTAATATTCACAAGTTTAAATTCGGGATATCCAAATATATAATGGAGATTGTCAACTTGAAGTTAACAATTCACAATTCATTTCTCTATCTTTCCCATGCACAATTGACTGGGCCTATATATGTCAAAAATCCCAAAATGCTAGTATTCACAAGTTTAAAATTGGGATTTCCAATTTCATCATAATGATTCTCTATTTTAAGCTAACAATTCGCAACTCACTTCCCCTTTTTTTACATGAGCAAATACACTGTCTATGTTGAAAATCCACTAATGTTAGTATTCACAAGTTCAAAATAGAGAATTTCATTTTTATCATAGAGATTACAAACCATGAGTTATGATTTAAAAAATCATTTTTCTCTTTTTCCATAAACAATTGACAAGGCCAATATTAAAAATATCTTGAAATTAGTATTCACGTGTTTAAAATTAATATTTCCAATTATATCATAGAGATTGTCAATTTTAAGTCAATATTTCACAATTCAATGATCTCTTTTGTCAGAGCAATTGACAAGTTCAGTGTTAAAAATCATCTTATGCTAATATTCAAAAGTTAAAAATAGGGATTTCTAACTTCATTATAATAATATTGTATTTTAGGTTAATAATTCACAACTCACATCCCTCCTTTTTATTTTCACTCAAAATTAGTATAGGCATTTAAATCTTTTGATAAGTTAAGAAAATCTTATATTTCTCCTTTGAGACTCACTTAAGATTTCTCTAATAATTGACGGGTTTGAGTTGTCTTTTTTTCAATTTCAAAGCCTTTTTTTTATATTATCCCATCAAATTACCCATTTTCTTCTCTTAATATTTGAAGGTGAAAAAACTTACAGTTCAATAAATAAAATTAAAGTGTTAAATATAATTGAAAAAATATTTTTAGGTTTTTGATTATATTTTACCTTCTATTTATTTTATGTATTGTGTTTTTAACTTCTTAGCTAACCTTTTGTCGTCATTAATTTTTTTAATAGTTTATATTATTGTGCTTATTTATAACTCTAAATAATTAATATAGACATAAATATAGGATTAATTTGCATCATAATATTAGAGTATTTTTTTTTTAGGTGCACCTAGCCCCTTCAATTATTTTGTGGTATGTACAGCACGTTAAAGTAATTTTAGGTATGTCCAGGACCTTAAAATACTTTTTATAACTTGCATGAAAAAAAATGCTTTATGTTTATAGACGCATCTAGAAAATATTTTATGGTGTTCGATGCTTTAAAAAACTTTTAGATGTTAGATATAGTTAAAAAAATACTTTTTTTTTGTTAAATACCGTTCGGTAATCCAACACCTATTGGCAACAGACTAATCCGGATTTGAGGGGTAGGAGTGCTGCCTACATAGGCAGAGTTGTCCTCTCTCCCAATAAAAGTGCTTCCCGGGATTCGAACACACGTTCTTATTTTTACGGATGTGAGTCCACTTATCAGCTCAACCAACTATTCATTGGTAGTTAAAAAAAATACTTGAAAGTGTGGGATATGCCATAATTTATTTTAGGATACGTGAGGCACCTAGAAAATAGGGGTATTTGGATTTGTCTGGTCCCCGATAGTGCCTTTCTCAACTACGAGTATGGACAAATGAGGAAGTGACATAATTGTTGTTTATGATGGCAACAGAACAACCACATCTCGGATATGTTCAAAAAACTTACAACGGATACTATAAAGATATTATTTCGAGTATGATGCAAGTTATTATATATAGGAAAAATTAAATATAGTTTCCTTATAAGGGACTTATTTAAGAAGAGGTCCCACAAAATCATGTAAATAATCTGAGGTCCCATGAAGTTGTTATTGCAGGTTAAAAAGTTATTATCGGAAGGTCACAAGTTGTTACAGACCAAGAGTGATTTTTAGGCCATAAGTTGTTATGACAAGCCAAAAAGTTATTATTGAAGGCGAAGAAATTGTTATTGCAGGCCAAAAAATTGTTAGTGAAATCTTATTTACTGACAACTTTTGAGCGCACGATAACAACTTTTTTGTCTGCCATAACAACTTTCTGGTAGGGACCTCAGATTAATTACGTGATTTCTTGAGACCTCATCTTAATTAAGCCCCTTATAAGGGACCTGAATTTAATTTTCCCTTATATATAACCGAATGTGCTATATTCATTGTTTCAAGTAGGACGGTGTAGATTTATATTGCTCCTAGGCCATAATTATAAATCACTTTTTTTTGTTGATAAATTAATGATATAAAATTAATCACTTTAAACTGTTTATAGATATCTTTTTTTTTAAAAAAAAACTAATTTACCTTACTTGTAAACTATTATATAATACAATTACATGTAAGATACATTAAAATTAAGTGGTCCATTTGGCTTCCTTAATCTCCATAAAAAAGTCAAAGTAATCTTATATTTAGGACCAGATGGAGTATGTAAATATATTCTTGGGGAAATTGCACCATAATCCTAAGGAAGAGACTTTACCACCTTAGGGTCCCTTAAAATCTTCTAATTATCATTATGTCTCAAGGGATCTGGGAGTAATAAAATCAATTTGTTCAAAGACTCTTATACCCCAAATTAAAACACACATGGTGGGTCCCACCGTTTTTTCCCTATTCAGAAATTACTTTCTCTCCTTCCACGCGGCTCACCCCCCTCCATCATTCCTCCCTCTTCCTCCTTACAGCTCCCTCCTTCTCTCCGCTTGATTCCGCCGTTGCTCTACTTCTCCCACATCCCAATCGGTAATCCCTACAAAAATTCCACATTTTCAATTTATCTTCCATGGTCATATGTTTTGCTTCTGGGGTCTCCCAAACTAGTGGTCTAATTTTATTTTCTGGAATATTTTTTTTAAACATATTTCACTATTTTTGGGACTTTTACTCTTACTGTTTTTTGGGAACTAGTTATCTACGTTTGCCTTGCTATTCATATTTCGGAGTAGATAAGTGGTAGTCAGTACTCAATACTGCTTACATTTATTTTATTTGCAGCTTTGAAAAGTAATCTGGTGTAGTCTGTAATAAGGCAATGGGATTCAAATATAGGATGATAATAGAAGATTATTTGGCTTCTTATTTTACCTTTAACATTTCATTTCGAAATAAATTATTACTGTGCTCATTTTCCTCCCTCTTTTGGGACCTGATTTATCCATGCTTTGTCTTGCACAATCCTTTCTACTTGTTTATTTTTTTAAAATTTGTTATTCCATATTTTTTTTTTTTTTTGCTTCGTAGGACTGTCTTGCCATTTGATCATGGGGGTAGGCTCTCTGAAAAAGAAAAAGAGGAGGAATCGGAACAATGTGAAAGACATTTATAATATAGGTAGAAGCTTGAGTGAATTACCTGATCATATTCTTTCTCACATATTATCATTTCTTCCTACAAAAAAAGGCTGTGAGTACAAGTATATTATCCAAAAGATGGGAATTCGTATGGACATCCATCCCTAAACTTCACTTTTCTACAAGGAAGGATTTAACGAATTTCTTCAATATTGTTGATAGATCACTTCAACTTCGTGGATCAATTGACATAACTAGCTTTTATCTTTATTGCAAGCCAATTGAATCTTTCCCAATTGACTCATTCCACAAATATAAGGAGTCGGATGTTAAGTCCAAAGTTGAAGAATGGATCTCTGATGTTGTGAGATTCAATGTCCAGCATGTTAAACTAGATCTTAATCTCGGTCTTGTGCTTGATGCTGCTTTGATTCTGCCTTCTAACTTTGTTAATTGTACAACTCTCACTAGTTTGACTATCTACCTACCTGCGGAGCTTGAATTTCCTTCTTCAGTTTGCTTTTCCAATCTAAGCAGGTTGGGATTAATTGGTGTTGTCTTGCCCAATGAGCATTCAACTCAGAGACTATTTTCTGGCTGTCCTATGCTTGAGGATTTGAAACTAGAGAACTGTGATTGGGGATATGTAAAAGCAGCAGTTTCTGTGGTTTCTCCAAGGCTCCGTTGTTTCACAATGATTGAGGATCAACTTCAGGACCTTGGGGATGGTCAGGGTCATGAGTTTGTGATTTTTAGTGGTTGCTTAAAATACTTTCATTATGATGGTGAATTTCTATCTGACTTCGACTTTTTGAATTCTTCGCTGCTAGAAGAGGTTCACATCACCTTTGGTTCACTTTACTTTGACGTGATACTGGTTAAGGATCGCTTTTTTAAACTTCTAAGTTACTCATCTAATGTTCCAATTCTAGGACTTGCGAATGCCTCGGTATGCTTTTTTCTATCTTTCTCTTTTTTTATTTTAGTTTCCTTCGATGAGTAGTATTGTGCCTCACTGAACCTCTCTTTTAATTCTTGTTTTCAGTGCCTTGACTCACCAGAAGTAATAATTCATATGCCTGTGTTCAATGGTGTGCGACGTCTAGAGTTGGATTGTGGATCAACCGATCTTTCAAATAGAGGCTTATTAAAGGTGCTTCAAAACATGCCTTGCCTTGAATCCCTAGCGTTCTTACAGGTAATTTCACATCCAAGTAATCCATATTTGTTTTGTGGTTACTCAGTTGCTCTAACAGTGGCTAACATTTGAATGTATCTTTGAAAAGGGAATTAAGATGCCTTCTGATCTAATTGAGGATAACATATTGAACCCTCTGCCTCCATGTTTTTCCTCAACCACCTTCATTTTATTTCCATGTTCATGATGAGTGGGGATGTTAGAGAGTTGCTGGGAATGAAAGTTTTACTAAAAAATGCCATGGTCTTGAAGGAAATGGCCATTGAGTTTTGGAACTGTGTTGATGAGGTCAAAAGAAACAACTTTTGCATTGAGTTACTGAAGCTTCCCAGAGGTTCAAGAGATTGTGGCATCATTCTAAGGAAATAGAAGTTATAATGTTGTCTTGCTCTTGCATTTTGAAGATGGAATAGAGATGGCACAAGTTCAAGTGTTTTTTGTGGTTAGACAAAACATATTCTCTTAGTTGCCTAATTTAGGTTTTGGTTATGCTGTTGAGGATTATACAATTGTACGATGTGTTAAACCAGGAACATTCATTTTAGTGACTAAACGTTGTAGTTCTTTGTTCTCTTTCGTTTATATATTATCAAGTAGATCATGGTCTTTTCATTTAATGAGTTCACACTTGTAGCTTGAACTCAATATTCAAAGCAAATTGCTCAGTATTTGCACTTGGGATATTAGAATACATTTTTTATTGTACTGATTCGACATCTAGCGTCGAAAATCTTTCACATCGACATGTCATCTTTTAACCATATTAGAAAAACATCTTTATCTTGTACTCTAGAGTTGCAAATGGAGATACTCTTTGTTTGAATCCATTGTCTTTGGTTGTATCAAGTATTTATGACGTTTCAAGATGTGATTGTTAAATCCACATGTAAGAAGTTCGATATTATTGTGTTGCTAATATGATTTTCTTATTATAGATTCAAAGGCATATTTCTAAACAGTAGGCACTGGAAAATTGACAAATACGGCAAATTGACGAGAAAGTTCATTTTTTTGGGGTTTTTTTTTTTTTTTTTTTGCTTCGCGACAAAAACTGGTTGTTGTAATAACAATTAACAAAACTTAAATCTGGTTTGATCTTGGAGAACAAATGTTCGTAGTAAATTCTTGTGTAAAAATATTAAGTCATAAGTATTCCATCATAAATCATACGGGTGAAATAGGAGCGTTGGAATAGGGATTTTCACCAGGATGCTACAAATAAAAAAAGAATTTACCAAAATGCTACAGAAAAAAAAATATTTCCCCATATACTACACTTGAAGTCGTTCTTCAGGTGAACGACTTCTGAATAACAAAGAAGTCGTTCTTCGCGTGAACGACTTCTGAAAACACTGTGCATAACCCGTCTTGTGTGTAGGATCCTATTAACCTACAGTGAAAAAGTAAATAAATTAGCAACGAAGCATATAGTTTGGTAATTTAATTATTAAAGCATACTTACATTGTTATTCCATGGCATCATTACATGGCATCATCATCATCATCGCCCTTCACATCTTCCGACCATGTTCACCATGAACCTCGATTCACATCACCGTCATTCTCATCCCATTCCAATCCATCCAATCCTAATCAATTTTCATCCTTTACATCTTTATTAGATGATGATGCGGTATTTTCGGCTGAATATAATGCTTCCAATTCTGAGTACGGTGGACCATCAAACGAAGCATTTATCACACCTCGATCCTCCATTCATTTAAGTGATTCTCGTTGGTTTGATTTAAATATGTCAAGCTCTCACCCAAATGATACTTTTCAATCTCAACAAAATGACATGCAACAACAACAACGGCCACAACGTAGGAGGAGGGGAACTAGATGTGGTACAGGCAGTCACTATTTATAGGGTAATATATTTTTTATTTTTCATAAATTGTTATTAGTTTTAATTTGTGTGTTATTTTAAATTTCAACTAATATGCACTTTATCAAAATGACGTGCTATTATTTATGTTTTATGTGACTATTACTATCTTATCCTTTTAATACAAGACTTTATAAGAAAGTTAATCTTAGTCTTAAAATATGTGACGTAAATTTTTTTCAATGTTTACCTAAATTACTTCCATAATATTCCCTTAACAATACTCAAGTAAAAAGAGGAGAAAATTATAAAAGATGATTAACGTGGTTTAAAAGAAATTCTCTTTTATATTAGTTAATTTATGTTTTTCATTTTAAATAAACTACTTGCAGTAGAAAGTCTTTTATTTTGGAGGTCAATAATTAGGATGTATGGTTGTATGCGGTAAGTGGTTGTAGTGATGAATGGTAAAAATAGAAGTCGTTCACGCGAAGAACAACTTCAGAAGTCGTTCTTGGCGTGAACGACTTCAGAAGTCGTTCACGCGAAGAACAACTTCAGAAGTCGTTCTTCGCATGAACTACTTCTTTGTTATTCAGAAGTCGTTCACCTGAAGAACGACTTCAGGTGTAGTATATGGGGAAATATTTTTTTTTCTGTAGCATTTTGGTAAATTCTTTTTTTATTTGTAGCATCCTGGTAAAAATCCCGACATCATATGCTACATCACATATGTTGGCATACAACTCCGCACATGTCAATTGTGTTGAAAATCTTCTATTCACTTGCCACATTTGTTTTATATCTGAATCATCTTCTAAATTACATGCTTGATATTGTGGTGGATTCATGCAAGTGGGATATCTATACACTAGATTAGTAACAATTTGATTGGGAGGAAGTCGCAGCTTTTGTCCAATAACTTCCTTCAATTTACCCAATGAAATATTTGAGTGAACTTTGATTATTTTCACTCTATCAGACTCAAATGTTGCGCCGGACGGACCGTTACAAATGCGTCCATTTGCAAATACACATATGGACTCCTTTCTATGATCCATTCTACTGCCTAAATATTGCATTATGATTATTAATCAAGCAAAGTATCTTGTAAAAATCATTTACATGAAAAATAAAAAATAAGAAAAACAATGTAGCCCCCCTTATATGTTGCTTTAATTGCATAAGCCTCCCATTTATTTGGAAAAACA